>WAAE01020035.1:0-238141 GCA_013400495.1 Nicator chloris
TTTTTTTAATGTATTTCTTTTCTGAGAAGTCCTTCCTGATCCAAACCTTTCCTGACAGAAAGGCCTGGGAGGTTTGGCACTGCTGGTGGGTCATCTCCCCCAGATGAGCTGTGTGAAAGACCTCTCATCCAATTCTGTCCCTGTGCCCACCTTGCCTGACCTCTGAGACAACCTCACACCATGGAAAGGATGTGACTCCAGAGAAGCTGCTCTACAAGAGAACTCCTCGAGTAGAGTTTTAGGGCTAGGGCATATGTGTGTTTTACTCCATCAGTGGGGATTTAGCTGTTTGAGTTTGTCCTTGCCTCTAAAAAACCACCTGCTCCTGACTCTGGGAAGTGGTTGTGTCAACACCTTGGTCTTTGTTCACAGGTCACACACTCCTCACCCCCAAAAAAGCCCTAGTCTGAAAAGAATTCACCCCTAGAGCAGTCTTGTGTGGCTTTTTGTGAAGTTTGCAAATGCAGAAATGGATTCTCCTTCCCCTTTTTCCATCTGCCTTTGCAGAAGGACATAGATGATTTTTTTAAAGAAGGGGACAAATTGCTGAGTCTTCTGCTGAGGCTTCCCAGCTGGTGTAAGCTCCAACCAGTCAGCTCCAGTTGGATCTTACCAGCTGGTGCAAGCTCCACTTGGCTTTTCCATCCTTCAGAGATGGGAAGGGAACCTGTCTAAAGTTTGGATTGGGGCTGAAACACCCTTGGATGTGTCTAAAGTAAAAATAAGTGAAAATATGCCTTCCTTGGTCAAAAAGGAGTTCTTGCTCTTTCCTTTCCACTTTGGTACTAGAGCAGAAGCCAGTGTCAGGGGGACAGTCTAGCAAAGCTCTGCTGTCACTCAGGCAGAAAGCAGCTGAATCCCTGCAGACAATAACTCTCTATTGATTTTTGCCTTGTTTTTACAACCATTAGAGAATTTTCACTAAGCAGAATGAGAAAATCTTCTGATCCCCCAGAGGCTTCTCATGTTCTCTTGAGGAAATAACAACAAATGAACAAAAAAAAAACAAAGCAAAAAAATTAAACCCATGAGTAAACCATAAATAATGGGGTAGAGCTGGCTGAGAGCACTTTGATGTTCAAATGCATCAGTTACATGGTTTGGTTCTTTTCCTCAGAAATTTCCTGTACTTTCCTAACTTTTCATAAGCAGATTTTCAGTACCAGGCATTGCTCCTGCACAGTCCATCTGCATTTCCAGCCCTGCACAGAGGAGCATGAGCTGGGCTGGGCACAGGTGGGTTTGTTGCCTGGCTGAGTGTCGTGTCAGAGGCTTTTGGGGATCATTCCCCTGGGAAAAGTCTGTCTGATAAGGTCGTACCTGTGTTTTGAGGAATTCCCAAAATGCACGGGTGTGTTTGTGTGTTGGCTCACTGTGTGTGTCCTGGCTTGGGTGTCAGGGTTGGTGGAGGCAGAGTTTGTGTCAATGTTGTGGTTGTCTCTGAGGATTTTTGTGGCCTGGAGGTGACTCTGAAGAGTTCCCTGAGGCACAGAGAAGGGCTGTGTGTCCACACAGAATCAGACAATGGTTTGGCTTGGAAGAGACTTCAAAATTCATCTCGTCCTGCCCCCTGCCATAAGCAGGGGTGCCACCACTATCCAGGGTGCTCCAAGCCCTGTCCACCCTGGCCTCGAACATTTCCAGGGATGGGGCACCCACAGCTTCTCTGGGCACCCTGTGCCAGGGTCTCACAGCCCTCTGCACGTGTGCACACACGTGTGTGCTCGGGGACGGGGGTCTGCACACCTCATCCCAGCACAGCGTTTGGAATCAGTGCCAATCCTGAGAGCTGGCAGCACTGTTCTGCTGCTCAGAGGTGCCTGCTGCCTCACACAACTGAAAAGATTATGGCGTTCAAAAGAAATAATTTATAAACAGCAGATGTTTCATAAACTGTGATCAAAAACCCCAACAGCACGACAGCCAGAACACCAGCCAGCCTCATGAGTGCCTTGACTTGGAAACAGGTATCTGGTTAGGGCAGCTGCTGGGAATGCCAAGGGAGGGCAGCTCCAGAGCAGACCTGAGGCACCCATGATGCTGCATGCCTGAGAAGACGTGTGCAAGTGATACAAAGAGGGCATCTGAGAGAAACCAGACTTGCATTTTTTATAAGAAACAGGGAAAAGAATATGATATGATATATGATATGAGAGATATGATATGATATGATATATTGTATGATATGATATGATATATTGTATGATTGATATTATGTGAGGAGATGTAAGGTGGGGAAGGGGGAAGGGAGAGGGGAAAACAAAAAGTGAAGATGCAGCAGAGCTGAGCCACCCTGTGAAGAGCTTTGACAGCGAGCTCTGAGCAAAGCTGGAGCCCTTTGCAGCAGCAGCAGCAGCAGCAGCACTGTCACCCTGTCCCCTGCCCCCCTGAGCTGGGCAGGGATGAGAGCAGGACTGCTGCTGGCAGCACGGGTCCTGACCAGGGAAGGGCCAGCAGAGCCCGACACTGCCATGTAGCCCTTTCTCAAGAGCCTTGTTGTTACAACTGTAAAAAATCCATTTCAACATCAAAGTCTGTTTTAATTTGAGCTTTCAGTCTCTTTGATACCATTTCTTCTGCATCTGCTAAATAATGACAAGAGCACTTTCAGAAAATGCCCTTCAGTGCACTCTAATTTGGTTTTGGACTGTAATCAGCCCTCCTCCTCTTCGTCTTCAAGAGCTTTGGTCCCTGCAAACCCTGCCCAGGCAGCAGGCAGGAGGAGAATGTGGACATCTCCCTCCTTGTGCTTCAGCAGATCCAGGCAGCTGCGGCAGAGCTGTGGAGTGAAAACCTCTGTCCAGCTGTGGCTCATGGGGACACGTTTGCCACAGACTCCATGGACCTGCTGCAGCTCAGCATCTCCCCCCAGTCCCCCTCCTCCACCAGAGCATCTCTCAGGGGCAGCTCCTTCCTTACAGCCCTCCCTCCGTGATCCCACACACCTCCTGTACTTCTCCAGTTCTTGTCCCTGTCACACACGACCAGAAGACACCTCCTGCACCCCAGCCTTGGTGGCCTTCATGTCATACATGAATCCCCTGGTAGGAATTCACAGGTCTCCCCCAGGCACTGCAAGGATGTAACTCTCTGGCCAATCTGACTTGGCCAATCCTTTCCCAGCTGGAAATCTTTGTGGTTGTCCCAGAAACTCTTTGGCAGAGATCCACATCTCTTGCCAAGTTTTCAGCAAGCTGCAGATTGGCCTCTGGGGTAGCCGATGTTGTGGTTTGTCACCCACATCCAGAAGTGTCTGCTGTCCTGTTCCTCTTCTGGGTGAAGGTCTGGAGCAAGCAGCTGCATATCTGCTGCTGCCACCTGAAAACTGCTAGGAAATGTATAGAAACGTGGAGTGAAGGAGGTCTCAGGAGGAATCCAGCCAGTTCCTCCTCAGGGAAGCTGGATCAGGTAGCCCTGGCTGGCAGGAATCTGTCCCCACTGTGAAAGGGAGTTGACAAATTTGGTAGGTGCCAGCCAGAACCCTTAACTGGGCTCTCCATCTCTCCCTGGCTAAAGGTGGAGCTTCCATGGCTCCCACTTGAGAGTTTGCCATGCCCTCAACCCTGCACTGACTGCTGGAGGAGAAGGCTCCCAGCACATTAAATCTGGGAAACACAACCCTCTGCAGCCCTAAGGGATCTGTTAAAGGCTGCTGACAGCTGTTACCTCTAGTTTGTGTCTCCTTTTAGCTTTTCTCTGTTTGTCTGGGGGCTGGGGGGACTGGAGACTCGGGGTTCCCTGCTGGGTGTGTGGTGGCACCCACATCCATGCGGCACTACAAAACCAGCTGGAACCAGTGTGGGCATCCTGAAAGAAGGGGGCCACACGCTGGTTTAATAATAACTTGGTCTCCCTGGAGATCATCACATGCAGACAAGCTTCAGAAAAGGCTCATAAAGGACCCTAGAAATCCTCCTAATTTTCCATTTTGGCATACCCCAGGTCCCAGGCAGAGCAGGCTGTGAATTTGCAGCTGTTTCCTTCTTTCCTGGAAAAAGAGAGGATTCATCCAGACCTCATCCTGTCTCATTCCCTGGGTCAGGGCTGAGGGGTCACGTTCACATTCATCATCTCTCATTTGCTCCTATTTCCATGAATGAACTGCTTTGTGGAGGGGTGCTGTGCCTTAGGGAGGGCTCACTCAGACAGGATTAGTGGTGTCACCTTTACCTGCATCATCCTAGAGCTCCCAGCTCACCCCACTCCCCTGCTGCTGTGTCCTTGTGGGTGTGAATCTCTTTGGCATCAAGGAGGAGGCCCAGAGTGAGGTGTCTGTCCCAGCTGTGTCTGGCTGAGCACCCCTGGTGCCCATGTGAGGCTGTGCTTTGCTGAGCTGCTGCAGGAGCTGCACCAGCCACCCCAAAAGCGACCTTCTCTGACAAGTCTCACTCTCCACAGGAGCTGCCTTGTGGCCAGATGAAAACTTGAATATTTTCTGTAGAGAGTGAGGGCTCTAAAAGGTCGGCCATCCTTGGGCTTTGCCATCAATGAAGCTTAATTTGGGGACAGTGATTACCTGTCAGAGCAAAGGTCTGCCTGCCCCAGCAGCCTCATCTCCAAAAGCAGCCAAGGGAATGGGTGGAATTCAGGGAAAACAGCAGCTGCCCCTCCCCATCCAGAGCAGCTCTCCCTGCCTGCAGCTCAGGCACTTCCTTGAGGGGCTGTGGTTAATATGTTGACAGACATTTTTCCCCATGAATTTGTCTAATTGCTTTTTGCATTTCTGGATATCCATTAGCTGGTCTCAGCCAAAGAAAGGTTAATGAATTAGAACCCTTAAAAGCACCCAAAGGGTTTTAATGGGAACAATTCTCCACGCACAAATCCTCACATTCTCATACTAAAGAGTTGCAGAACCGTGCTGAGGGTGGTTGGTACAAGTATGGGCACCCCAGCCTGACCCCCTTCTGACCCATTTCCCAGCCCAGAGAAATTGGGGTGGTTTATCTGGCTCTGCCTGAAACCTGCCATTCCCATTCCTATTTTGTCCTGGGAGGATTTTGTATTTTTATTTTTATTTATTCATTTTCTCTTAGAGGAGGAGGAAGAGTTCGGATTGTTCTTGTTGCAAATGTACAGTCTGAAAAACAACAGCTGCTTATTATGGATTAGTTTCATGGGACCCAGAAAGTGAAGGAGAGGAGAAATAGAAAGGAATGAAATTTGGCACAAGTGGAAATGATTACCATGAGGACAAACCTGCTGGAGGAGATGGGTCCAGGGGAGAGAGGATGCAGCAGTGTGTGGTTTCAGTGGAAGGAGAGGTTTCAATCAGGATTTATGGCCATGGTGAAGGATGGATGGGGGTCTTCACTCTGCTCCCCCCATGCTGGACCAGCAGCACTGGTCACACTGGGACACACTGATGGCTCTGGGCTGACAGCAGTGGCTGAGGAGCAGCAGAGTGATGTGCTCCTATCCAGGCAGGACTCTGGGGCAGCTCATTCAGGGAATGCACTGGTAATTACTCAGTCTGGGGTTTTGTGGCATAATTAGTGAGAGTGGGGTGCAGTTAAACACAGGGATCAAGCACAGGAGATCTCAATGTGTAAGAGGAGCTTAATGTAGTCCTGGAGCCTCCCGTGGTGGTGGCTCTGGCACCCTGGGCAAGCCCCAGGACTGTGAAGGAGAACTTTCCTAGAGGTCTGCACACCTTTCCGAGCTCTAACAGCCTGACCAGCTGAGCCACCCACCTTCAGCCATTGTGGTGTATTTAAGCTCAGTTTTCTCCTTTCTCTTGGTTGGGCTGTGTGGGTGCCTTACCTGGCCTTGCTCCTTGGCTCTGACTCCAGGGCTGCCCCCAAAGTTGTCTCTCCCTGTTCTGGGACTGAGCTCCTGGCTCATCTTCCTTGGCAGAGCAGCCTCTTCCTGCTGATTCTTGACACCTTACCTGCAGTTGGGTCAACTTTTGTCTAATTTTATTTGTGCTTAATGCTTTTCATTAATAGAAGGGCTGATCTCATTTCTCCCTGACATTGTCTTATTTGCAGCATGGACAGATGAGCAGTGAAATGTCAGTGCAGAACTTGAGCAGGGAGAATGTGCTGGGGGTCTATGCAGGGGGAAGGGGTTGTTGCAAGGTGTATGTGTTAATGCCACAACTCTGGAGATTGCCAGTGCCCTCAAGACTGTTTCCAGGTGAGCAGAACTTGCTGTTGCTGTGCAGACCATGCTCTGTGGGAGCTGGAAGTTGTCCAGAGTAAAGAAATGCTTTCACTCAGTTCCCCCTCACCATACCTTCTTTCTGCTGTTCCCAGCCCCTGAAGGCTGAGGGGTTGGTTGTGCCAGGCTGCTGCAAGATTTGGGAGCTGATTTTCGGGTCTCAGAGCAAGGTCCCACTCTGCTCCCAGCTCCTGGCAGGGTTTGAAGGCAGGAGAGGCTGCCTGTGGTATCTGCTGCAGCACAGCTTCTGATGGGGCATGGAGGGAGGCGTGCAAGAGCTGAGGAAGCATGGAGTGCAGAAATCAGGCTGAATGGAGGGGAGGGCAGGAGTGCTGGAAGCAGCTGGCAGTGGATTGTAATAAGGTGACAAGGAGCTCTAACACTTCAGCACCTGCTTGGTGCAGCCAGTAACCCAACACACTTAATGAGATGCTGCCTGCTGAGAAGTGAAAGGGTTGGTTTCCTTAAATAAATATTATAATAATATGAAGGAGACTGCTCTGGCAGGGTGCTCCAGTCCCCCCAGTTCTCCCCTGGCACCTGACAGCACTTTATTTGAACTCCGGGGTGAGTGCAAGAGGCTCAGGCTGTGGGGGAATGGCTGTGGTCACTGGGAGCACTGGGCCTGCCTGCTCCTGTGGAGGTGGGCTGGGACCTGAGGGAGGAGGTTCAGGCAGGCTGCTCAGACAGATCTTGGACAGGTTGAGTGGGAAGGAAGGAGTGGACATGGTCCCTGGGCAGGCATTTGGGCTGCTGCAGCTCAGCTCCTCCCTTCTGCTCCCAGGCGTGCTTCTCCCCCAGTTACTCTGAAGGGCACCCACAGCTGCTGTTACCAGTCTAAAGCTGACACTGAAATCCAGTTTAGTTTCCCCTCTCCTATGCTGGCCTGATGATCAGTCACCAAATCTGTGGCCACTGCTGCCCTGACTGCTCTGGGAGGCTGCTCTGGCTAGCCTGGAGAAGGTCTGGACTTGGAGAGGAGGGAAATGAAGATTTGATGGGCAGGACTGAGCTGAGCTGTTTGTGATCAATCCCAGTGTGTGGCAAGACTAAAACCACTCTGTAATGTGGATTTGGGGCTTCAGGGGAGATGCTGGTGCTCCTCACTGGGATGCTGAGCTGCTTTGTGGTGAAACTGCTGTGGGTTTTTGTGGTGCAGCCCAGTGCTTAACCTGCCTGTAGGGCTGTGCTTAATGCCAGGGCAAGATCCTTCCTTCCCTCAGGCTGGCAGGTTCCCTCTGTGCCTCTGGACCAGCCCTCAGCTCTTGAGGAAGATGGAGAGCTGGAGCAGTGGCCAGGAGACTGAAGCAGAAGGCAAAGGTTAGAAGTCCCCTCTGCACAGCTGTGATACCAGGAACACTCAGCACCTTGCTGCACTACAAGGGTAAGATCATTGCAGCCTTCACTGCTCCTCCAGGCCCTGCTGCAGGTGATATCCTCCTCCTGTGCCCTGCCACCAGCTGCAAAAACAATGCACAAGTAAGGAGTGAGAGGAGCTGGGAGAGCAGTAATGGACTAACCAGAGCTCCTCTGCCTCAGCTCAGCAGCTGCTTCGCTCAGAAGTGCATCTGTCTGTGATTATTTCCATGCAAAGTACTTGTTTTTAACCCACTTTTTCAATAGTTTCACTCCAGCCTTTGGCTGAATACTCACTGGTTTTGCTTCCTTGGACAAGGGCAGGTGGCAATCTTCCTGCTTCTGCTTTTCCTAGATCGCTAATTTCCTGTGTGGAAATAATAGAGGTTCCTGCAGGCAGAAAAAAGTTGGCAGGCTGTGCCATTCCCAGGTT
Organism: Nicator chloris; assembly: GCA_013400495.1. Taxonomy (NCBI): domain Eukaryota; kingdom Metazoa; phylum Chordata; class Aves; order Passeriformes; family Pycnonotidae; genus Nicator; species Nicator chloris. The sequence goes on from WAAE01020035.1 coordinate 7,952, forward strand.
GTAAATGTGGGTTGGCCTCCAGAAGCTGGGCAGCCACCAGAAAACGTTCCTCCTTCATCTAAAATCCAGACAAGTGGATTTTTTCCAGACAAATGCTCACAAAGGCTTCACCTCTAAGTTCACTAAGCGTGGGGGGAAAAGCTGTTGACATTCCTTTCCATGCTGGGAAAGGTGTTTCTCCATGGAGGTGGGCAGGCTGGGGAGGTGTTATGGAATTATTGAGGCTGAGGGCAGCTTTGCACAGTGACCCGAGGCATTCCTGCCTCCCATCACTGGCCACAAGATCTCTGTGCTCTAAGGCAACGAGGGAGAACTGCTGCTTGCCCAGGGTGTCCATGAGAGCTCCGAGGTGGCCACGGACATGTTCTGTCCCTGGAGTAGGGCTGGAGGGTTGGTCCTGTCCCTGGAGTAGGCCTGGAGGGTCGGTTCTGTCCCCGGGGTGGGGCTGGAGGGTCGGTTCTGGCCCCGGGGTGGGGCTGGAGGGTCGGTTCTGGCCCCGGGGTGGGGCTGGAGGGTCGGTTCTGGCCCCGGGGTGGGGCTGGAGGGTTGGTTCTGCCCCAGCTGAAGCTGGAGTGAAGCAGGGCCACCTCCTAAACCAAACCTGAGCCCTTCCAAACTGCAGGTGCTCACCACAGACGAGTCTCAGAGGTATGAGTAGAAGTTCTGTTGATCCCATTTGTTGGGGAAGATAGAACAGGAGAGCCTTATAAATATGATCGCTTGATAAAAGATTTTGAAAATATGAAACCTATCAGTGAGGTAGAAGTGACAGCAAGTTTTGAGATGTGGGGTACTGAGCTGTCAGTGACTGAACTACTGGAACAGACAATGCTTCAGCAGCTGAAGGAAAATCTCTTCTGACTGAACAACACCCTCAGCAGATAAAGGGGTGCCAGGGGTCCAAAGGTCAGAGGGACCCTGCCAATGTGGCAGGGAAGGAAAAAAGGGTTTAGGAAGTTGTTTTTAGGGTTTAAACTGTAACACAGTATGGTAATGTAGTAATTCTTATAGGCTGGATGTGAATTCTATAGGATTTGTGTCTTGTACTGGTTAGTTGGTGTCAATTAGAATACCCAGCACAGAAAGAGATATAACGTGTTGTAACAGGAACTCAGCTCTCTCTTTGGGGCACGCTTTTAGCTGTGGCTGGCAGCTGAAGCAAAGCTCTTGTAGCTAGGACCTCTGCAATAAACCTCACGTTTCCAGAGCTGCCCTGGGCTCCAGAGATCTCTCGTCACCGTCCTGATTCCCCATGACTCTCCCACACCATTCTTTCTGGGCTTCTGTCTCTGAGCTGGAGGAGCATCTGTGGCCCCACTGATGGCATGGCAATGCTCCCTTCCACCCATCACATCGCCCTCATTTGTTGTATTTTGAAAAGTGGTAGAGCAGCCTTAAAATAGATGGTAAAAGAGAGAAAGTGCACAAAAAACCCATCCCAGTTTAAAATATTTCTGCATAGTTTGTGCTATTTTTAGCCACAATTTGCTAAATGAATGTAGGTCAAAAAATGGGGGAGAGAGTTTGCACTTTTTGTTTTGTACGAAATTTAAGAGAATTTTGGGAAAACTGGAGCAGCTCAGGAAGGGGCTAAGTAGGTGCTGAGCACAAAATGTTTCTGCCTGAGGAGCAGATTCCTCACATGGTGGATAGGGTGAAGGAAATGTTTATTTCCTTCAAAATATTCCCTGCTTTGGAACATTTACACAAAACACCTCAATCCCAGATTTCCACCCCACTTCTGGAGCTGCTGCAGTTGTGCCAAGGGCATTTCCTCAGGTCTAAAACTCCAGTTTTGTTGATTCTCTGGATGTTGTGAGCAGAGACCCATTTTTTTTTTTTTTTTTTAAATGCACCAGGCCTGTGAGATGACTGCTGAAGGTGTGTGGGGGGAAGAACACCTGGGTGATACAGATAAAAAAATCTAGTTCATTCTCCTGTCAAATGCCTCTGCTCCAAGACAAGTGTTTGGGGGCTGGGTGTATGTGAGAAGGGATGGGGAGATGGATAAAGGTGAAATGCTTTGAAATGGCACACAGACTTGACCTAGACCCAGTTTTAGCCTCTTCTGGCTTTTAGAATGTTTTTCACTAGGATTTCTTGATGTCAGAACCCTTTGAAGGAGAAGAGGAAGTGGGGATAAGGGGATAAGGAGAGCAGTTGTATGAGGGATGTGTGTTTGGATGGAGATCTGAGCACCAAGAAGGACACACATATGCCTGAGTGCCTTGGATATCCTCAGTTCACTCTGTCAGCCCTTCAGGATCAGATCCCTGCTCTGGGCTGGGGATGCCTGTGCTGCAGCAGCTGAGCCCCACGGTGATGAGCTGCCAGTGCTGCACTGCCCAGGAGGGATGCTCTGTGCTCTGCCCCTTTTCCAGCTCCTGCTTTGCCCCACTCTGCAAAGAAAACCCAGCCAAAATAATGTTCTTGTTGCAGTAATTACCTCCAGGACTCTTGCTCACTGCTCTGCTGGCTTTCAGGCACATCCAAATGTAATTAACGTGTTCTAAATTAATCTTCAGCACACAGGGGAGTGAAAAGACACAACCTTCCCTGACTTTCTCCCAGTCCCCCATTCGTCCTAATGCTGGTGTGGAACAGTAGGAGTGCAAGGCAGAGCATTTAACATCCACCTGTGCCATTCTGAAGGTGTGCTTGCAGCTCTCTGCAGGGCAGGCTAATCACTGGACCCACTGCTGTGGGGCTTGTCAGTGTGGGCAGGGATGGCTGGCACCTGCAGCCTCCCTGATTTCCTCAGCCTGGAATGGCACTGCTGGGGCATTGAGGGAGCTCAGGTGCCCCTCAGTCCCCTCCCTGCTGGGCTTGCTCAGGTGGGGTTTGGTGAGGGACCATTACAGGGCTCAGTGCCAGCTTCACCTGGGGCAGCACATTACACACCAGGAAACCAGTGGGCAGAATAATTGTAACTTAAAAAAAAAAAAAAAGGAAAGGGTTTGGTGGCTGATGCAATTCTTTTTCAGCCTCACTCACTATTAAATCACTGCTGTGATCAAACCCCAGTCAGAAACTCAGCTCCCCCTCAGCTCTTTTCCCACTTCTTTCTGGTGGGATGGGGGAGAGAAGATTTGGGAGGGCAAAAGTGAAAAAACCCTCATGGGCTGAGATAAAGACAGTGTAACAGGGAAGGCAAAAGCTGTGCACACAAACAAAGCCAACAAGGAATGAATTCCCCACCCCACTTTCCATGAACAGGCAGGTGTTCAGCCGCACCCAGGCCAGCATGGTCTGCCACGTGGAATGTTGACTTGGCAGCACAAACACCATCATTCCAAGTGCTCCCCTTTCCTTCTTCTCCCCAGCTTCACGTGCTGAGCATGATGCCATATGATATGGGATGTCCCTTTGGCCCCGAGGGGTCCCCTTCCAACTTCTTGTGCACCCTGATCCTCCTCACTGCTGGGTGGGATGAGGGGCAGAAAGGCCTTGTCTGTGCAAGTCCTGCTCAGCAGGGACTAAAACACCCCTGTGTTCCCCAAACCAGGCCCACAGCAGCTACTGTGAGGAGAATAATCCCCATCCCTGGCTGGCACAGGCAGTGCTTGGGAGGTCACTGAGAGCCTGCTCAGGCTGACCCCAGCCCCTGGTGCTGCGTTGTCCCCAAGCCATGGCATCTCCTGTCTGCAGTGGCACAGCTGTGCCCCAGGCTGTCTGATGGCACTGAGGATGAAGCAGGGAACTTTGGGCAGCTCCCAGAGCAGCAGTTTTTTTTGTTGTCTCTGTCACTTTTGCCTCTGGCCCTTTAAAAGTACGTAGGTGTTCATGCCAGATAAGCTGTGTGTGTGTGTGCAAACCATGAGTTTAATTATGCATTAATCTACATTAATGGCTTTTTAGCTGGAAACCTCCAGGTGGCTGGTGAGGGGAGTAGACACTTTGTTGTGATGGTATGGGAGGTGCAGAGCATCTCTGGGGGGCTGTGGATGCCTGTCCCACAGCCCAGGGGTGGCCACGGCCCTTCCCATGGGCTGGATGAACCCCTTGCCCCTGTGTGTGGGACAGCCTGGCTCTGCATTGCAAGAACTGCCCAAGAGAAAGCCAGGCCCCTCCCTGCAATCCCTGCCTTTGAGTACTTCCTTTTACTCCCCACCCAAAATGTTGTTCTCCCTTGAAAGGGTGCTTAGAGACACCAGTGCTTATGTGTCTGCATTTGAGAAATCTGGTTTGTAAGGTGCATTTCCAGAGTTTTCTATGGATACAGCCACATATCATAGAATGCTTTGGCTTTGAGGGGACCTTAAATATCATCTTGTTCCAACTCCTTTGCCATGAGCAGGGATCCATTCACGCCACCCAGCCTGGCCTTGTTGGATATCAAATATTAAAAACCTCTTTTGCTATAGGTTTGGGAGCCACTGGTGGCTAGCAAGTGTGCTACAAAGAGCTCAACTGTGCTGCAAATGATTGCATATGCTTGACTTGTGGCAGAAAAAAGTAGTTTGACTTTTTTCAGACTCAGCTAAAGCAAGATTAATGGAAAATCAATGTGTGTGCTGTAAATTCTGTTTAGTTAATACATATAACACTTTAAAAGTACAAAATAATGGAAAAGTAGGTAGGGTAAAAAAGATAGTACTTGACAGATCACCTTTGATTTTTTTTTTTTTTTGTGTAGAGAGAATAATTGTGTGTGTAACTCTGGGATGAGGTTCTTAGCAAGCTGACATCATGTTCTGCAGCTCTTCCATCCATTTAGTCATGAAAACCACTGTTTGCAGTGTACCTGCAAAGCTGCACCAGAGAACAGTGTGGCACATTTGTTATCGAGCCTATCCTAACTGTGTGACCCTGTTGTGCCCTCAAATCCAACAACAAAACCACAATGCTGGTTCCCATCTTTATTCCCCTGCAGCTAGCAGGTTGTAGATAGACTGCACCCATGGAGCAGGAGCATGGGATGAAGCTGAAAATTGTACCTAAAGAGCCGCTTTTAGAAAAAAACTGAAGATACTCTGAAATTTTCAGGCCTGAGAGCAAGTGCTATGCAGCCACAGCTACACCTGGGAAGGCTGGTCTTGAGATGGATTGCTGTGCCTCAGCCTGTGTTATTAAACATAAAAAATAAAGTACTTGAGTATAAAACCCCAAAGATTTACACTTGGGCTTTTCCACCTGGCTCCTGTGTTTGTTTTACTGCCTTCTTAAGGGGCTCAATGACGCCTTGGAGGAGGCAGAGGGCGGGGAAGAAGCCTGTCACCTCCGTGCCAAGGGCTTCAGGCAGGTGTAATGTCTCATGGCTGCTGCTGGGAAGGGGAGGGACTGGTTTGGGTGACAGCAGTTGGGTAATTCTACTGTCCTGGTTTAGGGCCAATTTGGGAGGAAACCTCAGAAGAGAATCCTCTGGGAAGCAAGCCCAAACAGCCCGTCCCCCTCAGTTGGTTTGGGAATAAAGTTCCTCTGAGAAAAGTGGAAAAAACTATTTATTTAACAAACAAAAGCCACACAAACAAACAATTGAATAATATGAAACAATAAAACCTCTCGCCGCTCCAAAAGGGACGAACAGAATGAAAGTGTCCTTGCTGTGGGTGTGCTCAGCTCTCTCTCAGTCTCTCTCAGGGTCCAGGCCCTGCTAGGCCGCAGGTGCGAGCTCCCGGTGTCTCTCTGGTCTTTTCAGTCCAAGACAGGTTTAAACAATCCCAAGCAAAAGGCAAAGAATCTGTCCAGGAACCTTCTCTGCTTCAGCTAGCCAAAAACCAATTAAAAAGGAAAAAAACCTCTCAGTCTGTCTGTCTGAAGACAGCACAGCCCCAGAAGAAGGAATGTGGAGGAGTCAGAGCAGTTTCTCCAAACAAACTGCACGCTCCTTCCCTCTTCGCTCTGGCCTTGAAGGTACAGGACATAATATCCAACACAAACAGGGCAGACAGTTTGGGGATACAAGCATCATAAAGTCACCCTGGGACATCTACCTCAGCAGCAGCCTCTCAATGTGTTTGTGGTGGGTGGAAGTCCAGCTCTGACGATGGCTGGGATACAAATTCTCCTTGGATGCACTGCTGTTCCAGAAAAACCTGAAAGAACAAACATTAGCACTTCTTAGTGGAAATGAAAGAAGAATAAGGCTCTCCTGGGGAGGTTTTGTTGTTGTTGTTGTTGTTTAGTTTAAATTTGCTTTCTTTTTAAGTAGGAAAGTTGAACTTTACCGGAATTTGGTATACAGGAGGATCTGAATTACAGACGTCTCCTGGATTCCTGTTCCTCAATGCCTTCAAAATGTTGACTGTTCTCCCAGCCTCCTGCAAGGGAAGGCAGAATGCTCAATTTCATCACAAAAAAATCCCACATGGAGTAGAAATTTCCCTGCAGCACCTCAGCTGTGTCTGAGGGGTGCCAGCAAGGAGTGGGGATGGGGCAAGTGGCAATGACTGGTTGTGATGGGCAGATTTAGGATGAAGCAGGGAAGTCCTGGGGCTGCAGGAGGCATTTGCTGCTGTGGTGGTCCTGGTTGCTCTGCTGGCTCCTCAAAAAGCAGCTTTGCCAGAAGAGTGGGATTTTCTAGAGGTGGAATGGCAGTGACTTGATGGTGTTGGGAGCAGAGGATTAATTCTGTCCGCATCCTGCTCCCTTGCAGAGATTCCTGATGGCTCCAGCACCCCTGCAGCAGCCAGCTCAGCCCCTCCTGCACCTGAGTCTTGCCCTTCCCATCACCCAAATACAAAACAGGATTGGGGCCATTCTCTTCCTCAGGGCTCAGGCAGCTGCCAGGGATGTGAGAGGTCAAGTCTCTTTTTGGTGGGCTGAAAACTTAAACAAAGGAAATGCTACAGTCAGCCTGGCCAAAAAAATTAGGAAAAAACCCCAAATGGTCAAGCTAAGAAACTTTGATATCATTAGTCTGAACAGCAGCTGGGTTTTGTTCCATATCCTCTCAATTTGCACCTCCTTTTTCCAGCAGTAATTTTCCAGGGGTTATAAAGGTGGTTGTTCTGCCTCTATACAAACACACTTCTGTCTTTCAAGCTTTCACTTTTAAAAATGTATTTAATGGGAAAAAAAAAGCACACTGAGTAATTTATTGCAGCTGTTTCTGTCCTGTCACCAGGGAGATACAGAAAGAACAAGTCTGGCATTGCAAGAAGGTGGGAAGGCTGGGGCAGAATTGAAATGGGAGATGGAAAAGAACAAGCAGAGGGAGGAGCAGAACCCCCCTGTGTGTGTGTACAGACACGTCTGTCCATAATGTCTGTGTACATTTAAATACACACCTGCATTTATGTGTGACAAACCAGCCCAGAGAAAGTTTATTCATTATTGCTGTTATTGGCAGGAACTTTTTTCTTCCTGTGCCTAAACATAAAGGAAAAAAAAAAATCTATATTATTGTTTCACGCCAAGTTGTACAAGACACCAGTACAGAGGTTAATGAAAAAAATGCATGAATTTGGATAGATATATAAAGGTCCCTTGGGTGTTCAGTCATAAATCTTTCTAGCTGGAAGGCAGAGCAGACATAAATAGGCCTGATATAACCAACTGTTTTACATACAAATGAATGCTCCTTTTTATTTAGTTGACAATATTATTATTTAGAATCCAAGGAGAATATTAAGTGAATTTTGTCATGCTGTCTCCATTAGGAGTTATTCCTGATCTGTGAACTGACTGTAGTGCAGCCTTTGGGCTGCATGCAGGGCTGTAGAAGTGAGGGGGTGTGCTTTATTTCATGTAATGGGGCAAGTGTCACTGAAATGCACGGGGTTCTTTTGAGAAATATGCCCTCCCTCAAAGCTCCACTGGGAAGGAGGAAAAAAGGAAATAAATTGACTTATGATGACCCCATACTTGTAATTATGGGTTCTGTACAAGGATTTCTATTGAATTGACAGCAGCAGAGAACTTATTTCTTTTAAATATAAATTATTTCTTTCCAATGCCAGGCACTATGTGCTGGTGTAAGCCGCCAAGTTGTCAGTGCTAGGATCCACATTTGCTTATTTATTATTTGCCTATTTGTTATCTGTGGGACATGCACAGCTAATAAACGCCTTCCCCTTCCTCTGCCTGGCAGCAGGAGGGGGTGCACAAGGTATGGGAACCCCCAAATCCCCCTCTGGTGCTCATCCTACTGGAAATGGGGCCAGAAACCAGCAATGCATTGGCACTGCTGCTGGGCCAGGTTCATGCTGCAGCCTGCTCTGTGTCAGGGGTGCAGGGGGCCCTTGGGAGGAAAAGGCTCCATCAGCCCCTGGAGTAAAAATAGATGTTCTGTGGGATTTCCCTGCAGCACCACCCAGCTCCTTGCAGTTACTGGCCAGTATTAAAAACATAAATAAAACGGTGCTTGGTTATTCTGGGTGTCCACTGACTGCAAACCCAGTAAAAAAAAGGACTTGCTGCACTTAACTGGGCAGTAAAATATAACTGGAGGGACTGTGTCAAGGGCAAGCAGAGATGAGGCTTTTTGAGTTAATTTTGTGAAGAGTAGCAAGAAAAGGGCAGAAGTGTGGCTTATGGGCCTTGTACAGCTTGTTCTTTGTGTGTCTTTGAATAAGCAACACTAAAACAACTCCAAACACTCCTGCTTTTTTTTTTGGAAGCTCACTGACAGATGATCTCAGCATTTCTTAACCACACAACAGTGTCCCTGTGTGTTTTCTGGGAGCTGGGGTTGGTCATTGCTGAGCCCAGTCTTTCTGCTGATGAGAGGTCTCAGCACAGCTCTGCTTTTAAAAAGCTGTTTCGTGGGATCTGTGGCTCTAAGGTATCTCTGAACATGATTTCCTCACTGCTTTTGTGTCTTCAAGCTCACAAAACCCATGGTAGGTCAATGTGATTATCTACCCTTTACAGACAGTGGGTGGGATAAAGAAAAATGGAATGATTCGGTGGAGGTTGCACACACACACAACCTTTAGCAAAGCTGAGCCCAGTTGCCCACAGCTGGGACTCAGCTCCCACCTGTGGACCACCCTCCCTCTAGAGCAGTTGGTGCAATTTTAGTTTTCCCCTGTCTTCCTTTGGGTAGAGCAGATGTTATCCCAGAACCTCCAGGTGCCTCTGCAAGGAGTTAAACAGCCTGAGGGAAAAATTAAATCTGAGAATATCGCTGGAAGTGTGAATTGTGCGCTGGGAGAGCTGCCACGTAGAAAGGACTTTGGTCACCCTTCCAAATTATCCCTTTGTTACTGGGTAAGATAGGAAAATGTTTCGGGATACTTGACTCTACTCAAATACTTTCTTTTTTTTTTGCCCAACCTGCTTTTTTTTTGGCTGCTTCAGTGAGCTGGCTTCACTTCTGGCCCCAGCTCTGTGCAGCTCCTCTTCCTGAGCTGCTGCTCCAAGGCAGATGAGTTATGCAGGAGGTGCCCTCCTGGTGCCTTTGCATTTTTTAGAACTGCCAGACACAACCATCCTGCTTTCCATTCCCTGAGTTTAGTTCCAGGCTATTTCTTGCCTCTTTGGGTGCACAAAGCAAAGCCCAGCTTAGCTGGCTTGCTCCAGGTCTTTGAGGTTGTCTTTGCTCTTGGCTCACCTAAGCCATGGAAATATTGTACCTATTGAAATTTCTGTGAAGGGAAGTTTAATTTTAAAACAAAGCCTTCAAACAGGCAGAGCCAGCCAGCTCAGAGGATTGTGCTTTCAGAAAAAATAAAGGAAAAAGAATTAGCATTTGAAAGCAAATCTTCCTGATTCCATAATAACCAGGGAAATTAATATTAAAAAAATATATATATATTATGGAGCACCACAGTATTCTTATTTCCTCAGAGCTGAGAAGCCTAAATCTAATAGTGGAGAGTGCTCCTGAATCTAAAAATCTGGATATTTAAAATTTTAATCTGAATTCTCTTTTTGGTCTCAGGCAGAGCCCTTGAGAGGCAAGCAGGAGCCTTGGCCACCCTGTCCCTGTGCCCGTGGCAGGGCAGGTTTGTTCCTGGGCTGGGTGCCCTGCTAGCAAAGTGGGAGGTTTTCCTTTCCTGCGGCGTGGGGATGGGGTGGGCTGTGCCCTGGAGTGTGGGGAGGTGCCATCTGCCAGGGTGGCTGTGAACCAGCACACTGCTCCAGCCCTGCTGGCCTTGGGGAGCCCAGCCTGGATCAGCTCTGCATCAGCACCGGGGGCTCTGGGCTGCTGATCAAAGAGCTGGCAGGAGAAGAGGGCAGGGGAAAAGGCTTCTGACAAAGATGCAGATCCTTGAACCACAAATGAAATAATGAGGAATAAAGTGCACCCTCTGCCTCTGCTGCTGGATCCTCTGGCTGCCTCTGTGCCTCAGCGAGGTTTGCTGCAAAGCCAAAGTTTCCTTTGAAAAACTGTCTTTAAAGGAAGCCTGGCCATCATGGGGGTGGTGGGTGTGTGGCCCTGCAGAGAGCCAGGCAGGTCTGCTCCAGGGCCTGCTGCTGCTGCTCCCCAGCAGGACACAGGCTGGGGGATGGTGGCAGCAGGCAGCAGAGAAGTGTCTCAGAAATTATTTCTGGACCAAATTATAATTAAAAATAACTGCAGGATAGAATGAGCACGGGCTACAGAGGAAAGATGCAGAGGCACTTGAAAGTCTTTCTGTTCTGTTCTCATGTCCTGCTGGACACCCTGGCCTTGGACACTTCCAGGGATCCAGGGGCAGCCACAGCTTCTCTGGGCACCCTGTGCCAGGGCCTCCCCACCCTCACAGGGAACAATTTCTTCCCAAAATCCAATCTAAGCCCCTCTCTGGAAGTTTGGAGCCGATGCAGGATGCCCTCCTGAACGAGTAGCAACACTCTATAGCTGTCACATCGGGAACACTTTAGTGTCCAGCTTCTACCCCCATCACTATCACCCCGAAATACTCCCCAGCCTTAATAAGACCTGGGGTGGAAAGCAGCAGAGGCTGGAGGTGCCTCGGACTGCCCAGATGTTTTGCCTTGCTGTTAAAGGTGCTGAGGACCACTGGATTCACAGTCACTCCCTATGGATGCCCCAACACCACTTTTTTTTTGCCATTGTGGCAGAGATTCATCCATATCTCAGATCCTCTTCCTCCAGGTCTGCTGCACCACAGCTTCCACCTCTGGGGGTCACTTTGCTGCCTTTCAGGTAGCTGGTTCTTAAAAGCTCATGTTCCTCTGCTGCTGGAAAAGTAAAATAGCTTTGTTCAGCATGTTGTAAGGGCTACTGCTAACAGCTAATATTGTTGTTTAATTTTGCAGCTGTAAATAAGAAAACATAAACCACAGTGGTCAGCACGGGCTCTGTGGCGTGTTTGCTAATGTGGGAAGTAGTTATTCACATGCCTTTTGTTCACAGCTCCAAAAACAAAGGGAAAGGAGGAAAAGCCCTGCCAGCCTTGCAGAAGCAGCTAGCAATTTGCACGGAGGGCTGTCAGGGAGCTCTGGCTGCCTTCCTGGGAAATGCCTCCGTGAGCCCCTCAGCAGCACAAACTTCCCACAACGTGTGCCTAAATGCTGCTTAGCTCCTGCTCTTTTATTTGCATTTAATGTGCCACGGCTGAAGAGAGCTGCGAGCCCGGGTAATGAACACAAGTGCAGTCTGTTTATACAGCAAATCAGAGTCATCTTTTTCCTCTGTAATGCCCTGTAGCCTGGTGAAGGCTTCACTGAGCAGGGTGCTCAGCACTTGGAATTCTGGCTCTGTGTCTTCCACGGCTGCAGTTCCTGTGTCTGTTGTGACCCTGTGTGGTTTCTTGTAGATTTTTCACAGCAAATTTCCTTTGGTGCTTCAATGCTGGCTCCTGGGCATGGCTGAGAGGAAGTTTGAATGCTGCTGGCACAGAGCAGCTGCAATTAAGACATCAGGATCTGTGAAAGGGCTGCTGTCACTCAGCATCTCGCCTGATACGAAGCATTTGTTGGCATTACTGACTTAAGCTTTTCTGTATCACCTACTCCTTGTCACTCACTGGGCTTTTGTTGTTTACAAAAGAAAAACACCTGCAAAGGAGCAGGAATCCCAGCTGCCTGACATTCCGTTTGCTGGTGTCCAGCCCTGAGAGAGGGGAGCTGTGCCTGCCCTGGGAAGTAGGAGGGGATTGGGATAAGTTGTGCCTGGGCTGTCACCACCCATGTGTATGGAAGAAGTCAGAACTTCATGTTAGCCCAGATCTTCACACCAAAGGATCTTCAGCATCAAATTTGAGGCTTTAACCCCCAGCTGGCAGCCAGGCATGGCAGCAGTATCCTTTAGCCTTTGATATCAAGCTGATGTGAGGGAAATGTCTTCCTCTATGTGGTTAAGAGGCCCCAGGAGAGCTGCCTTCCACTGTGATTCCCATTGCTGCATGAATAAGGCCAGGAGCAGAGAGCAAACCCCTCCTGCAGCTCTCCTAGGCATGTGCAGGGTGTTTGCACGTGGCCCAGATGGAGGAGGCAAACATAAATACCTGTTTGTGCCAAAGGAGTTCTGTGCTGCTCATGCACATCATCAGGGGTGTGTGTGGGAGTGGGGAAATAGATCTGTGACTTACAGCTCTGGGAAGGAATGCTGAAATGATTCTGCGTGGAGAACCTCCTGTTCAGGTGCCTGGGGGCTGCTGTGCTGGAATTTAAATGCAGTTTAAATCAGGTTTGCAAATGGGACGTGTCTTTTTAGAGGGCAGTGATCACAGCCTTTATTTGTCACTCAGACATAGAGGAGATCTCCCTGTCCTGCCCAGAAATGGGGATAAGTTATCCTGCAAACTTCAGAAAGATCAGTGCTTCCTTAAAGAAATGTTTTCTTTTGCACTCCAATTGCCCTCAGTTGCAGGGGGACTCAGCTGCACATCCCCAGGATGCCCTTTGGCCCAGAGGAGCCCACAAATCATGGTTGGGTGCAATTAGTGTGAGACAGACTGGATACCAGTGTGAGATTTTCCTCGATGGGGCTCGTGCTGGGACTTGTGGGTGCTCTGTGGTGCAGAGCAGGGTCTGGGGGCTGCTGTGGAGGGAGCTCAGGTGCACCTCATCCTCTGCTGAGGGGTCACAACCTCTGCTGCTGCTGTGGGACACTTGGGGAGGCTGCCCTTGTTCTGAAGGCAGAGAATGTGGCCAAGTTCAGAAGACAGAAGGTGCCTCACCATCCATTATTTAGTCTCTGCAGCGGAGAAGAAACCCCATGTGCTTATGTGCTTTTTATGAGCTGCTCTTTGCTTTGAAGGTGGGAAGCTGAGTGAACTCCCCCGTGAAGGCCCCTCGGGGAGTCCTCTTTCCTCAGCCCCTCACCTCGCTTTGGGGAGGAGGGGGAGTCCTGGAGCTGTGCCCTGGGCTGGGCAGCCAGCAGCACCAGCCGCTGCTGACAGAGGGCATCGCTGCCTTCCAGCTGCAGGAGGGCACTGCAGCAGTTCCAGCCATGCTCTCTGGGACTGAGCAAGTGAGGGGAGTGTGAAACAGCCCCTCTGTGGGGTGTCAGCAGCTGTGATACACAGCCAGCACAGACAGGGCTGTGCCCGACGTGACTCTTCCCCTGATGAGCTCACAGGCTGCAGTGAGTTGGCTTCCTCCTCTGGTGTCATCCTCAGGACAAAATAAACTTGGCTGTTTTCCTCCAGGGCTGGGGGGTTCCTTTTTTGCGTCTCTTGATCCTGATGCTTCCTACATCTCCATTCTCGTCTGCACACAATGGGGTGGTGAATGTAGAGATGAAACACAAGCAGCCAGAAACACCCACTTATTGATGTTTCCTGCACTGTCTGCCCAAGACAGGTGGGCTCTGAGGCTAAAACAAGAGATGAGTTTCCTTTTTGATGGATTCAAATAAGAAGGCATCTTTTAAGATAAATTGCTCCTCTTGTTGCTCATTTGTTCATTTCTAAGCAGTATTTTATTACTTCATGCTGTGTATTATTTCTGTTTTTCCACTTCAAGGAGGACCCAGATCCTTCCTGCTTTTTTTCTAGGCTCAAGCTGGGCTTTAAGAGAGTGAGGGACCCCTTGGTGACTCCTTTCCTTCTCCACCCACCGTGATCCACTCCTGTCTACAGCAGGGCCAAGCTGCTCGTGGGAGGAGAGGAGGGGAAACCCCTCTTTCCTTATGTTTGAAGGTTAGAAACATCAAGGATGGGGATGGTCATGAAAAATGCATGCCTCTCATGTGGGAGCTGGCCTACATTTCCCACCAAATGCCTCCTGGCCAATGTTTTGAAGATATACCCTGTGTTTTGGGTTGTTTTTCTGTTGTTTCTCTTCTGCCTGCATGGATGTGTTTGGATGATCTCATCCTCCCTGCACCACGTAATATTCCTTTGGGCTGGAGCTGGGGATGGATGCTCTGTGCTGTCAGTGATGTGTCTGGAATGTGCCCACCTCAGCAGCCCCTCAGTGTCCCCAAATTCAGTGGAGCCTACTCTGCAGGAGGGAGTTCAGCACTACTGAGCTCTGGTGAGAGCACAAGGTGCAGGCTGTGCTGGTGGAGCTTTGGGCACAAAACCCAAAGGATTCCTCTTGCTGGCACAGGGGCTGGATAAATGTGGGGAGGGGACACTAAACTCGTCATCAATTAATTTCTGTGCCTAGGCAAGACAGGTTCCCAAGCTGTGTGGCATCAGCAGTGGTACAGCTCCACAGGGGGCTGCCCAAACTGCAGAATAGTGGGGTTTTGGTGTGTGTGGGCTTTCTGTAAATATAACCATACAAAAAGAGCAAGCCCTGGCTGGGAGGCTTCTCCCATGCACCTGTGCATTTTGTACCTATTGCCTTCATCTTCCTGCTCATACTGTGACTCTCAAAGTCTGTCCCCTCCGTTCTGCATCTCACATCCTTCATGCTTTCCCCAACATGTCCCATTTTCCCTTTGCAAGGAATTGCTGCTGCACACAACTCAGTACTGGGTTCACTTGCAAGGAGGGGTGTGCACAGACAGGACCACCACAAAATTTAAGTTGGAAGGGTGCTTTGGCAGTCAAGTGGTGCCAGGACGTGCATGCTCTGGCTGTCCTGCTCCAGGCTCCTCCTGAGCTCCCTGTCATCTCTGCTTTAGGTGGTAGTACAGACAAGGACACTAATAACTTAAGTAATTACTCATGTCCAAATCAATTTGCTGCCCTGTTGGCTCCATTTTCTCTTTGGAGCCAATCTCAGCATTGATTCCTGAAGTCACCCTTCACATCTCCAGTCCTGTGTACAGATTTTCAGTGACTTCTGGAACACAGTCTGAAGGAAGGCTCTGCCTTCAGTGGAACTTGTTTCCTAATTTTTACAGCAGTTCAAATACCTTTATGTGGGTGAAAATTATTTTTCTGGTAGATCATGATGATCTGGTAAAAAGACAATCTGAATTCAACACCTTTGCTTAAAGTAACAACACACTGAAGTTTCCCCAACCTCCACCTGCAGCTTAGAAAGAGATGAGAGTTTTTGTCACCTTTAAAGTGCAAAAAGCTGGATCACCATCCAAACCGGCTGCTGGATGCGGGCTAAGGGCTGCCTGGTCCTCAGTATCCATCCAGCTCCATGGGATCAGAATGGTTTGGGTGGAAAGGAACGTAAAGCTCATCTCATTCCATCCCCCTGCCATGGGCAGGGACACTTCCACTGTCCCAGGCTGCTCCAAGCCCTGTCCAACCTGGCCTTGGGCACTTCCAGAGATCCAGGGGCAGCCACAATCCTCTCACCCTGTGGGATGCAGAAGGACCAAGGTGTGCAGAGATCAGGGCAGTGTTGAATCTTTAGTTCTCACATATTAAATTTTCAGGAACATTTGCACCTCTTTTGGCTCAGGTGTGGCTGCCCTGGCTGATGTGCTGGATGAACATTCCCTGTGCCCACCTGTGGGTGTTAATTTTCTTGTCCTGGGAGCTGATTTATGTTCTGCCTGCAAAGAATTCTTTATTGGAGGTGTGGCCAATAAAAATGGATGACTTGAAAGTAATCAGATATTTTAAACTAGAAAATGAAGTGTGAAATTCTCACCATCTATATTAAGATCTTAATTTAATGTATTTAAAAGACTTACAATAAACAAAAATGCTAAAGTAAGACGTTTACTTCTGAAGTTTTCTGATTCTTCAACCCACTGAAAGGATGGATGTAACCTGCCTGAACACTTGCAGTGACCTTGCTGAAGGGCTGCCTCCACTTTAAAAGCTGGTGTTTTCAGGATTTGCAGAAAGAAGACTTTGTTCAAAGCAGTTTCATCCAGTAATAAAGCTCAAAAATTAATTAATTCAAATTTGGTGAGAACAAAACCCAAAAGCAGTTCAGGAAAGTGGTTTTCTTTCTGCTGCCTCAGATATTATCTTCTTGCACCTGATTTTCATTCAATTAGCTCTAACATCTCTAAGGTTTTGGCCCCGGTTATTGGAAACAAACCATTCAATTTTATTGATCACATGTAGTTCTTCTTTTGTGTTGTAAATCAGATTGAAATGCAAAGCATGTTTTAATAAAAATATTTTTGCTGCCTAGCACACATGAAGAACTTGTAATCAGTAGAAATCTGTTTGAAATGCTGATTTGTGCATTTTTATTCAGTTCCAGTTGTCCGAGTAGAGCTTGACAGAAGTGGAAAATAAACTATCATTTAGTAAATAGTAAAGGGATCACTTAACATTGTTTAACATGGCAAAAAATTGGAAAAACCAGAGTGTGAATGAATGCAGGTATCTGTATTTGCCTAAATGCATACAGATGAGGTAGTGAATTGAAAGAAAAGGCTAAATTTAATTGCAGTTCATGTTTTAATGGTTTCCCACTGATAAGAATAAAATTTCTGCTCAGCAGCCACTCAAAAGTACAAACAAGAATGGGATTGAGACCAGTGATTTTTGCTGATTTGAAACAGTTCTATGTAAATCAACCCAACCCTGATAGGGAGAGAATGAAAAGATTTCCCCAATATTGGTACAAACCAGTGACTGCAGCAGTCCTGGTGCAGGATGGAGCAGCTGTGGTCCCTGGCATCCAGAGCTGCACCTGCCATCTTTTCTCCCATTCCAGGACAGAAAAGAAAAAATTTCAGCCTTTCTGAGGACAAACAGTGAGAAACAGCAACTAATCAAATGGGGTGTGATAGATGGCTGTTAAAGGAATAAAAACCTGCCCACACTGATAATAAACATTGCAGCTGCTTCCAAAATCACTCCCCAGGGCAGCTTCGTCAAACTTTAGCTGTGGAGGAAGAATAACTGTGGCCAGCAGAGCCAGTCTATTCAGTGATAAAAAAGAACAACAGGGAAAAGCCAGTGTGGAAGAGTAGCCTTGGTGCCTCTTGGTGCCTCTTGTGGCTTTTGTCAAGGATGTTGTGCCAAAGTGACCCCGAGTCACCGCGACAGGACTGCCCAGCTGTGTTTGAGCCTCATTGGCCCTGCCTGCCTTTGGTTTTTCTCCTTCCTTGTGTCCCTCCTGTCTGTGACCTTCAGGTGTGTTTGGCCAGAAGATCCTGTGTGGGTCCAGAACTGGAGGGAGGAAGGAGCTGAGAGCTGGTCTAGCACTCCTTGTGTGGTTCCTTCGAGGGTGCTCTCACTGATCCTTCTGTTGTTTCAGGCTCTTTCCATCATCTGAGGCTTCCCATGTCTAAATTTGGTGTAGCAGTGATCAGTCCTGCTGCAGGGTGGGGAGGCCAAAGGGTGAGAGGGGATGTGTCAGTCTTGGCACTGCTCCCCAAAGTGTGGAGCTCTACCTGCTCCAGGTGTAGTCACGGGGCTCCTAAAGCTGGGAAATCCCTCCCTCAACCCCAGGAAGCACTGGCAGCCCTTTTGGAGTCATGTCTTCAGTAGCAAGGTAAAAACCTAGATGATATCTGCCTTCCCATCTCCCTTCCTTCCCACAGAAAAGGAGCTGGGATGTTTTGGTCTTCACTGCCCAAAACACCAAGAGAAGTGCAGAACTGATCTTGCTCTCACCCTCCTCCCTCCCTCTTCAGGAATTGCTTCTGGAGGCTCCTCCCTCTGCCGTAACAATTTAATTCTAGTAGAATTATATCCCTAAACCATTGTTCTCATGAAATGCTATGCTTAATAAAATGTGTGGCACATCAATAATTTAGGTACTTGTGACAAAACATAAAACTCTGTTAAATATATCGTAAACTTTGCCTGGTGTTCTTGATAATTAAAAATGGATGTAATGGCAAAGCATTGTAGGTATTAACTCTATTTCAGAGTCCTTGCATGTAAACCAGAGGCCATCAATTTTAAACCACCGTAAAAAGTATGGCAAGATTTTTCAATATATCTGATATACTGTCCTATCTACTTAAATTATTAATATGCAATGCAACCAACAGGAGTCTAAATTCTTCCCAGCAGAAGCTCTAGGCAATCACTCTACGAGGAGCTGGGTGAGCTGTGGGGGAGTGGAGATAAACCCCAGCAGGTAATCCCTTCCTCTGAGCTGGTCTCCTCTGCCTGGTTCCATATGGAGCCATTCACACCTCTGCCAACATCAATTCCTCCCTGCCCTGCCCTCCGGGCTGCATTTCCCACCTGGTTTGCATTGCCAGAGCCAGCCTGCAGCCTCCTCTCTGCAGTGGGATCCTGGGCATCCCAGCAGGGAGCTCAGGGCAGGACTTTGGGGTTGCTGACAGGGTGGCTGAGAGGAGAAACCAGAGTGGCTTTAGCACGGGAGGAGAAAATCAACCTGCAGGTGCCTGGAATTAGTGGTCACTGAGTTCAAAACTGGGGGGAGCCCTGGTGGATGGACAGGTTGGGAAAAGAAACATAAAATAAAGAGGAGAAAGCACAGGTAAGGGCTAAACCCATGGACCTACTACCAGACTGGGTCAGACAGAGCACTCTGCTGGTGGAAATCTGGAGCCACCCCAAGTTCTCGCTCTGAATTAGCAGTTGCTCAGCTAAAATTTTGTTTTCAGGGCAATACCTGTCCCAAGGTCATGAATGAAGGGAGTTCTGCTGCTGCAGATCAGAAATCTGGGGTCTTTGGGCAGTGTAATATAAAGGCATGGCCCCCGTTTCTCAGGGAATGCAGCTCGCTGGGGGAGAGCAGCACAAGGTAAAGGCTTGACAAAGCCCCAGTATTTTTCACACCCATACACAGGGCTGAATTAAATAGATCCTTTTTTTTTTTTGTGTTTGCTCCAGACTCTGCCCTACTGCCGTGTCTTTGTTTTGGGACAAAAGGAGTGAAATCAATTGGTAGCACAGTCTCTTCCTTACCAGCATCTCTCTAGGGGCCCTGGCTGAGGGAAAAGCTTATTTTAAGGAAATGGAGTTGATGTGGGGTGTGGAGTGAGGAAGAGATGCATCATGAAGTCCCAGAATGCAGGAAAATGTTCCATGCTGGGAACTGCACTTTGTTTGTAACAATGAACAGATTGAGCAGTGGAAAAAAACCCATCAAACCAAAGAAAACCAAAAAGGAGCATTAATTTACTTTAGTTTGGTGTGCTGCTCCTGGATGTGCCATTTTTGGAGGCTGTGTCTCAGTACAGCACTCAGTGTACCTGGCCAGCTGATTAATATTTTCTCAGGGGTTGTATTCATTTTTGGCCTGGCACAAGTGGATGATGGGTTCATGTATTTGATCCTGAGATTTACAGCACTCTGCCATTAAGAAAACTGCATAATTTTGTGTGTTTGGGTCTGGATTGATGCTGCTGCTGTCCAGAGGAGCAGGGGGATCCCAATTCCCTTCCCTTTCTCTGCTCCTTTAGTTTTCTACCAAGGGGTGACTCCTGCCCTGATCCCCTGTCTAGCCCAGCTGTGAGTGCTCCTGGCTTCTGTGCTGTATCAATACCCCTTCTACTCCTCTGAGGGCTAGAGCTGCAGGTGATATTTCAGAGAAATCAATGTGAAGGGAAAACTGGCAGCTTTGACTCTGCATGAAATGACAAATGCTTCGTTATTAGCCCAAAGATTTTTTGGGAGGGGAAGTTGTTGTTGTTGTTGGAAAACACCCGTGTGCTGTTTTCTTTGTAAATGGACCCATTGTTGTGGCTGTTATGGGAGTGTATTTTACTTTCTGTTTAGTGCCATCTTCATTTATACGCCAGGATGGATCTCTCTACATAGCAGAGCACATAACAAAGAATTAATCACCCTGTTCACCGGGTCACTAATAGTGATGAGTGTGGGGCTTCTCTACAAGATGGTTCTTTTTCTTTGAAGAGCAAAAAAACAGACAAAGAATAATAGAAAAATAGGACAAAGAGCATCCTCCTGATGTGCAGTGTATGGGGAACACCTTTCTGAGCAGGCAGTGCTGGGTGCCGGGGGTGCAGAGGAGAGAAATTCAGGAGGGGAGGCATTTTCATAGGATCATAGAACATCCTGAGCTGGGAGGGACCCCCAGGAGCACCCAGCCCGGCCCTGGCCCTGCACAGGTCCCCCATCTTCCCCACCCTGTGGATCCCTGTCAGGGCTGTCCAAGGGCTCCTGGAGCTCTGGCAGCCTCAGGGCTGTGCCCATTCCCTGGGGAGCCTGGGCAGGGCCAGCACCCTCTGGGGAAGAGCCTTTCCCTGATCTCAGCCTGACCCTCCCTGGCACAGCTCCAGCCATTCCCTGGGTGCTGTCACTGGTATCCAGAGTGCAGAGATCAGTGCCTGCCCCCCTGCTTGCCCTGGTGAGGAAGTGTTTTACCTGGTGTCACCCCTCTTGTCTGTTTGCCTGTCCTGTCCCCAGAACCTCAGTGATGGATGTTTCTTGTGCTTTCTGGACAGCCACTTCTGGGGCTCTGCTACCTCCCAAATTCAACAGTTTCTTTTGGCTCTGGTCCTCAGTGTGCACTGCTGCAATTCAAACATCATCATCCTCACTTTACTCTGAGCAGAAGTGGAGGATGATCTGTCCATCTCCCTGTCTGAGGCTGCAGTGCTGCCAGTGTGAGGATTTACCCTAATTTACCTCTACAGCTTCTCTTCTTTGAACTGAATCCCAGCTCCTTTGTCTTTCCTCACAGTTTCCCAGTCCATCCTTATTTTGCCCAGGTCAGATGGTGCTCACTGTGGCCCAGGAGGAATCCTCACACAGATGTGTTCCTGCAGTGTGACCAGTCCCCACTGAGAGCTGCTCTCTGAGCACATTTTCCACCCTGTGCACCTTGACAATGTCACCTAATCACAATTCTGTGGCTTGCTGAAAGCAGTGTCATGTAAAATGATGCCAAAAGGCCTTGCTGTGGCCCTTGTATACAAGTGACTGCCTCTCCCTGAGTCCTGCTGCCCTGTCATGGAAAAATATGAGATTGGATTGATATTTGTTCTTGACAAATCCGTGTTGGCTGTCCCTCATTGCCTTGTTATCTTTTTGGTGCTTAGAAAGTGTTTGTTTGACGATTTGTTGCAGTATTTTTTCTGGGAATTGAAGTTAAGCTGCCTGGCCTGTAATTCCCTGCTCTGTTTGCTGTTCTCTGCTCTTCTGGGACTTGTCACAGTCCCTGAGTTTTCAAAAGTAAGTGCTAACAGCCCTCAGATTGTCTCCAGCACTTCCAAGTACCTGGCAGTGAATCTCAGCAGCCCCGGGTGATTTGAAAACATGTAATTTATATAAAGATCTTCTGGACTATTGCTTTCCCCTTGTAGTCTGAATTCTTACCTTTTTGTAACGAGTAACCATTGAAATATCTCTACAAATGAATCCATCATTTTTATTGGGAAGCATTACCCTCTGCAGAGACAGCTGGGAACAGCTCTGCTGAATGATGGAGGAGCTCTTCTCCTGGTCATAAAATTATTATTAATTTGACTTAATTTTTTGGGTTTTAGTGTTATCATTCAGGTTCCTTACAAGCTGTACAGCAATATACAACTTAATTTATTTTTAATTTTATTTCCCAGGTGTATTTCCTACTCATTTACACAGTGCTTTTGAATCAGTGTCTACAACTGACCTGTCTGTGGTCCAGCATCACTAGATGATTGTTCCATAGTTTATGTAGCATATGGAAACATACTTTTATTTAGTATATGGAAATATATACAAATTTTCTTTTGAATATTCAAAGTCAGGAAGGTCTGAAGGTGAGAAGATTTTATTCTGGAATGGGTAGAAATTCCCTGATGTGCCTCAACACCTCTGCTGTGCTCTGACAGGCTCCAGCACCCGGGATGGGTATCCTGGGTTATCCCACCATCCACAATTCCTCTGGGACAGAGCCAGGGCAGCAAATGTTGTTGTTCTCTTATCTTTCCTTCCCTTTAAAATAAACCAGGAGAATTTTCACTTTGGGACGACGACACTTTTGTCTTTGTCCTGTTTTCCCATCTTTTTTGTGACACCGTGTTAATAGGGATGAAGAGATTTAACTGACAGTGGTGTACTAAGACAACCTGCTAAGCAAATCACACTGATGTTTCTCTTCCCTCCATCAGGGATGGCTGGGATTTGGCTTGCTGAGTGAAACATCAGGTTTTTTTCCTGTGTTTCAAAGTACTTCCCACCTAGTTCACAATGAAAGGGTTTGACAGTTTTCAAGCAGGCAACACTTTGATCTGTGTGTCAACTTGCTTTAACTCACTTTGTTGGAACAAACAGCAGATGTTTTGTTCTACAGAACAAGTGTTTCGTGTCTGTTGTCCCTGATATTTTTTAAATAAAAAGTCAGGAGTTTTGATTCATGCATTCCATCATGGTAGAACTTGTCAGTCACAGTAATGTGTTATAAGTTACAACAGAATTGTCATAAACTGGGGAAAAAAAAAAACCATCAAAGATGAACAACAGAACTGAAACGAAAACTTCTCAATTCCAAAAATAATTCCTTAATGGAATATTTGAGAGAAGAGCATGTCATTTCACAATTTCTTACTGCTGGTTGACAGAAAGGAGCATTTTTCAAATAACTTCAGTTTCAAAGAAATGGAATTGTTTGAACTGAAGGACACTTGGAAACAAAAACTAACCAAACAACATGTTCTTGTCCCCACTCTGACATGCATAAGCGACCCCTATAGGGGTGCTAAACATTGGATCATGTTGGAAAATACCTCTTCCCCTTAATCATTCCTTCTTCCTGCAGGAAGGGCCTTTTCCTTATGTAGGAGCTTTTCTGGTTCTCTCAGCAACCTGGTCTAGGGGGAGGTGTCCCTGCCCACAGCAGGGAGTTGGAACTGGATGATTTTAGGGTTTCTTCCTACCCAAACCATTCCATGACCAAGGATGAGAATCAATTAACTCATTAGTACCATATCAGTGTATTCCTACAAGACTGGCTAAACAGAGAAGGACCAAAAGCAATTCTTTACATCATTTGCAGCTCTTGTGCTTTGTAGAAGCCCACTGGAGCCCATCCTGCCCCTGGCCCAGCCTGGCCCCTGTGTCTGGATCTCATCTGAGTGTTTCTTTCCAAAAGATTAACCTTGGAAAATGGTTATTTGAAGATATTGTGTTTTTGCAGGTGCAGCATACAGAACCGGTATTGATTTGACAGTTTAAGTTTTCAGGGGAAAAAAAGTCAGCATTTTGGAAATTGATGGGATTCAAATGACAGGTTTTGATATTCTTAGTTTGAAATAACATTTTAATTCAAAATACAGAAAAGGCAGAGGGAGGAGAAATCAGAAGACAAAACTGGAGATAAACAGCAGTTGATGAGGTTATTTTCTTTCTCTTTGGAAAGATATTTAATAATTTAACAAAGGAAAAAAATACTAATAAAAATTTTTACATCTCTATTCAGGGCAAAGAAAAAGTCAAGATTCTGTGGCCAGTCCTTTGCCAAGTGTCTACCAAGAGTGAAAGAGCTGCAGCTGGGAAGAAGAGGCTCATTTCTGCAGGGTAAAACCTTCCATCCCTTCCCATTCCCTCCAGCCTGGATTCATGGGCAATGTTTATTCTGAAAAGTCCTCAGGGCAGAGTCAGAGCTGTGCTGATCCCTGTGGGAGCTCAGGCAGCCACCCGGGGTCTGGATGCTGCCAGGGCTGCCTGCTGCTCCTGGGGCACAGCTCCTCTGGTCCCAGAGCTGGGCACGTGGGGAGCTGTGCAGGGGCTGCATGAGGACAGACACAGGCAGGACTGTGTGCAGGAGCTCCCCAGCCACTGCTAAAGCCAGCATCAAGCTGCCAGACGTGTGCCCTGCTCAAGCTAGGCAGGATTTGAAAGGTTGGGGTCTAAGCACTGCTAGGTCTCCACAGGGCCCAGTCTAAGCTGATAGATTGGCTGGCTCTGTAAGCAAAATAATAATGAATGTAATCATATGTAATTTCCAACTTGCCCGTACTCAGAAGCAAATTGGAACAGCTAAAGAATCCTAATTTCCCTGGCACAAGGATGTCCTGTTTGGAATTGGGAGAACAGCACAGAAATTTCCATTCATTTGCCCCATGAAACATTTCCTCCCCTGCTCTCTGCTCTCCCGTTTGATGGACAGAACCCTCCTATTAATACTGATGAACCTGGTGGCACGAGGCCAGCACACAGGACACACTGAGATGTCACCCTCAGCCATGTCATCCTCATCCTGATCCCGTGTTCCTTCAGCCCGGGTTCTGTGTGACATTTGCCCACAAGAAAATGCCAAGTCCCCAGTGCACCGTGCTCTGGATGGGGCTGGGGAACAGAGGGTGCTGATGGCCTGCACTTGGAGCAAAGCCAGGGCAAATCCTGGCAGAGAGGCTACAGGGGCTCAGTGGCTCCTGTGTGGCAGCACCGTTAGAATTTGCAGATTTCACTGCACAGCAGGAGGAGTGTCAGCTCTGGCAGGGCAGAGGAGAAGCCCTGAGTGCCCTGCAGCAGCACCAGGAGGTCAGGGCTCAGTGCCTGAAGTGGGGGCTGCAGGGCAGGGCTGCAATTTGCTGAACAAACCATGCTTGGGCACGTTTGAGATGTGGCTGGGGGATACTGAAATGCTGGGAGGCAGATTTGCACTTCATACCTTTCTTTCTCCACTGCCATTCCAGCACGTAAAGACATTAAATCCTTTTGGCCTTGAGAAAATTACTGCAGGATCTTTGGTGACTGCTGCTTGTCAGGAGAGCATCCTGTATGTAAAGGGGTTTTTTTGCTATGAATCTCCAAAGATATTTAAGATGCCTGACTCTTACCTTTGAAAGCCTCCTGCAAAGTGCTGGAATATGAAATACGTGCATATATCGAGAGCTTGGCACACAGGAGGACTCACCTCCAGCTTGAAAAATTACTGAGATCTGCAACATTCATCCTGAAAACCTTGCTGTAAATAAAGCTCAGAGAAGGAAAAGGCTTTGCCAGGGTTGCCTCTGCTGGGAGGTGGAGGGGTGCAGGGGCTGCAGCAGGGCACGGGGTGATGTGCTCCTGAGATTCCCAGGGCAGCTCCCATCCTGAAGCCTTTGGCTTGGTGAAAGGAACTCAACCCACAGCAGAGAGACAGGAATGGATACCCAAAAAATTAAAATATTTCTCCCTTGCCTATTTGGACTTCATTTTGAGTTATAGTTTCGCTACTGTAACTATTTAAAAAAATTATTTCTAAACCCAAAAGTATTAAAAAAAGGGAAAAGTTAAAGTCTGAAATCCATTCAAAGCTTTTAATCTGTGGATGTTTAAAATACAGCCTCACCTTGGTGCTGTTTGGGTTCTTGGTGTTGAAGCTCAATTCTAATTATGCTCCAGTAGCTTTGCTTGCCAGCTCGATCTTCCAGTCTCATATCACATGGAAGCTTAAACAAAAAAATAATCCAGACTTCACTTTTAATCTGCCTCACTTTAAACAATTTATCTTTTTTGAGATACCTGATTGCACAGGCTCTCTTAGGTAACCACGTGATATGTGTGTGTGTGTGTGTGTGTGTGTGTGTGTGTGTGTGTGTGTGTGCTCCATCTCTGATCCCTATGGAATGATGCACTGGGGAATGAGGGTAATTAATCTCTAACAAAGACAAATTTGGAAACATCTGTGTAGATTTAAGCTTAAGGAGCAGGACCAGGGAGCAGGTTTCAGCAATGGGAAAAGACTGGGAAAGCAGAACTCAAGGTTCCAGGCAAATATTGCAATTAAATTAGTCAGCTTGAGGAAATTAAATCAAGGGAAATTGGAAAGTGTCATACTTTTTGATCTGGATTTCTGGCTGTTATGAGATTTTGAGGAGAGCCAGTGAAGAATATAGAAGATAATAAGTCTTAATTTATTTTCCTGGTGACTCAGAGGAGAGGTGGATGAAGCCCTTTCTGATTTTGTGATAATTAATGTGACTCCCATGGCAAAGTGAATGCAGTGATTAGTTATAAGTCAGCTGAACTCCCACAGCAGGTTTTCAGAGAATTTCTCGTTGTTTCAGTCCTGTTAACAGCCCAAGCTGCTACTCTTGCCTGGGCCTGTCCTATCTATGGGGTGAAGCTTTGCTGAAGAAATCTGGTTGCAAAGTCCCAGTTAAATCCATGGCTAATTTAAAGTGCACGGTTGTGTATCAATAGTTATCAATAGACACCTAAATGTGTTCATGGAAAATGACACTTCTGACCTGTGAGAGTGCAGATTCAGCCATTCCTTTAAAAAGAAATGTGTAAGATGGTAGGAGTGCATTTAGAGCAGTGCCCAGCAAGAGGCAAATAGGGCACGTGGTCAGAGATGGCAGAAAACAGAGCCAGGGGCCTTTCTCAAAGATTTCTGCTCTCAGTTTCTCAATTATGGCAGCTTGTAAATGCTGTGGGTATGGTTTTGATAACCTCTCTCCATCCAGGGGAGCTGCAGTAACCCAGAGCTGCTGGGCTCTGGAGCACCAGAGGTGTTCCAGAGGTCCCAGCAGGCTGAAGTTCAGCAGTGAGAGCGAGGGAGGCCAAAGGCCCTTGCACACAGCAGATCAGTTTCTGCTTCATTTTCCATGGTTACTCAGGTAGACAGCACCGTGCTGACAGCTAAGACAGAGAATGGGATGTGTCCTCCGTGGAGGTGGGGAAAGGGGAGTCCATGGAGAGACAGGCAGACTCTGGGAGGCAGCAGATCTTCCCGTGGCTGTGCTCTGCAGGAGGAGCAAAGGCACAAGGGAGAATTTGCCATGGCCATCCAAGGAGGTGCAGGTTACCTGCTCCCTTCTGGAAGGTGCTGCCACCACCTCCTTCCAGAGCCTGATTCTTCTTTGCTCAGGATGCTGTGTGAGAGGAAACCCAGGGATTCAAGGGTTCAGGGGGTCAGGTATGACCCTGATGCTCCCAGTGTCCCATGAGGACCATGCTGTGGAATTAGAACCATAAAATTACAAATAATTTGTGTTGGAAGGGACTTTAAAGCTCATCTCGTTCCATGGGCAGGGACACCTTCCACTGTCCCAGGTGGCGCCAAGCCCTGTCCAGCCTGTCCTTGGACACTTCCAGGAATCCGGGGGCAGCCACAGCTTCTCTGGGAACCCTGTGCCAGGGCCTGCCCACCCTCACAGGGAAGAATTTATTCCCAATATCCAGTCTAACCCTGCCCTCTGTCAATTTGAAGCCATTCCTTGTCCTGTCACTCCAGACCTTTGTAAGTAGTTTCTCTCCACCTTTCTTATAGCTCCTTCAGGTACTGGAAGGCCACCCTGAGGTCGCTCCAAAGCCTTTTCTTGTCCAGGCTGAACAATCCCAGCTCTCCCAGCCTTTCAGTCCAGCAGAGCTTCTCCATCCTCTGATCCCCCTGGAGCCTCCTCTGGACTTGCTGTAAAAGTCAGAAGTTTTTTGGCACCCTCAATGACCTCCGTGACACAGAGGAGAGAGAAGAGGAAAGTGGGTGAAGGAAAAGGTTTATTGTCTCCCTCTCCCAAGAACCCAGAAACTCCTTCCAAGGCCTGCAGGAGAAATGCACTTGAGGCTTGCTAAACATGCAACTCCTTTCTGAGAGGGGAACAATGAATGAATGCACTGAGGGATCTGGTGGTCAGTGGAGCCACTGTCCTCCTGTAAGTGTCTTTTTTAAACTAACTTTTCTTAAAAATGTGGCAATGGTTTGAGTAGAAAGGCTTTCAGGACTGCATGGCCACAAAAGGATTTGGCTTTCCTTCACAGGTGCTGATGCTGAGCTCATCGAGCATTTTTGCATTGCATTGGAACTTTTCTTTTGGAAAATATAGGGCAGAAGAAGCTGGAATTATTATTTTTCAGAACTGCCAACTCAATCTCTTAGACATTCCCACAGAAAAGGCTGATGCTCCAAAAAATTTGTGCAAAATCTTTCCAAAACAAGCCGTTATTTCTGCTTGCAGACAAAGAATATAAATGTTTATGGGCTCTCTATGGAGCAAATGAAGGGGCTTGGTTTATACCCATGCTGCCCTAACAATTCTATGTTAATATATGCCATGAGATTCCTCTTCCTTCTTCTTTTTTTTTTTTTTTCCCCCACCTTTCTATTTGCACTTTATTGCACCTCAGGTATTTATTTCAGGTCCCTGACAGGCTCTGAGAGGCACCTCTAGTTATTTTAAACAAATAAATCATGTCTTGTCTGCAGGATCACCCCAGGGTGAGGAGCAAGCAAGGCACCATTCCCAAATGCTGCAGTGATGGATTCCTGCAGCCCTGGGGGACAGCACAGTCCCCATGCCAGGAGCCAGGGCAAATGACCTGTCAAACCTGATGCACACACCTGCTGGGGAGGAGAAGAGAAGATTGGGAGGCTGGAGTTGGCTGGGAAGGACGAATTTGGGTCTGGATACATTTTCTCTGGGTTTTGCCTCTAGGTGAAAAGTTTTTGCTAACATTTCCAAAGTTCTCCGAGTGATTTGTTAATCTGGGTCTTGTTTCTGCTGTTTCTTGGTCATGAAATGTGGAGTTCAGCTTAAATCTGGGAGCCCAGCAGGAATGATGCAGGATATGCCCCATCTCCACACTTACAACCTAATTTCTTTGTGAACGTTTTCAAGTAAAAATAGAAAAATAAATAGATGTTGAAGGAAATCCTAGATACAATCTCTAATTAGATTAGGACCCAGAGTTATGGAATAATAAATTATCTAACTACCACGCTACAGCTTCTCAGTGTTTTTAAGACTGATTTTTGCCTAAGGCACCAGGAAAGTGACTTCAACAAAACTTAAAGAGATTAAGCCTGATTATTAAGCAAAGTTAGTTTTTGTGATGCCCCTTGCAGACACACGAGCAATGGGGTTGTAATGAACATGTCAAAAACCAAAGAGCCCCTGTGCAGTTCTGGCAGCTGCAGGGAGCATGGCTTAGCTCCTTTACCTGTGCCCAAAGCTGAAGTTAATAAGTAAAATGCTGACCTGGAGATGTGACAGTGAGATGATTTTTTACTTTCAGTCCTTCCAAATTAAAACACATGCCCTGGTGTTTCGAGTCTGAGGACTCTATTAATTTCTGTCATTGTGGTACATTTGTAGCTCAGAAGTGATTCCCAGCATCATCCATCTCCAGCCTGCTGATTTTATCCAGCTGAGCCATGCAGGGCCCATTGCTAAAAAAGAAACTTTATTTCCTCTCAGCCATTTGCTGTGTGAATCAGCAATGCTTTTGGCTCAAACTGGTTGGTCACCCAGTGCTCCCAGTAACACACACAGGGACAGCCACAGCCCCTTCCCCAGGAACAGGAAACTGCAGGGCAAGGTTTGAAAATGTTGAGTTCAAACCCTCAGAAATTGCTCTGTGCATCCCTGACCCAGCTGGGAATGCTGGCTGTGCTTTTGGCCATCCAGACATCCTCTGTGGATGAAGGGGTTGATGCTGCACATGAGGAAGGTAAATGTCTACCTGGATTCTAGGCCAAGCCTTGACCTCACTTCTAATGAACTCTGGCATGCAGATTTTTTAGTTTGTTTTCCTTTTTTGGCTTTGGGCAACAAAAGCACGTGCTGGGCTTGTAGGACTGTTAATAAGGAGTAATTAGACAGTGGCTTTGAGAGCTGGCAGCTATTATTTCTCACCTGCAGTGTAGTTAGCAATCCATGTACTTTGTTTTCCTTGCTTCACAGCACACTGCAAGTTGTAAATGGAAAAGTTTCTGTCTGCCACACAGGAGCACTTGGAAACCATTATTATTAATCTTTGTGGCTCGACAGTGGCACTGTGCAGGGCACTGGTCTCTCACCTCTGGATGTACAAGAGCACTCTGTCTCATAAAAACACACATTACCCACCATCCATCTTCACTCTCAAGTTGTTGGGTTTGCTCTGTCCAAGGAAATCCTGGCTTGGAAGAGCCAAGGGAGTCAGTGTGTGCCAAGGTGGGTGGAGAATCAGTTCCACAGAGGAGTTTCTAGCAAAGCTCCAGTGTGAGAGTCTAAAATGAGAGATATTGGGCTCCAGGAGGCTCTGCTTAAAGCTCTCTTTACTGCTCTGGGGTCGTGGGTGCAGAGCCAAAACCTAAAAGCTGTCAGCAGCAGCTTAAAGGTGTGCCTGGAGACCTCTTGGCTTTGGTTACAAAGCATTCTATCCTTTTCTTTATGGAACATCTTAATACATAACAACCAATCAGTACAAACCAGGACACCTTTACCATTAGCATACAGCCTACCACAGTCTGTAAATTTCTATCTAATGTTAGTAACTCTCCAATCACAAGAGTTAGCATGGCACAGTTTAAACCTAAAGTTGTTCTTCTGTTCTCCTGCTGTGGAAGATCTTTAAACTTGATAAAAGATATGTCTTATGTTTGCTTAGGTTATTCCTAGACTCATTTAGTTAGTAAAAAACATATTTGTTTGTAGTCTGGCAGTCTGTTGTCTCAACGATCTACCTTATTTTTCACCTTTATGTTTTCAGTTATCCAGTAAACAGCTAAGTCCAACCTTCGCCCACAGCAACACCTTTCTCTGTTCTATATATCAAAACTTGCTTCCATATCTGTAAAAGTTTTTCCTGTCAAACTCTTACCCTTCCCAAGACTTCAGCTATGTGTGTAGCAAGGATGTGTGTCACTGCAAGAGTCCAACCTTTGCCCCCAGCAACAGCTGTCTCTGTTCTATATATCAAAACTTGCTTCCACATCTGTAAAAGTTTTTCCTATCAAACTCTTACCCTTCCCAAGACTTCAGCTATGTGTGTAGCAAGGATGTGTGTCACTGCAAGTGACCTCCAGGTGCTGCCCCGAGCACCTGGCTGCTCAACCCACCTCGTCAGTCCCTCGTTTGCCATCAGTGCTTAAAAGAGGTGAGCAATGAGCTAAGTTTGGAATAGTTTCTTCGTGGAAAATCAGCCTTTAGACAGGGCTTTACATATGCAGCAGGTTACTGGGGGCTGCAGAGGCTGAGGGGCTGCTTCAGTTTTGCTGTCGTGGTGCTCCCTGCAGAACTGGAGTGGTGCTTGTGGCTGGAGAGGCACAGGCTGGAGCACCCACCCAGCAGAGGGGCTGTGATTTTCCTGATGAACAGGAGGATGTTTTCCAGCCTGTAATATTTAAGTCAGAGCCCAGGAGTGAGTGTAACGTGTGGAAAATGCACATAGTGGTATCCATTATTTGGTATTGGCAAAAGTGAGTCTTACCCCCTCATTCCTACCTCAGTTTTGAAAATCTTTGGCCTTTTCTTTTCACTCGTGGTCCCTGCAGAGCAGCCTCTGCAGAGAGCTGCCACCAGGACCCTCTGCCTCTGCTCCTGCTGCATGCAGAGGGGAGGATGAATTGTTCTTTCCATGAGCATTAAATATTTTCTTTTGTGACCTTTAATCAGATGCTTTATCTCAACAATCTATTCAAAGCAAAACAATAAAAAAAAAGGATTTAATAAAGTTAACCTCCTTAAATTGTGTAATTGTCACTTTCCCAGGATATTAGGGAAGCTGTAAGGGAGGAAAAATATGTACAGAGCAGATTTTGGTGCATTGATAATTTATTATCTAATAATCTCTTCTCTTCCACACTATTCCCAGTGTTCTCATTACTTGTGTGCAGCACAACACCCTGTTGCTGGCAGCAGGCTGCTGTGCTCTGCAGAGCCAGCTCTGCTCTGTGCCAGTGGTGAGCACACTGGTGGCAGCAGGGACTGTCCAGGCACAGGCCAGGCCTGAGGGCATTGAAGCTGTTGAGTGAGGTGATTCCTCTCCTGATGTTTTAAAAGTGCAGTGGGAGACAACCCTCCTGCCCAACAGGCTGTGGCAGGTGTTTCTCAGAGGGGCAAAATTGTGTCAGGAGGTTCAGCACAGCACCCAAGAAAGCCATCCCTCAGGAATCACAGAATCCCAGACCACTTTGGGTTGGAAGGGCCCTTAAAGCCCATCCAGTGCCACCCCTGCCATGGGCAGGGACACCTTCCACTGTCCCAGGCTGCTCCAAGCCCCATCCAGCCTGGCCTTGGGCACTGCCAGGGATGCAGGGGCAGCCACAGCTGCTCTGGGCACCCTGTGCCAGGCCTGCCCACCCTCAGAGGGAAGAATTTATTCTTAATATCCACCTAAATCTACCCTCAGGACCCCAGTGTGGTGGGCACATGTGCCCCCAGGCATTCCTGGGTGAAGGCAGTTTCCATGAAGTTGAGACTCAGATATGAATCAGACCCTGTGGATCCCCTGTTTCTCCCAGGGAACTGTCCAAGGTGATGCTTCTGGTCTGACTCAACAGCACTGATAACTTTTCTTTGTTGTCTTCAACACTGAACAAGCATTGGGAGCACCAAGTACCTCCTTGGAGAGATCCCAGGCTGTCCATCTGCTGCAGACAGTCTGTATTTGGATCAGAAGAACAAAACAGAAGACCTGAGATAGCTGAGGCACTGCAGGATCTTGGAGAAGACAAAGCAGAGGATTTCCTAACCCCTAGCTGGCATCTGGGAATACCTGGAGCAGGCTGGGGTAAAAGTGACCTGCCTTGGTCTTCACAGGGGTGTGGATCTGCTGCCTTGCCTGTCAAAACGTGGTGCTGTCAAAATGTTTGTGGTTCAGGAGTGAAGAGGCCAGGGATGCACTGGGGACTCAGGGGTGCAGCTGGAGGTAAGGCCTCTCCTCTTGGCAGCTCCCTGTATTTCAAAGTGGAGAATTCTCTCCTTTTACAGTTTGCCTTCATATGAGGATTCATGTGACAGCTTTACCTGCCAGAGGAGAGCTTCTCCCAGAGATAAATTCACACAGCAAGACACGTCTGGATGAGGAGGTTATCAGGGAGGAGGGGGCATGGGTCAGGTGAGCAATGCCTGCTGCAATTTGCAATTACAGCCCACGTCTGGGGACACACAGGAGAGTGTTCCTGTCGTGCTTTGGGCTGGGCAGATTGATGGATGGGATGGGATTGAAATGGTGTACAGGGTGATTACAAGGAGCTGGGAAATTAAATGGAAAAGCTACTGGTTAGGAGCCAAATGTAAATTTGTTTCTCTTCTTCAGAGCTGGATAAGTGTTGATTTGCATCTGCACTGCCCAGCAAGGGCGCAGAGCACAGGAAACAGAAGCTGGCACATGCTGGAGGCACAAAACTGTGATGTGGCTGTGATTTATGGAGCAGAACCTCAGCTTTGACTGCTGGGCAGGCAAGTATTGCTTTCAGAGAGCAGAGCCAGGTGGTCTTGCTTATCAAGGAGGAAAACAGGATGGTGCTAGGGCCATGAATGAGGACACCCGAGTTCTCATCTTGTCCCTGAATGTGTTTATGGAGTGGCTGCACCCCTGGGATGGGGTCAGTCAGTCGCTGGTGCTGGGGAATGTCTGGGAGTGCAAATTTCTGGGGTGTATGGGCTTTTAAAAAGGATTGTTATGAATTTAAATGCAGGGAAAGCCCTGCAAAATCAAGAATCAGGAAAACAGTGTGCAGCAGCCAAGAAAAGGATTTTAACTGGCATTTCTTTCGTGGTCTGAAGGCACAATGGTGTCGTTGGAGGCTGTGGTGGGAGAGGAGAGTTGTTATCTGAACCTGACTTTACTCTGTTAGTGGTGGATTTCAAATTCAGACTCAAACTCAGGAGCAGGGGAAAGGGCTTGGACCTTACTGCTGCCCAATCTAGTGATAGAAATTGCTGCCACTGCCCCTGGCCTGCTCTCCCCTCGATTCTTGTGATTTTAAAGTGTAATCAGTCTCACTATCCAGGAAAGTCTGGCATGTGTCTCGTCACCAACCACAGGGATTCTGATAAAAGAAGTCAACAAGGCTAATGTTGTTTTCAGTCACTAAATCTGACTTCGAGCTGGCCTAGGAAAAAGGGAATTCGTCTCTGAATACATTAGTTGGTGACTGACGGGCCAATATTGCAAATGGTGTAGTTGGTGTACGTTTTCATTCACCTGTACAGCTGGCTGAATATTGGAAAAATGTTTTTGCAAATGTATCGCAGTAACTGACAGAAAAGAAAGAAATTAATATTATGCTCCATTAATGTGCCTACAGCAGCAAGGCCTTCCTAAAGCAGAATTGGATTCAACATCAAAATCCCCATCTTGAGCTTCCCAGGAGCTCTGTGAGGAAGGGAAGTGTGCTGGTGGGGGAGAGGTGCTGATGAAACAACCAGGGTGGCATCAGCTGTGTGCAGAGCGTGTCCTGTGCCCCAGACACTGGCACTGGCTGCTCCTTTCTGGCCACCTCACTGTGACCAACAGCAGTGGCTCTGTGGCCACACAAGGGAAACTTGCCCCTGGCAAACCCAACCCTTACAGGCTGACAGCAAGGCTGGAACAGGGGGAGAAGCCTGGCCAGATCAATGAGAATGACAGTTTGAAAAGATCATTGATAATATTGGCAGGTGGGAGAGCAATGGAGAAGGAAGAGGAGGAATAATCACTGAGGGAGTTCAGAATGGAGGCAGTGGGTGTCCTGAGGGTGCCCAGTGCATGCCCAGCCTCTGTGCTGCACCAGCTCCTTGCCAGGCAGGCCCTGACTGAGTTTAACATAGGCAAAAGAAAAAAGATTTCATAGATCAGTGGCCCAGTGGGATTCAGAACAGACTTAGAGCCTTTAGGTCAGATTTCCTTTGGCTCCAGACCGGATTTGTTGTGCTGACTCAGTTTTCTGAACAAATGATGCTTCTCCCTCCCTTTGACCTGCCTGCTCTGTGTGCATGTCCCTGGACTAACAAAAGCCTCAAGATTTCTCCAAGGAGCCCAAAAGGATCTGAGGCAGACAGGCCAGAGTTTGTGTCCTGTCCTGTGGAATTGGAATACCCTCTATGGAATAGGGCACAGACAAACTCTCATTCCTGCTGGCTGGGCCCCTGCCTCACACGTGTTTGTGGCAGCTGGGGGACTTCTCCTCTGGGCTCTGTCCCCTGGGTCTGAAATGACAGCAGTGTAATTGGATGCACCACCATAGTGGCCAATGACAAACAGCATTTTTCTGCAAGCTTTTTTCCTCCTGTTGCTGAGAGATTACATCTGATGTTATAAACCAGCATCGCTCCCAGTTGGTACCACCACTAATTTGCCCTCCTAGAAAAGCTTCTTGTTATTGCAGCATGTTCACTGCAGCCATCTAGGTGAAAAGATTTCTTTCAAGATAGAAAGAGAAAAAAAAAGGAGGACAGAATTTTTGTCCTGTGTTGTCCAGTATTTGAAAACCCTTGGAGAAAAATGAGAGAGACCAATCTAGACCAAGATGGGGAGAAAACTCATTATCATTTTTAAGATAAGAGAGAAGCAAGAGGAGCAGGGTGTTGGTGGGGAACTGAGGGGTGCAGACAGCCTGGGGGGATGCTGACCCTGTTCAGGAAAGGAACCTTGAATTATGCAGTGCAAAGAGGGATTTGTGCAGGAATTTCCCCTGACCACAGATGGAGATTTTGGAGGGAAGGAATAAAAATTCATCAAAAACATCTCAGTGAGTTTGTGAATCTACACTGGGGATGTTTTAAGAGAGGTGAGGTGTGATTTAAGGACATTTGGTTGCCCTTAATGTCACCTTCCTTCATCCAAAGAGAAACTGTTCTGTTCCTAACCCTAACCCTGGACCTTTCCCCATAGGCCAGGGCATCCTGGCTTAGGGGCTGTTAATCCCACAGGCACCATCTTCTTCAGGCTGGCTGGCAGGAGGGAGGTTATTTGTTGGGTTTTGTGAGCTTCTTTTCTGGAGAGAACAAGGGCTGTGGGAATATCAAGTGCCTGGAGCCCACCTGTCAGACTGCTCTTGTTAAAATTTGAAGAATTGGCCAATTTCAATGCAATTTAACAGACAAGAGCTTTAAAAGGTAATAGGTTTCTGAAGAGCTCTGTAAAAATAGCAGGCCAGGTAAAAGAAAAACTCTTCCATGGGCTTAGTTGAGGGAAAACTGCAGCATGAACTTGCATCTTGAGGATGTAAAAATATCTGCCTATGTGTTTTCCATTAGAAAGTAGGAGTTGGTAATTCTCCTGGCTACACAGGAACTTAGGTGTGTTTTCCAGGTAAAAGAAAGGAGGGGAGCTGCAGGGTTTGATGTCCATGGTGCCCCATGTTTGAAGCCTTGGGGACCTTTGGAGGCAACCTAAATTAAAGTGGGCATTTGTGGGAAGAAGAATCAAGAAGGAACAAGACCATGTTGAAGGAAACAGTGGGAGCAACCAGTTCTAGGACCAAATCAACTACTCACAGTTCTGTAACTCAAGGGCACTGTGGGACCTTTGTAGAAAGCTGGTATCTCCATCACCTTTTTTACAAGTGCAGAAGTAGAGACACAAGGGCATGGGAAGTCTGTGGTCTCTGAGGCTCCTGGTTCACATCTCAGCCTTTGTCACGGGGCACTACAATTTTCTTGTAGTCAGGGAGTAGCCAGGGGGAAAGGAAATGGAAAAACTGTTTGTAGCTGCCATTTGTAATGGAAAACTTGAGTGGTATTGTCTATTTTTATAACAGGATTTTTAGAAAGTCTGGCAGGATTGATTTTAAAATGGTAGAATTAGAGAATCTCTGACATCTGTAAGCCAGTTGTTCTAAAGGTGAATAATTTCTATTAAAAAACAACTTTTGCTTCTTACAGAGAGTTTCAAGGTGAGGAATGAAAGCACATCTCTGCTTTCCTTGGTGCACTTTCCTTTGCTGGCTGCTACAGGCAGAATTTCTTCTGGGGCCTGTGCATGCTGACAGTGTGGCTGCTATATTTAATGTTGTTCCCAAATGTCCAGGCAGGCAGGTGGCTGACCTTCACACCTGGCTAAATAAATCTGCTCTGCACTCGCTGCACTGCCAGGAGAACACGTGCAGAAGCCACATGGTGGGGCTGGGAGGAGCCTGCCCTCCTGGGGGAGGGTTTTGCAAGCTAAAAAAGAAAGTTTAAACCCATCAGGATGTGTCTCTGAGTGGGGAAGAAAATCTATCAGAGATTGTGCTGAGCCTTGCTCCCAATCAGCCTGAGCTGGTGGGAGAATTGTGTGCTCCTGTGATTTAATCAAGACACAGCATGGTCCAGACATCCCCTGGAGGCTGGGATGGAGGCTGGGCTGGAGGCTGGGATGAGGCTGGGATGCAGGCTGGGAGGAGGCTGGGATTGGGGCTGGAATGGAGGCTGGGATGGAGGCTGGGCTGGAGGCTGGGATGAGGCTGGGATGCAGGCTGGGAGGAGGCTGGGATTGGGGCTGGAATGGAGGCTGGGATGGAGGCTGGGCTGGAGGCTGGGATGAGGCTGGGATGCAGGCTGGGAGGAGGCTGGGATTGGGGCTGGAATGGAGGCTGGGATGGAGGCTGGGCTGGAGGCTGGGATGAGGCTGGGATGCTGCTCCAGTGCAGGGTATGGCAGCAGTAGCAGGGCTAGCACGTCCCCTGAAGGCAGCAATGTGGAGCCTGGGTAGATAAAGCACCTGAAAAATGGTCACACTCCATTCCCTGCTCAGCCTCCCCATCCACGGCAGGGCTGGCTAATAACAGACAGATCTTCAAATCGCTGTTGAAGCTGGTGTGAGGGAGCTGCTGCACTCGGCTAACTTTCAATAATCGGTGAAGCAATGGCAATAGAGTTTGTGCACTGCGCTGGAAGAGATCTATTAAAAGTCCCTTCCAAGCCTGTGCTGCTGGGGAGAGCAGTTAATTGAAACCATAGTGCTTGTTTTAATTGTGTCTGTCCGTAAGCCTTTGCTGGAATTGCTCTGTCAAGGCTGCTTCCCCTCTGCCAGCCCTGCTCCTCAGCTGGGCGATGCGACAGCCTCAGTGCCTTTCACAACAGGCTGGGATTTACTGCTGGAAAACGCAGCAGGACTTTAGAGCTGCATGGGCCCTCAGCCTCTTCCCTGCAGAGAGGCAGGGCTCCATCCCTGGAAGTGTTCAGGGCCAGGCTGGATGGGGCTCTGAGCAGCTTGGCCTAGTGGAAGGTGTTCCTACCCATGGCAGAGGTGGGGAGGGAAGGAGCTGCACTGGTTTTGGTGTCACTAATCCAGACTTGAAGCCTTGCTGGGGCCTGAGCAGGCCTCCATCCCTGAGTGCAGAGGTGGCATTTCACCAGGAAAGGACGGTGAAAATCACAGATGCAGACATGCAATGCAAAGTCAGGAGAGTACAGAGACAAGCCATGGCTGCAGCACCAAGGTGCTCCAGCTCAGAGCCAGTCAGGGGGGCAGGCACAGGTGTTGTGCACAGCTTTGGACTGGGCTTATGGCAGTGCTGTGTGCATGGAGTGGGAGAGCTGCCACAGTGGAGAAGGGGAGTGTGGTGACAGCTCCAATGCTCCCAGGAGCTGCTGGCAGTGCTGTCATTGCTGACACCCGCCAGCCCCAGCAGAGGAGACCAGGGAAGACGGGATATTCCTGATCCAGGTGACCCCAGCAGAGGGGGGGATGAGGAGCAGTGCCAGAAGAGGAGCCCGAGCCAGCAGCCGGATTAGTGTGGGGCGAGCCCAGAGGCAGCTGTGGCAATGCTGCTGTGGGGAAGGGATAATCCTGCATGGCAGCAGGGTGGTGGGAGGGACTCAGGGCTCAGCACCACAGGCTTAACCCAGCCTTGTGCCAGAGCTGTGCTGTTTGCCAGGCTGCTGTAAAATCACAGAAAGCACAAAGAGCAGTTGCTGCTGTGCATTTGTGCTGGGGAGATCAGAACCCAGCGGTGCTGGGCTCCCTCGATGGGTGCTGCTTTCCCAGGGCTGAGATGAATGCTGAAATTTAATAACTACAGAGGCAAAGTTAATGAGTGAAGTTTATCTGTGTTCTGTGCCAGCCTAAATCTCCTTGTTTGGCCATTTCCTCCTGTCCTGGTTTAGGGCAAATTTGGGAGGAAACCTCCAAATGGGATTCCTCTGGGAAGCAAGCCCAAACAGCCCCTTCCCTTCAACTGGTCCAGGAATAAAGTTCCTCTGAGAAAAAGTGGAAAAAACTATTTATTTAACAAACAAAAGCCCACACAAACAAACAATTGAATAATATGAAACAATAAAACCTCTCGCCGTTCCAAAAGGGACGAACAGAATGAAAGTGTCCTTGCTGTGGGTGTGTTCAGCTCTCTCTCAGTCTCTCTCAGGGGTCCAGGCCCTGCTAGGCCGCAGGTGTGAGCTCCCGGTGTCTCACTGGTCTTTTCAGTCCGGGACAGGTTTAAACAGTCCCAAGAAAAAGGGAAAAAGTCTGTCCAGGGGCCTTCTCTGCTTCAGCTAGCCAAAAACTAATTAAAAGGAAAAAAGAAAAAAAAGGAGAGCTCTCTCTCTGTGTCTGTCTGAAGACAGCACAGTCTGAAGAAAAAGTGGGAGCTCCAGCAGTTTCTCCAAACAAACTGCATGCTTCTTCTTGAAACCAGCCTTGAAGGTACAGGACACAATATCCAACACAAACAGAGCAGACAATTGGGGATACAAGCATCGTAAAGTCACCCTAGGACACCTCCTTCAGCCAAATAATTATTTTGCTTTCAGGGAGGGCCTGGCTGCTGGCAGGGCTGGCTCTGCAGGTCACATCACCTCTGCCTCTGCCCTGCTCCTGGCACCAGGTGAAGGTGATGGCTTTGATGAGAAGGGCTTTGAGAGAGAAAAGTCCCCACCGAGGCTGTGGGTGGGTGTTGCACTGGGGCTTTGACAGAGAAAAGCCCCCATCGAGGCTGTGGGTGGGTATTGCACTGCTGGGAGGGAGATGGGTGAAGCCAAGGGAGGAACCAGCCCGATGGGGTGAGGAATTATCTCCCCTGGGGAAACCACCCTGGGTTTGGGGTTTGGCTTGCTCCCCGCTTTTGGAGCCATCCTTCCCCTCAAGGGAACAAAATGAACATTCAGCACACTCACTCCCCGACAAAGGCCAGCCCCAGCCGTGTTTGTGCTGGGCTGGCACGAGAAGGGGACTTTGTGTAAATTAAATTGAGTAAATTAAAACCCTCATTTCAAAACCACTTTGCAGTGCCAAGAAAGTATAAACTGGTTTTAAGGCTACATGGGAACCAAGATTGTTGTTTTACAAATCTGATCACCTTGAGCTTGGGACCCCCTGGGAGGTTTCAAAAATCTCCAGCAGAGTCTTGCTTTGTTTGCATGGATTAAAACTGTAAATATATTTAGGCTATGAACACAGAATGGGAAGAAAGGAAAAGATTAAAAAATATTATGCATTTCTGATTTTTAGATTTATGTTCTTCCACATGAAAGTGTGAATGACATTTATTTGGCTGGCTGCATAATCCATGTTAACAAGACAATTAGTATGTGCTGAAAGTTATTATTTTCCTCGGCACGTCAAAGTCAGGACTGCTGCTAGATTTGGAATGGAGCCTTGATTAATTTCTTCTTTGCGGTAAAAGATAATATTGAATTTTTCTCCAAAGATCCTGGCAGCATGCAATTAATATTTTTTTTTTCTGCCTTAAATAAAACAGAACAAAACACAACAACCTAACCGAGGAAAAATTCAGTAAAAACCAGACATTTCCTCTTTGTGTATTGAGTGAATTCTGTTTCTGGTAGGCACAGATGGACAGCCAGGGAGGCCTGCAGCTCTCTCCTTGTTCACTGAGCAGGTACAGAACTAATAGAGGCTCTGTATTTTTTTCAGGCACTGTGAGGTGTCCCTAAAGAGGAACTTTGCTGGAGTTTCTTTTAGAACAGACTCAAAAATCTTTGGGTAGCAGAATCTGGCATTTGAAAAAGCCCCAGTGCTGCTACATAACATGACTGTGTGTGACTTAACTAGAGCCTAAATCCTGTGGTCACTGCTCAGTTCTGTTCAGGTGCAGCAGCCTGGGCCAAGGCTCCGTGTCAGGTGCTGCAGGGTTTTTCTGCAGCAAGGCTCCAGGTAGTCTTTATCAATGTTCTTATAAAATCACATTTCATAGCAGTGTTTTTCACTTTTCTGTTAACTTTCCCTGCCCTTCTCCCCTTTACCCCCCCCTGTGGCTGTGTGAGCTGCACTCTGCTGAGCAGAGCTGCTGCTTCCCTTGCCCTGGCAGCTCACGGCAGGATCTGCTCAGCTTCAGAAAGTTTTGCAACCATGGCTCAATCTGAATCACCACAGACCCAAAATATTGAATTTCAGGTGTCTTCTGGTGTCTGCATTCAGCTTGGAGGAGAAGAGCCCCTCTCTGCCATGGCTGGGATGGGGCTGGAGGCAGGGGGAGAGGGCAGGGCTCGATGTCTGGGGTGCAGGATGGGGCTGGGGCAATTACTTGAGAGGTGCTGAGAGCAGAAAGATGTGGGGTTGCTGGAAGTATGTGGATGACCCAATGTCTCAGATTTCATGTTCCTTTCTGGTACAGGACTTTGGTTCCTTGGGGAAAATGAAGCCTGTCTTGGCTGAGGAGTGGGGGCAGCTGAGGCTGGGAGGAGGCAAGCACAGGAAACCCAGAAATGCTCCATTTGAGCTTGTCCAGTTCATCCTGTAGTCCCTGACTCTGCGCTGTTCCTTCCCATGACACCACCCACAGTAAGAGCAGGGTGATGCCAAGGAAAGGAATAAAGACTGAACAGCAAAGGAGCTGCTTTATGAGCAGTTTATAGCAAAAGGAGTTTATATCAAAACACAGAAAAATAGGTTAAGTGCTGCTGGTCCATTGCTGGGGAAGATGTGTGCCCCTCTCTGGTACCCCAAGTGGTGATCACCCCTCTGGGGAATGAGGCTGCCACGGCTGGGGCACAGCCAGGCAGGTGGGAAGCATCCTCCTGGATTTGATTTCCAGCTGGTCTCCTCCTGGCATGGTGGGTGTCCCTCTGCCCTGGCTTCCCCACAGGCCACAGGGGCAAGATGAGTTTTCTGCAGAGAGCCAGTGGTTAATGCTTGAGGCAGAGTGATGAACATCCCTGGAAAGGTGAGGAATAATCCAGCAGGAGGGCTGGAGGGGTGCAGTACATAAGGCAGAGGTTCCCCCTAGAATGAGAATGAATTAAAGCACACAATAACTCTCCTGTTCCCCAAAGAGTGTCTGAGCTGCCAACCAGGCAGGGGCCTGTGGATGAAAAAGCGTGGCTAAATCCCAAAATACCCTTTGTCCAGGGGGACAGGAGAAAGTGCCTCCTCCCTGGCAGGAAGAGTGGAGAGGGCAGGTCTGCACATGCTGAGCTGATCCCACCAGCCCAGGAAAGGCCACTGCCCCCAGGAGTGTGATGGGTGAGCTGGGGCCAACTGGCTTTGACAAATAGCAAATATGGCAGAGAAATTGATGAAAAACTTCAGAGAGGTGAAAAGAGTTAGGGTTAAGTATGAAAAATGTAAGTGTTCCTGGCAGCATGACAATCTTCAGAGTCACATTTCAATGTCCTGGATGAGAATGTTTTATTTGGGAAGGTCAGAGGTTTCCTGGGTGGCCACCACGGAATCATGGAAGCATAAACAGAATGGCAGCATGTGTTTTCTTTGTATTCCAAACCAACTCCTTTATCAGTTTTTCCCCATCTCCCTGCAAATAATTTGTTGCTGAGGGACTTTAATTGCTCCAGATCTCGTCCTGTGGGTACAGCTTAATTCCTTTTTTATGACACCCTGGTGGCTCCAAGCTCTGCTGCTCCAGACCACAGTGAACTCATTTAAACCATTAACTGTTATGGCAGCAACATGAGCCTTTTGAGAAATGCTGTTGGGTGATACATGCCCAACATCAGCCCCAAATAAAGGTTAATTTCATTCATCAGGAGATGCAATTAAACCCCTTTAGCTGGGAGCCATTTTTCTGGGCTATACCACCTGTTACGATTATTTCAGGGGTCATGATTTCCTCTTGCTATCCTAGAATAAATTAGGCTTCAACAACTCTAAATATAAATAATTCCTACTATTTTTTTTGTTGTAACTCAGCCAATCACTGTTATTATTTTCATAATTATGCCATTCTCCATCTGCTTGATGGAGTTAATTTCTCACTTTGTCGATCACTGGCCCATCTTCCTGCCACGTCTCAGCAACAGACAGCCAGAGTATGCAGAAATTAGGCTGTTTTCCAGGCATTGAAATGACAGTTTCAGTGCTTGTGTTCATCTTTGTGTGTGTGCATTGACTGGCTCCTCAATTCTGCCTCATCAGGGAGGATGCAGGAGGGGCTGGATCCTGTGTCTCTCCACACTGGTGTTTCGTGGTGCTTTTGGGGAGAGCTGGGGTGCAGCAGAGTGGGACTGGTCTCTCTGGTCCTCTTCTCCCCCCAGCATGACACCCCTGCCCAAAAATGCAAACCAAGGAAAGGCCTGCAAGGGGCATGGCTACAGGCAGCCAGGAGGGTGTGTGAGAGAGAGGTAGCTCTGTGCACAGCCACATGAGCTGTACCTTGCAGAAGCCAAGCCCTGTTTTCCCATTTATGTGATAATATTGATAATTATCAATTATCATTGATAACAGCCTGTGGCTGTTGGTAATTCCCCCTGCTCCAGCAAGAAATGGCATTGGGGTAAAGTGTTTGAGGGCTCCCAGAAAGGCCCAGTTCTTGCTGCCCCACCTTCTTTAGGTGGAGAACGGCCCTTTTTGTTCTTCTCCTCCTCCCTTTTTTATGGTCCAGCCTTGCCAAAAAGGAGTGAGACAAAAAGAGGAGGTAAGGTCGCCATCAGGGACTGTGGGCTGGGGGGGTGAGCAGGATTGAATGTGCTGCTAATCACAGAGCAGCTCAGCACTGGCTGGAAAACCTGCTGGAAATCTGAGAAGAACCCACCGGGCAGCCCACCCTGCCCTGGCAGCCTCTGCATCCCCCAGTGGGGTGGGGCAGGCAGGAGATGCTCCTCTGCCCCAGAACAGGTTCTAGGGGGTATTAAAAACATCTCTGAGCT
Organism: Nicator chloris; assembly: GCA_013400495.1. Taxonomy (NCBI): domain Eukaryota; kingdom Metazoa; phylum Chordata; class Aves; order Passeriformes; family Pycnonotidae; genus Nicator; species Nicator chloris. The sequence continues at coordinate 51,702 of WAAE01020035.1, forward strand.
TACCCATGTGGGGGCTGAGCACAAGGGGGTTCAAATGGACTCAGACTGGTTGGGATACTGGGAAAAATTTCTTCACTGGAAGGGTGGTCTGATGCTAGAACAGCTGCCCAGAGAGGTGATGGATTCACCATCCCTGGAAGTGTTCAAAAAACTTGGGGACACGGCTCAGTGTTGAACACAGTCTTGCTGGGCTACTGGTTGCATTCAATGATCTCACAGAGCTTTTCTAGCCAAAAGAATTCCATGATTCTGTGGATAAAACCAAGGGAAACTGCACTGTGGTTCAGTCTGGCCGTGCTAGCATAGCTCAAAGTGGGGCTGTACAAGATCCCAATATATTTTATATCTCCCCAAAGCTCATTATCGTGGCTGAAATACAGAACCAGTGCAGCACCTGAGCTGCCTCAATTACAGCCAGTTTGAGTAGTTGTGCTCAGCCATTCCCTAAGGAAGGAAGCAGTGATTATTTGTGCTGCATGGCAGTTTGGATACCTGAAGCAGGCGCGCATCCTGCTAAAGGCATCTGTGGTAATGAGCTGAGGCCGTTGCCTAATTAATATTTCAAATATTCCCAGGCTAGATTGATATACTGTAAATGAACAGTGTCAGATGACAACAGAAATTAGATAAGGAGCAGCTGGAAGTGATCTGCTTGTGTTTAAGGTCTAGCACTACAAAACTGTTTTTATTACCAGCAGCCTGAAAAAACTTCAGGGATTTTCAGAGAGATGCTCTTGATGGTGGGTGAGAAGGGGGAGCTCATCTTTGGGCTCCCCAGTACCCACAGTGAGGAGCAGGTTCTTCATTAGCACCAGCCAGCATCCCTGTACAGTGTGGTGCCAACCATGTTCATTAGCTGCGTGTAATTAGCCAGGGGTTTGGAAATTGCATGGAGGGTTAAGGGTCAAAGGAATTCTTTCTCAAATTCCTTATAAAATGAGGAGCTGGGTAGCTGAGCACAGAGGTTTGAATTTCAAGTGAGGATGCTCTCCTTAATGGAAGGCAGGATTTCTTTGGTGATTACTAAGGGCTACAGTTTGTAGGTTCCCCAAGCAAAAAGTACAGCTGCACCACCTGCATCCTGGGGACAAATTTGCCTATTTCTCTTAGTTATTGTCTATCTTGGTGCAGGGTTTGCAGTTCATTTTTGGCATGTTATTTGTAGGCTGTGGATTTGGTACCAGATCTTTGACTGCTAATAGATTATCCAGTTTAACACCGTGGTTGTTTTTACACTTGCCTGGACCCAAAGTCATGTTATTAACTTCAGAGGAGATGCTACATCCCCTTCACCCTGAGTGGTTAACAAAAGTTTGAAGGCTGGCTGATTTGTTTCTCTCAGGATGAGAAAGCAGTGATATGTGGCAGCTACATTTTCTGTGTAGCTCTTTTTTAATCATTCACAGGCACACAAAAAGGAATATGCACATCTGTCTTGTTTCCTTAAGCACAATAGGGAGAATTAAAGCAGATCCTTAAACCAGAAATCAACACATCTGTTATACCAGTGAGTGCTGTGACCAGAAAATTACAGGAAAACTGAATCTCTCTGTTTCCACGGATGTGATTTCTCCTGGTTTCCGCCCCTGGCCCCCACAGCAAGTGAGCAGGAGGGCAGTGCCCTGCCCTTTCCTGCCTCCTGCTGTCTCTCACCCTTGTTGATGAAGGTCCTGACTGGCAGAAGAGCTCCCTGACAGATGGGCCAGGCAGTCCAGATTGCCTGGCAGAGAGAGTCTGAGACTCCAAGTCTTGGAGGACTTCTTCAGGATGCTGGTTATGTACCAAAGCTTGGAAAAGGCAGCTGGAAGAGGTTGTTGTCCCATATGACCCCATCTAAAGGGCAAGATTCAACACCTCTCTTAATGTCTCTTTCATGGCCACCCCTAAAATATACTGGATATCATTATAGGAGAGCACTGAAGACTGCTTTTCTTCTGATAAAATATATTCTGTTAATAATGAACGTCTATCAACTCCATTCAGTATGTGTTTGACACTCATGGGGTCTGTGACTGTTCCTGAGTCCAAAATACTGAGGCTGATACCTGCCACGTGGATTACAAGTCCTGTTGGGAAAAAAAAGAAACAACTCTCCGGTCATTTACAAGGCATGGCATCAAAAAGACAAAATGTATTTTGTTTTGGGTGAAGAACACTTGCAAAAGGGAACTGCCACGATAGTAAAAGTAAGTGCAAAAAAAGAAGAGGAAAATATTCCTTTTATGAATTGTAAACTCCCTGCTGTGGAAAACTATTGAGGCAAGTAGATGAGTAAGATTATAAAAAGGATTAGATATGGATTATCCAGGATTAAGGCAATGAACCCTCTTGGATAAAATGCACAAGGATTTTTTTATCCTGGTGTGTTTTGGGTCCTAGATAAAACTGTTATTTTTGGGTAGATAAAAACTGCCCTTTCCTGCATTGCAAGGACCAACAGTTGTTTGTGTTTGCTTCATTTCATTCTTAAAACCCCCTGCCAGCTCCCAAAGTGAACAAGGGCTGAGCATAAAGGCCTCATTATAGTGAGTGGTAACACAGCACCTGATGAGGTGGGATGTAGCTGAGTATAAACCACGCACATGAGGGGAAGAAACCACAGTGTTACACATACATATGAATGTCCTTACATATTTCTGTATGTACTTCCACTCTGATGGCCCTTGACCTCAGCAGATACCTGAGGAGTGAGGTGTTGGACTTAAAGCAGAGAGTCCCTGTCAAAGTGTGAGCTTGCTGAATCAAACAGGTCATTCAATCGCGAGGATTTAGCAGGAAATAAACAGAGAACAAAGCAGATCTTGTTGCAGCACTGGGCAAACACTGCTGATCTCTGAGCCCGGCTGCCAGGCCTGGCTCCCTGCTGCAGGATGTCCTGCAGGGCTGGACAAGGGGCACAGAGCAGCTTTTCCCTCAGGACCCACAGCAAAGTGGCCAAGGAGTCCAACCTGGAAAAGAAAAACTGGAGGGGAGGGTGTGACGTGGCTTGAGAAAACCAGGAGTGGCTTGGATTGGGAAGAGAGGTTCACTGCATCTTCTAAGCATGTGCAGATCCAGAGCTTTAATCCATGAGAGATTTGGCTGAGATTCATGTCGATCAGATAATATATGCATTTGCATGTGCCATGAGATTATTATAAAGATGAATATCAAAAAAACGGCCAAGTAAAGCATAGAAGAAGGCTTAATGAAGCAGCTATATAACACTAGACTTTTAACAGTTAACAGCTAACAGCTTATTTGCTTTGAAAAGAAAATTGTAATTGCTTGCAAGTAATTAATATAAGCTTTGAACTGCTTTAGAAGTTTTAAACTATAGTTTTAAATTGTTTTATTAGAGAAATTTGTAATTGCTCAAAAAGAGGAAGTAAGACTATCACAAGACTTGGAATTATATTTTAAGAATATCAGTTTGAAGTTTTGCAAAAGCTGAGGGGGCTTGCAGAAGATGCATGCTGGCTTTAGAAAACAAGGTACCTTCAAAAGAAAGTATAACGCCTGAAGACACATCAGGAGACCACCTTGGGCCACCTCCCCAACAGACCCTGGAAATCGCAACCGCTGATTTGTGCAAGGCTGTGGAGAAAAACAACTGGAAAAGGCAAAATCGTTGTGACTGTGGGAGAAAACAACTGGAAACAGTAAAGTCATTATGAAGAAGCAGGATCCCTGGGGAGGGTGTAAAGCTTGGCATGCTGGATGCTAAGGTTGTGTGTGTTGGTAGAGCGCAGGCTGCCCGCACGCGGCACCGCCCGATGCCGCTTGCTCAGCCTTATCGAACAAATTAATAAACTGGCTTTGGCTGGCTTTATTGGAATTGAGCCTTTCCATTTATAACAAACCCACAGCAGTGTCTTCCACAAGGATTTGGCCTTAAAGGCAGTTTGGAGCTGCAACAGTCCAAGCTATCAGCTCCACCCCTGTTTCTAATAAAAGAGCTATTGCTTCGTTGTAGACAGCGAAAAATAATTTTCAGATGTTGCTGCTACTCACAGCGGGGTGTAATAGAAACTCATTATCATTCACAAGTCTAACTTAATTACATTTTTTCTTGAAGGATTTTATGCTGTCTCAGTGGGAAGGGGGGCTCATTTGCATACATTCGGGGCTGTCTTTTCAAACCTTGGTAATATCTATGGTAAATGCCTAAGAAAGTTGGGGAATTACTTTAGGACCTTCATTTGATCAATGCAAGCTGCAGCATGGATTCACCAGACCCACAGGAAATATTGTCATGCCCAAACCCCGAATTGTTAGACAACGAGATGTTACCTTGCTCCTTCTGCGCGTGTTGCTTTCATCACATGGTCTGAAAATGAGTAATTTCTTCATTGGTCAAATCTTGAAGGCTTTTCTGGCTTTATTCTTACATTTCTTTCGCAGAAAGAAATTTTCCTCCATAGAAGCCTCAAGGCATTACTGGAAATTGAAAAAGCAAAATAAAAGAGACTGGCATACAGTCTGGGATGATCAAAGCATTCCTTGTTTAGCCATAGATGATGTCTGTGGGCAATCTGGCTCTGTCTGGGTGGGGTGGGGTCCTTCTCCCTGCTGTGTGGTTAACCAAGGGGTGCAGCTGGGCAGGGCACTCAGCAGTTGGGTGTGGGGAGCCTTTCTCTGAGTCCAGCTCCTCCAGAGGCTGCTCTGCATCCCTGCCCTTGTACGCGGCACCCACGACCCACAGCGTCCGTCAGGGAACCAAAAATACCCGAACACAAAATGCCTTTGGGCGTTTTATTCACGGGTCAGCTGCCACGAGGGTCAGCACAGCTTCACAGAGCCTGGGAGGACTGTGCAGCCTGACCCCAGCCCAGCAATCACTGCTGCAGGGCGAGGCACGGGGTGCGTGGTGCTAACCTGCACAGCAGCCAGCGGGTCAGGGAGCGTGACCTTTGCAGGCAGGAGCAAAAAAGAGGTGAAAAGAGGTGAAATCAGCCGTATAATTAGCTGTGTAATTAAACTTTCTCCAGGGCAAGGAACTCTGGGCCAGTTCTGCCTCCTGCGAAGTGCAGCAATACCTCCAACCCCTCTGACTACAGAGGAGTAAGTGCAGCGCTGCGGAGTGCTTCACTGATGGAGAGCACAGATCCAAAAGCAGTCCTGATTGCAGGTTTAGCAGATGTCTTTGGGGTTAAAATGGAAGGATTTAGCCATTGCTATTGCCTGGTAATGCAGAAGGCCCCAGTGGGACAGAGAAAGGCTGAAACAAAGCAAAAGTAATTAAACAGAAACAAAGCAGGCAGCACTTCTCTGCTGATAATCTATGCAAACGACAAGGTTTCTTGTTCGGACAATCAATAAGCCAGCCATTTCATTTTATTTTTGTGTGGTTCCATGTACTGGCTGTATTGTGATAGAAACATTGTGAAGCATTGATTCACAGATAGAAATATATCTGGGTTGCTTGTGGTTTATTAAGAAGATCAAGATAACAAGTGCTGCATTATTGATCTAACCCAGAGGGACACTTCCTTTTTTTCCGCTTGTCAATGAAATCCCATTGTAATGATTTTTTCCCTTTTCTCACTCTTCCTTTCCTCTCACCTCTCCCTATTTCTCTGGGGACGCAGTAATGAAGCAAGCACAAAAAGTGTCAGTCAGGACTGGCAGTGGGCAGGAGAAGGGTAGAAGGGACACAAGAGAGCAGAGGGACTGCAAGGAAAGTGAATTTGCCAGCTTGTATGGGAGTGCTAATTCTCTTCATCAAGGCTTAACAGGGTCAGAAGCTTAGCAGGAGCTGAAGTAGCCTTTTTTTGTTGGCACTTCAGAAATCTTTAACCGTGAGTTTAAATCTTTATTTATTTATATATGTTTATTTATCAGGCCTGCCTACAGGCTCCTGTGCAGAGCTGGATTTACCAAGCACTGGGGTTGCTGTGGGAAAGGGGAGAGCTGGTGATTTATGAACAGAAGTATATCAGTTATGACCATAATGCAACAGTTTCTGGGGCAAGCACAGAAAAAAGGCATTTCTTGGCTCTTGGCTGGAGAGACAATGTTTCAACAAGACAAATATTTAATGGGGCAGGGCTTGGTGAGTCCCACTGCCTCGAGTCCCAGATGAAGCTTTGGTCTCCTGTGTCCCTCTTTAGGTTCTCTGAGTGAATGTCTTCTCCCCTGTCAGTGCCCAGGTCACACAGAACTGGGCAGGTTTCAAGCACACCTTTCCCCTCTTCCCTCCCTGAGGTGCTGCTCCTCCTGTGGCCTGGAGATCTCATTTCAGGCAGACACCAATGTTTTTCTATCCCCAATTTTTCATGTAGCCATGGGTGCCTTGGCTGTGCTCCCTTACAATCAGCCTGGAAAATTCCAGCTGTGCAGACCTACAGTGAATAAAACCATTAAAGCTTGGGACAGGCCAGTTGTCCTGTCCTTGGCTACAGTGTCAACCTGGAGTGTCTCAAGGTGTCCTTAGAGCAAACTAGTGAAGAGTCTGACTCCTCATCTTTACCTGGAGGGGTAATGCTGGCCTAGAGGTGGAGGAGCATGGATGTCATTGTTTTGCTGCTGAAAAGGTGATGCTGCAGCTTTTTGAAAATCTCCATTCCCCTTCCCATGGACCTGCTGAAGCACAATTCAAATATCTTGTCCCCTCAGAGGACCTGGGACATATTCCTGTCCTTTATGTTTTTCAATATTCTTTTAGCTTTGTATTTTTATACTTTTTATATCTCCACATTTTAAAATGTTAATATTTATTTTTATATTTTTAACACTGGGACTCACTGATCTTAGAGGCCTTTTCCAGCCTAAACAATTCTATGATTCTGTAGTTCTACATTCACCATAACGTGTTGTGCTCTCAGCACATTGCTTCCTCCTCGCATCCCTGAGGCTGCAGCTGGGGCTCAGTGGGACCTCAGTGCTCCCAGAGCAGCCCTGCCAAGAGCTGCCTCTACCCAGCACTTGCTGCTGTTCCTCCCGCTGCCTCTGTTTGTTGTTCAATTTGTGCAGGCTGAGTTTTCCCACTCCATACATCCCACAGCCCTATAAAATTTAAAAGACTTGCCTGGGCGTAATTGGGTTGTGTTTTGTTTATATAACCACAGGAACAACACGTTCGAGAGAGCAGGAGAGCAAAAAGCCGAGCACAACAGAGTTAGGAAGAGGCCAGAATGAAACTGGTTTGTACTTTTGCCTTGTGCAACACCTGTTCTGCCCATCTTCATTTGCAGGGCCACATTGAAAAGTTCCCTGTCAGCACTTCATGTCCTCGCCAGGAAGATGAGGTGCTCTAACACCCCCAGTAAAAGCATCATTCACTGATTTGGTTTTCCTTTCAACATAGGAATAATTTTGTTTGGTTTGTCCTGGTTTCTGAAGCATTTCTGAAACTCATTTGGGCTGAGCTGTTTGAAACCTCTTTAGCCTGATGTAGGCACTCCAGATATAAAATTGTAACCTTGTGGAAAATTTGTCATTATAATCCAAACCAGGTCTGATAAGGGTCACTTGCTGGGCAATGCTTCTGGTCCTGATGGTGATGCATGTGGCTGACAAATACAATTCATTTATTTGTAGAAGAAAAATACAGGCAATCTGAAGGAACCTGAGGTTCCCTTCTTGTTTGAGAGGTGACAGACAAGTGCTGGAGTGAAGCAAGGCTCAGAAGCTCATAACATGACAGAGATGAATGGTGCTGCCTATCAGCCTTCTCACTGGCCTTGGGTTGGCTGCTGAAATTTGAAAGGTTTGTGAGAGCTGTTCAAACCCAATGGTCACTTCAGGTTTGTGCCACTGTCAAGGAAGAATAAGGCAAGTCCCAAAAGCAGTTCAGGCTTTCTGTAGTTCATAACTACACTCCTGGCTCAGGTGGATGTGACAGGCAGGTAAACTCACTTCTGCCCAGGCAAAATAGCATTTCCTACAGCAGCACCAGCTTTACTTGCAGAGGTGGGAGAGGGCATGAATCAGAGAAGATAAATTTTACATTCAGAGGTAGTCTGGCAAGTTCTTATGGCACTTAATAGCTGGCATACTCCCACTGCAAGGGAAGGAGAAAGCAAATTCAATCATTTATGTTACAAAAGTCCCACTGCTCTTTATTATGTGCACAGATGGTGTCTCAGGAGCTTTGCTGGCTGCCAGTGCTCTGCATGCCTAATGCCAGGCAGGGAGCAGTGCTTTTCCAGCCCGGGTGACAGTGGGAAAAGTCTTTTCTATTTCCATTTGATAGAACCGTGTGGGTTTCCAACCTCTCCCATTTGGACATTTCATTTACACCAACCTTCCAGCAAAAGTTCAAAATATTATTGCAGAGGCAAGGACAGAGAGAGCAGAAGATGCACCAAAGAGAACAGATGATGCACCATGGAAGTGAAAAACTATTGCAAACAGAAGAACAAATATAGAGGTGTTGCAGGACATTTAATTGGACAGGAAATGAAATTGCTTTGTCTTAAATCCTTTTACGTAATGGAGACTTTTAAAGGGTAAAGTGTGAAATCAGCTAAACCTGTGGAAATATGTCAACACTGGGAATGGAATGACCTCACCCAATGGCTTCTTGTTCTTTATGAAGGTTTTTTTACAACAGCAACGCCTCCCATAAGAGCTGCATTTCTGCAGCTATTTACACTCAGCCCCAGACTGGCCTTTTCAAACCAGTGCCATCTTTCTTGAGCTGCCCACTCTTTGCTGCAGCAGTGTATCAATCACCTTGCTTTTCTTTCCTGGTGCCTGGGTTTGGGAGAGTGCTCTTAGTAAAAGTTACAGGGCTGTGGAAAGGTCAGATGTGCTCAGCCTCTCTTTACAAGTGCTGCTCTAAGGCTACCATTTACTTTAAGCAATAAAACACTGTGGGTTTATGCTTTCCCCCTCCAGCCTAAAGGCCTTGCAGCACTTAACAGCTCTTGTGTTATGATATACAGCAGCAGTAGGACACAGCACAGCACCATCCCTCCTTCAGAGGCAGGAGAAAAAAGCAACACAGAAGAGAAAAAAACAACACAGAAGACTTGGCTGACTTTTGAAAATCACAGATCTTATCTCAAAAATGCTTTGGGCCAGTAGAATTTAATTCCGAGGTCCTAAGGGCTGATGGAACTTGGCATGGATCCATCTGATTTCATGCTGATAGAAGAATGTCAACTGGGACATTTGGGGGCTAAAAAAACCCCCGCCAAACAACCCAGAGAAGATAAACACCATCATCTTGTAGTAGCTGCTGGGTTTTGTCTTTATTTCTGCTTGTTGTGTGCTGTTGGATGGAAGTGAGCTTCAAAGGAGCAGCTGCACATGGTCAGAAGGCCAAAGGTTTGTGGAATAAGGGCAGGTATTTCACTTTCAGTGCACGTCTGGAGTGCCTGTACATTGAATATGCTGGAGTTGTGGATTTAATGTGTGTGACATCTATCAGGCCAGCTCAGCTAGTGACTGCAAAGGATTTCGGGTAGAACTACTTCTGTTGCACCCCAGTCTAACGAAACCTGAATGATTTCACCAAACCACAGCCTCTGAGCTGCCTCTGGCCCTGAGAATAAAATGAGTTCCACAGGAGAATAGCTCAAGAGTTCTTGATTCTGGGCTTGTGCCTGTACTTCCCCTGGACTTCAGCAAGTTTGAACATTCAGGTTGCTCTGATAATCCAGACCTAACTCAGAGCTGAACACCCACAATTGGAGACAGAACTTACTGAGAATTTTGCCCTGGATTTTTTCATTTTCCCACTTTCTCCTTAAAGGGCCTTTGCTGCAAAGCTTCCCAGATTTCTGTGATGACCTTAATTAATGAGGCAATTGCAGAGCACTTTATGGGCCTCTCCTCTTTCTCTGTTCAGGCATTGTTGCTATAATCAGTGCTTTTCTCTTGATCTCCCTTATTGCTTTATTGTTTGTAATTGAAAGCCAAAGAGAAGAGCAATCCATGCTGGCCATGCTCAGATTGCCCTGATGCCCGGGGGGAACTGAGGCCATGCTCAGGGCTCTGAGGGGTGGCCATTTGTCTTAGCACATAATTCTGCTGACTACTGAAAGAAATGTAACATTTCCAGCCTTTCACCTTCCCCAGTGCTCGCAGAGCTGACCCAAGGGGCTGGCCCAAAGGGAGCTAATAAGATAACTTGCACTGGGAAACTGGAGGAGTCGATAACAATGAATATTTAAATGGTAAAATTTTCCACTGCCACCACTGAAGTGTTTTTTTTTTTTTCCCTACTAATTAGTGCCATTAATAAAGTCCTGCCAACACCTGGCTAATGAGGACTCAGCACCAACTTTACTTAAACTGTGGCCTTTTGTTTTCTTGGTTGTGCAATGTGTGTGACAGTTGCCAGGTTGCTGAGCACAAAGGTTTAGAGAGGTTAATAGAATATGGAAACAGTCTTGCAAAAAGCCCATGCTGATGAAAATAGAAATTATTATTGAAAATAAGCTGAAAAAGTTCAGATAAATGCTAGTTCTGCTTGTTTCCTATCAGATGTTCAGAGAAGTGGTTGATGGTGTCTTCTGCTTTCTAGGCTGGGACACTGAAAAACCAAATCTGGTTGAAGATGTTGCACCTCGTTACAATTACAAGCACTGGAGTAAAAAGGCTTTAAAGATCACCTAACCTTCCAACTATTCTATGTTTTGTTTTCTGCTGCTGGAAGTCAGGATGGAGCCTGAACTCTAGAGTTTCAGTCTGATGTATATACACCAGTTTATGGAAAGAAGTGCTTACAGGAAGGAAAATAAAAATCTTCATTTTTTTTTTTCATTCAGAGCTCTTTGTTGAGGCTGTGAACTCTCCTCCATCTGGATGACTCCTTTTATGGTGTTTAGATAGAGGTGAAATTCCCAGAATGTGTGCAAGAAGTTAACCAGCCCCTCAAGACACCTTGCCACAAAGGGTGTTTACAGCTTAAATTATCTTCTTTGCAGCTTATCCACAAATCCTATTGAAGAGGAAGCTTTACCAACTTTTAACGATTTTTGAGTCAAGTGCCTCAGTAGTTGACCCCGATGGGCACAAGGTTGTGTCATTTTGAGTTCTGGAGCAAGGATGTGGTGGGAATGCCTCCCATCTGATTTCTGTAGGCTTCAGGGGAGTCTGTGCAGAGCAAGCTGTGACGTGGAGTCAAAGCCTTCCCTCAGGAGCAGACCTGAACCCCCAGAGAGTGTGGAATTGCTGCTGAGAATGGTGGGGGTGTACCAGAACCAAAGAGTCAGCCTGAGTCCCGTGGGTGAGATCTGGGGCTGTGAATTTCAGTTGGCACCAAGCTCTGGCTTCTATCATTTTAGAGCTGTTTCATGTTTATACAGTGTAATTGCCGTTAAATGCAAGCTCTCTGAGCTTTATTAAAAATAGCAGCACATTAACCTAACGAGTTTTTACAGACAGGATTGATAACGTTTATTAAAGGGTGTGTATAATGTGTTTGTCTGCAATAAAAGATTGACCTGAGAGGTCTTTCTGATCCCAATTGCTCCTGTTACAGGCAAACCATCCACGAGAGGAGAACAGAGGCTGGTGTGCCACTGGTGGGGCTCTGAAAGGGGCATAATTAAAAAATATTTTAGTGCATAATGGATCTGTCAGCTCCGGGAAAAATATTTGCTCCTGCTCCCGGCAGCTGTTGTGACAGCCTCCCTTGGCAGTGCCACCTCCACCTCGTGGAGCTGGTGCTTGTGGAGAAGGGGGTTGGATGCCACGGGACACCAGGAATTCCAGAGGGATCTTTGGAGGAATGTGCTCCCCACTGCCCTGTCTGTTCCTGCTTTGTGGGTGAGCCAAGGGGTGGCAGCTCCCAGCAAATCCCTCGGTGTGGTCTGTGGGAAGGGCTGACTGTGCTCCCGGCCCATTTCTCAGTCCCTGGGAGAGGTAAAGGTCCTGCAGAGATTCCTGGGCCCTCCTGCCATTCCTCATTGTGCTCAGGACACCCCAGCCCCTCAGTCATGGCCATAAAAACAGGAGAATAATGGGGGTGTGGCTGTGAAGCCTCTGTGAGAGATTTTAGCTGTGCTTTTCCTAAAAAGAAAAAAAAGTTGAAAATTAATTGTAATTGAAACGAGCCTGGTGAGGGTGGGGAATTTCCCTGGCCAAGGTGGAGCAGAGGTCAGAGCAGGAGTATGCAGCGTGGTTGTGGCCACATCCTCAGTGCTGCCTGCCCACAACACTGTGGAAGCCGAGCCAGGCTCTTCTAAACATCTCTATTCCTATTTTTTCATCTCTGTTTGGAGTCCTTAGGGCTTATAGTTAAAACTGCCCTTGGCAAACTCTGGTGCTAGAAACTGAAATTCCTTTAGCTGCTGGATTCAGCTCATCAGATTGGCTTCCCTGTAACTCCTGGGCTTTCCTGGACATGGGGAACCTGAAAAGAAGCACCAGGGACCTCCCTTAGGCTGACTTCAGCTGTGGGGTGAATGACTGCAGCTTTCCATCAACAAGGAATGCCCTGGAAAGTGCTGGTGCAGATTTGCAGCAGATTTGGTAGTGGCAGCAACCCCCTTACCAAGGCTTCTTCCAAGGAGTGTGCTTAACTGTTGTGTTTATTCTGTTGTTTTGTTAACTTAAACCCAAAATTTCCCTTAAAATAAATGATCAAAAGTAAAATGGGAGGTGGAAAGGCTGGTGTAGAATGGCAGAGCTGATGCAGGGGACTCTGGGGAGAAAACTTGAGGAGGCCCAGGGAAGTAGAGGACCAGAAAAAGGGGTAGAAATGGAGAAGTAGTGACTGCTGCTCAGAAGAGGGAGAAAAAGTGGCTGGAGCAGAGGTGGTGGGAAGCTGGAATCGCCTGATGGAGAGTTGTCAGCCCTTGGTGGTTGAATCATGAAGGGAGATGTCAGCAAATATTTAACAGGGAGGGTGTTGAGGGGAAATTGCCTGCAGCCTGTTTGTCTGGGGCAAGGTGTCACCTGCTCCCCAACGTGGAGGGAATGCAGACAGAGCCCTGTCAGTCAGCACCCTGCAGCCAGCAGGGACAGGACGTGACAGGGATCAGAACACAGAGAGCCCAGGATGAAAAACTACTGCTCCCACAGACTTGGAAATAAAAACTTCAGATGGTGTTTTTTATTTCCCTGTGTTGCACCTTTGTTTTTAAAAGGAGGGAAAAGAACAAAGTTATTTGTGGAGGTGTTAGCAACAGAAAAATCCCTAGCTTCAACTTGCTGCTGCTTTCTCATTTTTTATATTTTTTCCTTTTATCCTGCATGCAGCACTCTGCAGCATCTTCAGAGGCTGAGGAATGAAACATGACATAACTAAGATGTACAGTGTGCTTTTTGGCTAAATGGTGGGACTGGTGAAACATTGCAATCATTTTTCTGCCTTTTATTTGGAATCATAAAGAGTTAAGTGCATCAGATTGCTGGGCTTATTTTTCTTCCCTCCTGTGAATGAAAAACTGAAGGAAGAGTGTGGTCGTTAATTCAGGAGTTTGTTGGGAGAATATACTGACCATGACACCATTAATTGAAATAAAGAGCAGGAAACATCCTGAGCCACAGGAAAAAAATATGAGGGAATGTTTGGCAAGTGACATAAAATATGAGATCTCAGGGTTCAAGTTTACTGCTAATGCAGTTTCCAGTTGGCACTCAGTGGTGAATGTTAAGGAGCAGGGAACAGAGCAACAGGCTGGGCTTTGGGAGAGGATCTGGTGTGGAGGTTTTTTTCCCAGTGTCTTGCAAATTAATAGATATTTTTCAAAGTATATTCACTGAATCCCTACAAATCCCTTTCAATCTCTCTGTTTTAAGGAGTGCACAGTAATTTTGGAACAAGTTTCCAAGTGAAAGGATTTATTAAGGTAGAGACTAAATCCATATGTAGATACCCAATATTTGGTTTTGGCATTTTGCTGTCAGAAAATGTCAGCAAATAAATGATAAAAGGTGTCTCTGGATGCCTGGGATGATTATTTAGGTACATTTGTAAATGTCTCAGAGTACCCTAGATGTAAGAAAGACCAGGATAGGATCGTTTATTATAAATAACACCCAACTAATGGTCCTGTAAACCCAAACTGCTGCTGTTAAAAATGGTTTCTTTGTCTTCAATTCTTTTGATTATCCTTCATGGTTAAATAGGATGAAATTAAAAGAGTACATGAAACCTAGAACTGCTCTTCTTTTCCTGAGGAATATTAGTGGAGGGAGGTTGTCCAGAGAAGCTGTGGCTGCCCCTGGATCCCTGGCAGTGCCCAAGGCCAGGTTGGACAGGGCTTGGAGCAGCCTGGGACAGTGGGAGGTGTCCCTGCCCGTGCCAAGGGTGGCACTGGATGGGCTTTAAGGTCCTTCCAACCCAAACCCTTCTGTGGTTCTATAACATTTACCATTAAGGCTTGATGGCACTCCTATGGAAGACATCTCTGAATTCAGAGAAAGGGGGAGTATTGACAACTGAGCACCAATTATTGACAACTGATTGAGAGACAGGAACACTGATTCTGATGATCAGAATTTGATTTTACTGAGATTTTCTAAAAGCTTATATACTATTTTAGGAAGGTTAATAATTTCTACTACAATGATTAGGCTAAACATGATACAGACAAACTCAGACATTTTACAGCATATCTCATTTGGAGAAGTTTGGTTTAATTTCTTCTTTCTCGTAAGCAGGTCTAGTCCCATCTTGTGTAATCTTCAAAGCTCTGTTTGTTCTTGCTAGGGCATCTTGGTTATCAACCCAGCTATGCTAATTCAGTCTGCTTCACTCTGTGCCCTGTGCATTCCCACAGGGAGGAATATCCTCCATGGTGTGCAGCCATGAAGGTGAAGCCTGTCCTCGTGGGCCAGCAGCCCTGCAGCGGCAGGGTCAGCTTTGGCACCTGTGGCCGTGACCTCAGCTTTGGGGACAGAGGAGCTGCTCGCAGGATCCGTGTTCCTGCGGGTGTGTTCCTGCCTCTCCCAACCTTCATGGCTCCATTGTCCCCTTTCAGTGCTTCCTGAGGATGCCACACAGCTCAGTGCCTGAGCAGATCTTGAGGAGAACAGTCCTCCGAATAAAAATCAATTGATTTGTGAACACTGGCAGAGGTAAGGAAGGGAATCTGCAGTGGGAATAAGCACGTCAGGAATGCTGCAGTGACAAGATCAATTTGCTTCGATCAGTGCAGTGCCTTAGACTGCAGCAGCAGCTCTTGTCTGAAGGGACTTGTGCCCAGGGAATGTGTAGGACGGGCTCTCGTGGGCTGCCTCTGCTCCCAGTGGGCACATTAAGTGTCCCAGCAGAGCAGACAGACACAGAAGTCTAGGAAACATGATTGTACACCTGTGTATCTTCTCTCAGAAGATGCTCTGCTTTGAAGTTTAAAACTTTAAGGGTGGGATGTTAGCACAGAAATTAATTTTTAGACAGCAGTGCTATCTGGTTAGAGTAATTGCTTATTATCTGCTTCCCTGGGGTTTTTAGCTCTTGGAAACGACTATTTACATCTCTGTGTGTGCTTAAAGGCAGGAGAAAATTGCACTCCATCATTTCAAGGCTCTGTTCTGGCTCTCTGAAGTGCCAGGAGGAAAAGGGAGTTTGGAGAAAACTTTCTCCTGACCTGTCTGCTCCAGGAAGTTCCTGGGTTGGAAGGGACCTTAAAGACATTGTCATCTCATGGGCAGGGACACCTCCCACTGTCCCAGGCTGCTCCAAGCCCCGTCCAGCCTGGCCTTGGACACTGCCAGGGATCCAGGGGCAGCCACAGCTGCTCTGGGCACCCTGTGCCCGGGCCTCTCCCCCCTCACAGGGAAGAATTTCTTCCTAATATCCAATCTAAACCTGCTCTCTGTCAGTTTGAATCCAATTCCCCTCGTTCTGTCACTCCAGGCCCTTGTAAATTGTCTTTCTCCATCTTTTTTGTAGGCTACCTACAGGTGCTGGAAGGGATCCTATGATGTCTCTGATTTTTAATATTATTTAAGGCTTGAGTGACCTCAGTGCTGGTGAGTGGCTATGCTGGGGTGTGGGGGACAGAGAAGTTTTATTCTTTCTCTTTATCTTTTTTATTTATTTATTTGTTTGTTCCAAAGTCTACAGTAAACACTGCCATAAACTATGCTGATGTAAAACAACTGCAAATTGAGGCATTATTTCATGTTATTTGTACCACAATTTTATTGCATTCACAGTTATTTACAGTATGTAAATCAGCTTCATAGTGTAGAAAAATGTTCTGCTATAACTCAGTTGTTTGAGCATTAAGAAGAGGGGAGGGAATCAACCAAACCCCATGGATGCAGGCAGCAGTAAGAGATTATGGATAATACTATGGATATTTTTTTTTTGTTATAGGATTAGCTCTGTTTGAAAATAGCACCCATTTCCTGAAACACTGAAATCTGTGTACTTCAGCTACCTGCATTGTGTTATAAATCCATAATGACTGTTTTCCATCAAATATCGTGTTACAATTTGAATTATTAAATGCTAAATTGCTGTGTATGGATTGTAAAGCAATGAGAATTTCCTGCTAGTTGAAAGGGAGAGCTACTGTGGGTAAGAACTCAGCCTTTGATGAGCACTGCAGCATCTGTAGACATAAGCAATTATAAGCAGATGGAGCCCAGGCAGCACAAAGGAAAATGGAAGAAGGTCCTTTTAAATCCAGCTCGCAGCATTCCCTACATGAACATGGACTGCAGTGTGATTGTCTGGCTTTTTCAGGGCTTAATTTTCATCCCACTGAATGTAAAGGTAAAAACATCTATTTATTACAGCAGCAGCAAGGTGGGGTGCTTTGGGAGTAGATTAAAGCAGGATAAAAAATTTTGGAGAGAGAGAGAGAGAGATAGCAAACTTTGGCAGATGTTACTTGGGTGCAGGTAGCTTGAGGAGCCTGTTCAGATGGGGAAGAGGCTTCTGTGTTTACCTTTATGCTTTGTGTTGGTGCGCTGGGTGTATTTCCAGGACCCTGACCACGGATGGTGTCACATTTTTCCCTGGAGGAACCACGGTGTCTGGCAATTGTAGCATGAAATAAGCCATTGTAATAAAAGGCAGCAGAAAGGAGAGATCCATTCTGGCAGTCCTGGCCAAAGAAAGGGGTTTTTGAAAGCCAGGTGAAGTTTGTGTTTGGTGGACCAATGTGTGTGTCACCAATAAGGAGACAGGGTACCTGCAGGTGGTCTGTGCTGCACGGTTAGAGGAGCCAGTGGCCTCCCTGCACAGGGATGAGTGGACACTGTCAGCTCCACACATGTTTAGAGATCGTGAGAGGAGGAGAGAGGTGCTGTCCAGGATTTGTAGGTAGTCATGAGAATGTGTCTATAGAAAATACAATCCCGTGTCAAGTTGTCACTGGTGATGCTGGTGTGGCTGTGGCTCACCCAGCCACTGCTTCCCTCCTGCTCCCTGTATTACTGGCAGGACATGATTGCTGCTGACTGTGAGCACAAAGCTCTTCATCCTGCTTGCAGTTCATATCCTGGTTCACATGAGATGAACTCTCAGCTTCCCTGCAAAATGTTTAGAAAACTGGACAAATCCCTTCTGTCAACTTTCATCACAAACCGCGGTGTGGAGATGGCTCTTTCCACCACTGCTGCCTTCTGCTGAGAACAGGCAGTGCCTTCCTGGCAGCCTGCAGGGCTCCCCCTGCCTGCTGAGCGTGTGCTGGAAGCTGTGCTGGCTTGGAGGGACTTTGTTTTGGGGCAATAAATCTCCTTTTTGGGCAGCAGGATTTCCCACTGCTTTTCCCACCAGCCAGATGAATGCACCTGCACGCAGTGTGCTGTCACGCTCTTGGGTCTAGCTGGGAGCTTGCCACCTGCAGGAAAACAGAAAGTCTTGAAGGCCTAAAAGGTAGCAAAAGCAAATGGGGTTAAAATCCAGCTGCTGGGTCACATTGGAGTGGGGAGGGTCTGCCCTGCCATGTGTTGTTTAGTTCTCCCTCTGTCCTTCTGCTTCAGCTTCTGCTTTACAGCCCTTTCAAAGGGCAGGGGAAGGTGCTCCAGTGGCTGTGCCATGCCCTAGGGCAGAGCAACTGTGCTGCACCCTGTCCAGTGCTGAGCTGCTCTTCCAGCCTGTGGAGATGTGTGATTGTGATGTACCCACCTGGGCGTTTTGGAAGCACATTGACATCAGCTCTTCACAAAGCTCCTTTGCACAAAAGCTGTGGAAAGCAGATTCCTAGCCCCTCTTCAAGCCTGATGGCACTGCAGTGGTGCAGAGAGAATTTGGAGTGGTTTGGAGGCAGCCTTTGAAGAGCAGAAAGAAGCACAGCTATTCCTCCATTGATATTTTTTTCAAGCAGCACACGCCTGGTTTCTCAGCCTTTATGAGACTGATGTTGTCAGGCAGGAACCTACATTTCCTTTCACCCCCAAGTGCACCCCCCAGACACTTTTACCTTCGCTTCCTTTCCCCTGTTTCTAGGAGTCAGGGGTGACATCACTCTCCCAGGCTCAGTGTGCTGGGTTTTAACTGGTATCAGAAAATATCCCAACCGAGAGCAGGACGAGCTGTGTCCAGGGCTTTTCTCTGTGTGTTTTCAATGGCTGTCGTGGTCAGACCCCCAGTAATGTGCTGCAATGAATCAGCACCTTGCAGACATGGAATAAATTCGTCTTGAGAAAAGAACTTTACCATAGAAGCAACATAAACTTTGTTGTATTACCCTAAGGTGCCCAGTAATTGCTGTTGATTGGAAGGGAAAAGCCATCCAGAGGAGAAATGCAATTTGTTGCTGTGGCTACTAGCTCCCAGATTTATTATCTCTCCTCATTCTCCCTGAGTGTTGTAAAATGCACCACACATTCAGCTTGCTTTCTTGTTTTGCTGTTGGTTTTGTTTTGTGGGGTTTTTTATTTATTTCAGAGTAAACCCTGTCTGCAGGTTTATAGCACTTGGAGGTTCAGCATCACTGTGGACTTGCTCAGTGACTGCTCGGTGCTGGCATTTGTTCAGAGGCTGCCACTGAAACATAAAACACCTTTCCCTGAAGTGCCCTCGGTGTCTCAGCCTGAGGTGGAGCCCAACCTTGGCTCTGTGTTAAGGGAAAAGTGGAGAAGACAACGGGGGTACTGGGTGGCCATGGCAAGAGTTTTCAGTTTCAGGGAAACGTGTTGCTAATGCACATATTGTGGTTGAAAAATAAACACATTCATTTCAAAGATGAATGGCATGTACAGTGTTTTATACTTATAAAATTGGGAAGGCAGTGTGAGGCACAGAAAAAAAATTCAAGGTGTGAGAGAGCAGCGTGCAGGAGGAAGAGAGGAGGAAGAGAGGAGGAAGAGAGGAGGAAGAGAGGGCCTTTTCCTAAAGGAAGAGGCAGGATTGATTCTCCTGTTCCTCTCTAGGATTTTTGGGTGAGCTTGGAAAAGTCCTTCCAGCCCCTGAGTACAGTAACAGCACTGCTCACCTTGGTGCTGAGAAGTGGGCAGGAATTGCTCTGAGGTGCCTTAGACTGTGAGGGATGCTATTGCTGCTTTTCATACTGATAAAACTCATTGCAGTGTGAGCATTTCTCATCTGCCTTCCACTGGTAGGCTTTTGCTTTTCATGGGGTGAGTCCCAAATCCCACTA
Source organism: Nicator chloris (assembly GCA_013400495.1). NCBI lineage: Eukaryota > Metazoa > Chordata > Aves > Passeriformes > Pycnonotidae > Nicator > Nicator chloris. Next base: position 71,144 of record WAAE01020035.1, read on the forward strand.
ACATATCTTAAAGATACGTCCTGCAGAACAGAGCCATGTGTTAAACATGGCACAGGAAATTGTTACACCAGAAATGAAAGCTAAAGCATCAAGAGAGCACAGTGTCTTCTTCAGAGGCTGCTCTTTAGCACAGTAAATGAGGAAAAGATGTGGGCTCTTTCACGGTCTGGGAGTTAAGAGGTCTTAGTGGTATCTCCTTGACAGGAGCCTGGGAAACTGGCTCTTGATAGAGGAGTCTCTTGGGCCAGCTGCAGCTTTCTGAGATCTAATTTCCTCTGAAAAGATGCTCAGAGCTTTATTTGGACTGCCAAATGAATATTTTGATTAAACATCGTAGTTTACCATTTGGAAAAAGAAAAAAAAAAAAAAAAAAGAATTTTTTTCCTTACTCTGGAAGGGAGTTATTTAGTTAGGTTGGCAGTAGAAGTGAAATTCAGTAAGGTACAGGAGATTTGTGAAGCAACCACTGTGCTCTCCTGGGTACTATTCTTCACTTTTCCATGCCTCATGTGATATGACCACTGGGATCTCGTGCAAAGATCCTTCATCTATCCCAGCAGAGGTTGAAATCCACCTCCTTACCACCACCTCACACTCTTTGCCTATTGATGCCCCATGTTTGCTGTTTGCTGCCCTGTGGTTCCCAGCCTGGGCATGCCTCTGTTCTCAAGCAGGTTTTTGTATCCTGTCAGCCCCTTTGGGACTCTGTCTGCCGGTCTGATGTTCTTGCTCTCAGTCCTTCCACTTTGTGCAGCTCCTTGCTGGGTCAGGCTGTGCCATCTCCAGTACCACAGGTGATGGAGCTTTTGTTGTGCAGCTCCTCAGTGCTGTGGGGTGAGGGCTCGTTCTGGAGAGCTGAGACTTTATCTCATTAAACATGGGGCTGCATTCTCCAAATAACTCAGATTTTGAACTGGTCAGGCAACAAAAGAACTCCAGATTTTCAAACATGCCTCACCTATTAACTCTCTAATGACAGACTTCCCTGCCAAACCTGGGGAGCAAGTTTAGGTGTGTGGATGTTTGTTAATACAATGGGATTTGCTCTGGGATCTTGAGGGCAGCCTGAGCTTTTCTGCAGACAGAAACTGCAGCTCCTGGGTGCTGTGCACTTGCAGAAACATCAGTGTTGACATGAGGCAGAGAAGAACTGTGCAGCCCAAAGGCAACCTGGCCCAGGAGCTCAGGCAGGGGGTGTCCACGAGAGCCAGCACACTCGTCACCAGAGTTCACTAATTACCTCAATTACTGTGACAGCTTCCTGATCCCACGCCAGCTTCGAGCTTGTTCCTTGATCCCTCTTTAATGACAGAGGGCTCCCCTTGTTAATTTTTATATTTATGGCCCCTGCCCTCATATTCTTTGGGTCTGTTAAATTTTATGCTCTGTGAAACTGTTCAGGATTCAAGGTGACCCTTGTGCTACCCCAGCTGAGGTGCACCAGAGCCAGCCAGAGCTCCCAAACGCTTACAGGAAACCTGAAAATTCTGATGTAACAAGTTCAAGGTGGGCAAATATGAGATGTGTTCCTGGAGTTCTTCAGCCTCTAGAACTGGTTTTGTGTCAGGAAACTTTTTTCTCTGATTAAAATAGGCACTATTTTTTCACGGGAATTCATAGTAAAAAATCCATGTTGTCTCTGGGATTTGGGTGATTTTAGGTTCTTGTTTGTCTCATGTTCTCTATCAGATAAAAATTGTGGATTTTTAAAATGGTGATATAACATCCCACAATTTATTTATAGTTGCAACCAAATACTATGTAAGCTTCAGTGGCTGTATATTCTTATTTAATGTATAATAGTGTTGTCATGGATTTCAGTACATTCATAGGCTGAATTGCTGTTATAATTTAAATAAAGGCTTTTTTCCTATTTCAAATGAAGTTATCACTTCAGCCATAGGTTTTTAAGAGAAGCAGGGAGATTATTGTAATAACCCAGGCTAAATTCTTGACTAACACAAGTCATAGGATTTCAGTCACTGACATACCCACCCCAAAAACTTCTGGTTAACCTGGAATGAAAATATGTGTATGTGTGTATAAAATTCAGTCTTTTTTGAAAGATAGGAAATGATGGAAAAGCTACTGTATCCCTTGGCAATCTGTTCCAATTTGTTAAAATAAATCCTCCTAACTCTTCCTCAGACCTTCATTCAGATAAGGCTGGAATCATTTAAACTGCCTGTCTCATCTCTCTTTTGCCTGTAAATGTTTTCTGTTGCCACTGCTTCCAGCTGCTGTTCAGGTCATTCCCACACTTAATTTCAAGAGTTCATTGGAACCTCTCGTTCTCTGTACAGCCCCTGGGGCTCTGTTGTATTTGAAAAATCAAAACTATTTGATTGGCTTCCATAACAAAAATGTACAGGAAAATCACACAAGGAAACAGAGGACAAGTCAGCAACTGCTTGATTGTGGGAAGGTGCCAGCTAATCCCAAATGCTGCTGGTGGGTAAATAAAGGAAATAGTGCTTGTGGTTGTGGTTTTTCCATCTGTAAATAACACAGTTGCTTTTGGAGGCCAGTCCTGGTTTAATCCCAGAATCTCAAACTCCCATCTTGTCTCAGGTTGCAATGCAAGATGTAACCAAAAGTATTCCATTATCACCTGTTAAAGCCATGTGGGGCAGTGTTCTTTATCTCTTCCATCCCTCATAACTCTGGGGAGGGGGCCTTCTGTTAATGGGCCAGTTGTTAAAGCCAGGTGGGGCAGTGTTCTTTATCTCTTCTATAACCCATCCTCCCTCCAGGGGGATCTTCTGTTCGTGGGCCATTGGGTCTCACTGCATGACTGATAAAATTCCGTCATCCCACTGGGAGATGCTCCACCCAGTGGGAGGAACCAAGCATTCCTGCCTGGATAAAACCTGAGATTCAGAACTCCAGCAGAGCCTGTCTGCACTGGATTCCCAGAGGAACACCAGATCCATCTCATCACCACTGCACCTTCAGAGCCAACTACACCTTTCTACAGGATCATCTCTGCTCCGACAGAACCATATCTGTCACTCCAGGAGGACTTGACTGGACTGCTCCCAACACCCTGACCAACAGGGGGTCAAGTTGTGTTCGGACTCTGTCAGTGGTTTCCTCTTTTTTTGTACTATTGCATTTTATTTTAATTTTTCTAGTAAAGAAATGTTATTCCTATTCCCATCTGTTTGCCTGAAAGCCCCTTAATTTCAAAATTATAATAATCTGGAGGGAGGGGGTTTACATTCTCCATTCCAAGGGAAGCTCCTGCCTTTCTTAGCAGACACCTGCCTTTCCAAACCAGACACATCTCGAGCAGACTCTCGAGTCTCCATCTCCATCAGGGGCACTGCCTTGGAGCACGTGGTGCAGCCTGGGTTCTGAGTGTGCTCTGACTGCTCTTTGCACTGAGCTTTTCCCTGGAGGCAGCAAGTGAAGCTGCTGGGGTTTAGTTGGGGGCATTACTTGAGGTGCGTTGCATTGCTGTTACAGAATCACGGAGTTATTTAGCTTGGAAAAGACCTCCAGGATCACCAAGTCCAACCTGTAACCAATCCCCAGCTTGTCAGCTAAACCAGAGCACTGAGTGCCACATCCAGCTTTTCCTTGGACACCTCCAGGGATGGTGACTCCCCACCTCCCTGGCAGCCTCCTCCAGCACCTGACCACCCTTTCAGTGAGGAATGCTGAAGGTGTGTGTCCAAGGGGGCTGGTGCCCTGTGAAATCCTGGGTTTGCTCCCCACCATCAGGTCCATGCTTTCAATCTGGTCTCACCCTGGCTGTTGCAGCTCACCTGGTGCCTGTGGAGAGCACAGCTGACTCATTCCATCTCCTTGCTCTGGACATTCTGCTTTGTTTCATTTCCTTCTGATTCTCTCCACTTTTCTACCTCTCTTTGCTCCCAGGCCATTCCCCCGAAGCCTTGCATTGCCCTTACACTCGGCCTCGTGTTCATGTTCACTGTCCTCTGCCTTATTCCCCTCACAATTTCCTTGTGAATCCACCTCAGCTGCTCCATCCCTGCCCTGTGCCTCCAGGCTCTTCTGCCAGCACAATTTCTGAATGTTTTGTTGATGTTTCCATCCTAGTTACCCATAGGATGTGCTCACTACGTGAACTCCCTGGCTCTTTAGCTGGTCACATCTCTGGGCAGGAAGGGGAAAGGAATAATTGCTGCAGGGCACAGGGGTGAGGGTGTTTGGCTGCTCCTCTTCTGCTCTTTAACAGCCTGAGTGTTGGCCATTAACCATGGTAAAAACAACTGCCTATTTCCAAGTATATTGGAGTATATTTATAAGTATGTTGTGAGAAGACATGGAAATCTGAGTATTCTGTTTAATAGCTAGAATTTAAAATGCTAGGGTTCTTTTTATTCTGATCAATCCACATATTTTTTACCTTGAGCACTGCCATTCTAGAACCACCATGACCCCTCAATTAAATGAATATTTAAACCTGCAAATTGCAGTGAACAGGAATGACCAGAATTGATACTCACTGCTGAATGTTCCATGTGAATTGCAGAGCAGGGATACTCGTGTCAGCAGATGGAGAACCTGCCCAGCACCACATCTGCCAAATCACTGGCTGAGCAATGCTTAATTAGCAAACTGGAGCTGCCAAGGGATGCTCTGATGGTGTGTGCAGGCATCGTGTGGGGTTTGCATCCCCAGAGCACTGGGGAGGGTCTGCAGCCCTCAGCTGATGGCTCCTGAAGGAAGGGCTGCCTGCACCTGCAGTGTGGGATGCTGGAATGATCCAAGCCTAAAGGCACTTCTGGAGAGGAGCCTGGTGTTGGCTTCCAGGCTCCACCACTGAAGCTGATGGCATCCCCTGAGCTTCAGTGGTTAAGTGGCTGCTTAAATATTTTATAATACTTTGCATCTTTCAGTAAAATAGACCTGAGACTGTCAGAGTCCCTTGAAGACCCCAGCCTTTGGCTATGTGGTCCTGAAGCTCTCTCCTGTCGTGGAATTCAACAGCAGTAATGTTAGGGAATTCAGCAGAGATGCAGTTGCTGTAGAACAGCAGGGGCAGCCAGACTGGGATAAAGATTTTTCTCATTTCAAAAGGGAAATATTTTCGCATTTCAAAAGAAGTGATAGACTCTGCATCTCCAGGACCCTGCAATCCCAGGGTACAATAGGGAGAGATGCTGCAAGAGTACCATGATGGTTGATAATGGATGCTTCTTTGCATTAGATTTACATTTTCTAGAGAAAAACATTTATTAGTGGTGAGTGACAGGGTGGTCTTTGGGGTTTTTTTAATCTGCTATCTCCTGATCCACTGATAAATCTGAACTATCCACATTCTAGCTGTTAATGATCTGAATGACCCTTTTCATTGCTGACTGGCATTCGGACAGGCTGGGCAGTCTGGCCCACCAGGCCAGCTGGAAGTCTGGTCCAAGTGGAAAAGCAAAAGCAAAAAGAGTGGGAGGCAGAGCTGGCACAGCCTGCCAGCTCTTGGAAAGAATATTCCATCTTCAGGGGGATTGGAGAGTTGCTTCCTTTGGCTCTTGCCTCAAATGCCACTTCCAGCCTTCCAGAGGCTCTTGCCTCTGCCTTTCTTGTCCCAGGCCCCAGCCTGGCTTGGCTGGATCAGTTTGGTTCCCACAGGATCCACGGTGGAGCCAGGGCAGATTCTTGGATGTTTGAGGGAGGAAACCTGGCCCTGGCCAAGTCCAAAGACAATCTTTTCCAAAGGGGTTTTGGTTGCTGCTCCAAAGTTGCAGTGCTGCCAGCTCAGGAAATAAAGTCGGAAACAAAACAAACCAACCAACCAAACAAACCCAAAACCCCACCCCCAAACCCCACAAAAAACTAAACCAAATCAAAAAACAACAACAACAAAACAACAACAACAAACCAACAACAACAAAAAAGAAAGCAACCTTCCCCACAACCCACTGAATCATAATCTTTAAATCATGAGATTTGGAAAACAAACAAAATGTCATTAAAATTTTTTATTGTGGCTTCTTTGACTTTTAATCTTCTTACTCTCGTGGGTGATATTGTTCTTCATTTAAAATTCCCCATAACCACAGACTCCTCTGATGGAGGCTGGGATAATCCTTTCTGAGGAGAGTTACCATGCATTAATTGCTTGTCTTGACTCTTTTCCTTCCCTTTTTGCCTACTTCACCCTACCTTTTGTTAAGCAGAGACCTGCACTGGAGCTACAAAATGTGTCTGGGGAAAATGATAGAAAAAATTAATATAACTACTTCACATATATTATGTCTTCTGATTATTTTTTAATAAAAAATTATATTGCTTGCACAAAAGTTATACATGAAAGTGTAATTGCATCATCAACTGCTGTCTAATTGCTAGGAAAAATATTAGCCCAAACAGAGCTTAAAGTAACTTAGTGTTATAATTAAATTTAGAATCTTTCAATGTATCTCACAAAATGCTTCTCAGACATTCCAAGCACTTAAAATAATTTTAAATCATTCTCATTTCTTTATGCAGTTTCTGTCACCTCCATGGTGTTATAAATTATTCAGTAATTACTGTAAATATAAGCTTAATTAACTGTAATTAACTGTCCAAATCACTAGTAGTAATATATACTTTACTTTAATTCTCTTTTGATTTCATGGCTTTGGGAGTAATTGTTTGCTTGGTGGTGGAGAGGAGAGTGAAACATTGACCTCTGCAGAGCAAGCTGAACGAGAGGTGTGAGATAAAAACCCACCAGGAAATGGGCATCACCTGTCTGGGCTGCATTCTCACCTGTCTGAGGCAATTCTCAGCCCGTATCTGTACCACCCTGTGTTTAATAGAAAAAGTTGAGGCCACCAAATATCCCTTGGGAATGCTGGTTATTAATCCTTATTCCTTGGTCTGTGACAGTTGGTCTCATTTTTTTTATTTAGCAGTGGAAAAAAAATCACATGCACAGAGCTTGGGATTTATATCCACCCTACAAAGGGTGTGCTCCTGTCAAATCCATCAGAGGCTGCCAAGAGACGCTGGGGTTGTTTTTATTTCTTTTTTTAAAATTTGATGGGAGAGGGAAGGAGAGGGGGGTTCCTGCTACTTTTATTCAACTGACTAAAGAGCTCATGTTAACATTCACTTCTTAAAATACAGCGTTGGCCTGTGTGTAAAATGAGCTTTGAAGTGCAGAGCTGACAAAGCCCGGGGGAAAGCGAGTCTTTTATTAACAACTGCTGGTACACTGCAGCAACTCCACGGGAAGGCTTAGAGGAAACATTTTCTGTGTGAGCAAGAAGAGTTTCTGGGCTGAGACAGGCGCTGGCTGTGGCAGGAGGCTTTGGTGACCCTTTGTGCTCCTCCTCCACCCCTGGGAGTGCCTGGAACCCACAGGTGGGGTGGGAGGACCAGCACACGACAATAATCAGCCCTGAGGTGAACAAGTCACTGTGCATTGGAGATCTTTGAATTTTAGATTAGTGACATGGTGGTTGGTTTGAGGTTGGGGTGCTTTTGTCTTTTTTATGGGAGGGGGGATTGGTTTGGGGTGGGTTTTTTTGGCTTTTTGTAATTGTCGTTTTGGGTTTTGATTTTCTTTTTGGTGTTGAGGTGTCTTAGGGCCCCCGATGACATTTCAGTAGTTCAGTGGCCTGCTGGGTTCTGGTTCTTTGGGATGGGCTTAGGTGCTTTTAGAAAACATTTTAGCAAAAAACCCACTGTGTGTGTTACACATCTATACCTCTGCAGATGTATTTTAAATATACTTCTGTAATACAGCATGTGCACCCATTCTTTCCTTTCTTTAATCTGCCTTGCACAAATGGAGATTTACCTGGGAGACACGAGCCTGCTGCTCTCTTCTCACTCTCCTTCCCACAGTGATTTCCATCCTTCCTTTGCCTCACAGAGCCCCAAAATACATCCCATCCACTGATGGGACAGTGCTGAGCACAGATTGGTGTAATTGGGAAGAAATCCTTCCCTGAGAGCATGGGCAGGCCCTGGCACAGGGTGCCGAGACCAATTGTGGCTGCCCCTGGATCCCTGGCAGTGCCCAAGGCCCGGCTGGACATTGGGGCTTGGAGCATCCTGGGACAGTGGGAGGTGTCCCTGCCCATGGCAGGGGTGGGACTGGATGAGCTTTAAGGTCCCTTCCAACCCAAACTGCTCTGTGATTCCATAATCCTATCAGAGATATTCTTAAGGCCAGGTTAAAAGCCTGTCCAAGGCCAGAGGAAAAGCTCAGTATCAGTGCTGGGATTAGACACTTGCAGTTCTTGGCTTTGAGATGTGGGGATCTGGGGCTGGCTGATACAGAATGAAATACGAGCATCCTGAATTTTTCATGTTGCAGTTCAAGTATATTTGGGCTAGATTCATCAAAGGAATAACCAGGAGAGATATTTTTCATTTGTAGAATCCTAATGAATACATGACACTGCTATTCATTATTTAGCTGCTTTCGTATTTTAATTAATAGTTCTACTGGCCATTTCTGATTTTTCCCTCTTATTTATAGAAAGCCATATATTCAAAAATATTGAGTCATGCTGCTGTTTGTTACCTTTCATAACTTTTCCTTAATATTAGGACAGAGTGAACTCTGCTGTAACATTTAAACACATAAATGAAGGAGAGGAATGCCACCTGTTTTGCTGTTCCTTTGAGTCCTGTCAAAATTTGTGGTTTTCCTCCCCTCAAGTGCTTTTGCAATGCATCTGACATAATTTTAGCCAGGGAAGGTGGTGTTTCTTGTGCAGGAAGGAACCACTAGAGGACACCACCAGACGACACATAAAGCAAACAAACACTGCTGTAAACAGAGAAGGTGGGGGGAAATTAGTAGGGATGGGAAAATGCTGATTCCTAAGGTTTTGTGTGGATGAATGAAGCACCTAGCACCTCCTTATTGCCAGCCAAATCCTTGCAACACCACGCTTGGGGCTGTCCTGTGCAGGGCCAGGAGTTGGACTTGATGATCCTTGTGGGTCCCTTCCAGCTCAGGAGATTTGATGATTCTGGGACTGGATTCTATGAGCTTTATTTCTCATGGTTCTAGACCAGATCAGTGGGAGGAAGCTCTCCCAGAAGCTCTGCAGAGCTGCTGTCACTTGTGGGCCTGATATTTCTGGGTCTGAGAGATTTTAGCCTGCTAGCAGCTGCTAACTTTCTCCCAAGGAAAAAGTTCTCAGAAAGCTTCTTCTCAAAACAATCTTGGCAAACAACTCTCTCAAAACAATCTTTCTTTAAGTGGTGTTTTGCTTTTGTAGTTCTCAAAACATTTTAGGTGTTCCTATAGTTTACCCAATGGGATTAGAGAGGTGTTGTTCCTATTCACCAATCATGCTAAGTCTGTATCAGAACACCTTACAAAAGTAGTAAGAATTAGACAATAAAGCCTTTTTTCTATGCTCTTTGCCTTCTGGAATATTTGGAGTCTCTCACGCTTTTTGTGAGTCTACAACAACAGTCACTGACCTGGAGGAGCTCTGGGGCCCTGCAGCAGGGTCTGGATGGGGTGAGGTGACATTTCTCACCATGGGAGCCCTTGTCACCCTTGCAGTGCTGGCCCTCAGTGGTTTCTGCAGGACAGTCTTTCCAGGGAGGAATAACCTCCTGATCTGCTGAAGCAGATGGTGGAAGTATAAAGCAGACCTCTCCCTCGCAGGTTACCCTCTATAAAAGTGGCTTCAAACACAAGGGAAGGTTTAAAACTTTCAAATCACAGATTTAATGACAGGGTAATGATGTCAACAAAGCAATCAGGGCTGGGAGATGGCACAAATGTCATCGCTTTCCCTGTACGAAAACCGTAGCTCAGCCTGGTACATTGTTTTTTACCAGTTGTGAAAAAACAATGCCAAAACCTACCCATTCTAAGCATCTCTAAAATACTCAAGACAAATTCAATGTGAAGTATTTGCAGAAGAATCAGATTACAAAGTCTGGTTCTTGGGCTCTTGCCTCTAAACCAAAAGTCAGAGGCAAAAGGGGGCAGGGGGATAAATGTTGTTTCACAAGACTCTGCAGAACCCCCTAAACGCAAAACCCCCACGAAACCCAGCTGAAAAATTGCCTATTTTCCATGTGTCTCTCACATCTGTGTGGTGCAGTGGGTACCAGAGGAGCTGTGAGCCCTGAGGATTTCTTTGAGGACTTTTAATCCCACAAAAATTGCGTATATCATGAGAAATCTCAGCTCTGACGATGATGATGGCGAGGCTCTGCTGATTGTTTGGGTTGCAAAAGGGTTTTGTGCTTGGCCTTTGACTTCCCCTCCTTATTCCCTGTATGAATACACCTCAACTCCCAAATGCCAGGGATTTCAGGGAATGCAAAAGCATCCAGGAAAATTCTCCTCTTATTTCTCCACTCATCTCTAAAATGCTTTTTTAAATGGCTTTGAGTTTGCTTGTGAGAAAAAAAATGACCCACAGAAATGTACCTGCCCTAAAAAGCTGCTCTGAATGTGAGCAGCTTTGCCTGTGAGTGGCAGGACCATGCCAAGCCTGAGGGCTCTTTTCTAGATGATTTTTAACCAAATCCACCCATATTTGTTTCTCAACATCTCTCTCAAGATGGCAACCCCTCCTCCAACAAAAAAAACCCCAAATGAAACAAATAATAAAGCTCCAAACATCTGATATGGGTATTGATTACATCTTTTGTGTTAAAAAAATATGACCAAAAAGCTGGTGTTTGGGTTTGTTTGGATTTTTTTTTTGGTTAAACTTTCAGTATTTATCAGAACTAAAGCTTAAAACATAACAGAAGTTTCAAAAATTATCATACTTCAATATTTCCAAGATGAGAATTTTCCAATTTCTCTTTAAAATCTTTCAAAACTTTGAAACTTTTTCTTTTCCTTATTGGAAAGAAGAGACTTTGGAGACTATTTAGGTGGATTCCTAATTAATCTCATGGAATAGTGTGTGGTTTTTGTTTTTGTTGTTGTTTCTTTGGGTGTCTTGTTTCTTTTTTATTTTTAAGTCCGTTTTTGTTTGTTTGTTTGTTGTTTTAAATATTTATTCCTTGCCTCATTCTCAATAGAAGGTGAAATTATTTTCTTTTTTCTGGTTGCATCATAGGCAAGGATTCCCCCCAGTAAATCCTTTCTCCACTGTGGTCCCATGTCCAGTGTGATTTATGTAGATTAAAAGTTGGACTGACCAAAAGGCACAAATATAATACTTTGTTTTATGGAAAACTGTGGGCTTTACCTCTCTCAGAGGATGGTTTTGCTCTCAGTGGGAACATTCCTGCCTTTCCCTTTTTTAGCTGGGTTCAGGAGCGGCACAAAGCTCATCCTTTGGATGTGGAGCAGTGCTAACTTCCCTTCGAGGCTGCTGATGGCATTTTCCCTGCAGGTACAAACCCCCACAGGCACACTTTATTCCCGGAGGAGCAGAGCATCACCTGCTTCCTGTGGGGATTTCCAGAGCAGCTTCTCTGCCTGTGCTCCCACTGGGGAAGGGGCAGAAGCCTGGGAGCGCTCCCTGCCTGAGGAGTTTGCCATCGAACTGCCTTTTTAACCGATCTTCATTGAGCTCCCTTTCCCTTCCTTGTGGCCTTCCCCTTCCCTCTTTGCTTTTTTTGACTTTTTCCTCCTATTCTGTCTTTTCGCCTCTTTTTGGCTGCCTTTCCCCTCCCTCTTTTGTATTTTTTTTTAATCTCTTTCCTGTCTTTTAGTCCCTATTTTTTCCCATTTTCGCCTCTTTCCTCTGCGTTTCCCCTCTCTCTTTCCCTTTTCCTCCACCGTGCTGTGACCCTGTCGCTGTCCCGCCCTGCGGTGGCGGCCCCGGGTCCCCTCGGGGCCACGCGGGCTCTGTCCTTGCGTGTCGCGGTCACCAGAGGGGGACAGAGCCCCACGCACGGCACCTGCGGGGGTAAGGCTCCCTCCGCCACCCAACGTCCCCTGCCAGGACGGATTTTGGGGTGGCAGCTGCGCCCCTGGCTGCCGCAAGCCCAGCTCTGGGTGTGATGCTGCTGCCACGCCACGGGGACCAGCCTGGGGTCCCCTCGCTACCACAAGGCACCAGTGTCCCTTAGCCAGGAAAAAAAGATGTCTATGCTTAAAAATAAACTCTCCACCAGCCCTTACAACAGCTGTAAATTCCCTGGGGGTTAAGCAGGAGATTGAGCTGTATGGAAAACTCGGCTTTGGAACTGCTTGGTTTTTCCTGTCTATTATTGTGACAGAAATGCTGTTTTAAAATGACTGTCCCTATGTTTAAAGATACCTGTTCCCCCCAGTTTTTGGTCTGGTTCACTGAGAACTGGCACACACCAAGTATTTAAGGTAGCAGCACCCATCCAGGAGAGGAATTTGCAACTGACAGCATTGGAAATGAGAGGAGAAGCAAATTTGATGAGCATTTGGCTTTTTCGATAGCTGGTTATGCCTGATTGGAAGCCGTGGGGAAAACAAACGCAATTATTTGTGTGAGATTGAATTTCATTGCCAACAGCAAATATAAAATCTGTCACCTGCACGCTCGCTGTCACCTGGCCATGGGCTGGAGGATGCTCCAGCAGCGATGCCAGGGGGGAGCAGCAGCAGCAGCCAGCCCTGAGCCAAGGTCTGTGCCCAGGTACCCTTGTCCTCCTGTCCCACTGCCACCTGTGACCCCTGGAGTGTGGGTCACCCATATGGCCAGGCGAGGCTCCCTCCCAAAATCACGGAGATGGCAAAGCAGGTCCCTGGAATGGAGGAGAGGCTGTCCCCAGGGGGATGTCCTGTGGCCTGCAGGCCTGGCTTTGGTTGCATGGCCGGCCAAGCCTGGCAGAGCAGAGTCTGTGAGACCTTAAGACATATAAATAATCCTTGGCTTGAGTCCATTTCCTCAGCTCCAGACAGCTTGCAGTGTTCCCTTCTCCAGATCCTCAGCGTCAGACCCTTGCCCGAATCCAGCTGTCCCTGGTAATTGAATTTTAATGCCTCAGGCTGAGAGTTTGTCTTGGTGTTTGAAGTGAAGCATTTCAGTGTGGTCACCCGTGGGCTTTGAAGCTCCCTGTCTGTCCCCAAGGGTGGTGGTCCCATCTCCATGGGGGGCACTGTGCCTGGTCCCAGCTGAACCCACGCAGCAGTTGGTTCAGGGAATTGAGGAATTTTCTCTTGTGCAGATGGGAGAGACCGGAGAGCTCATGAGAGTTTATTCTGGTGGGTTTGAAAAATGCATTAAATGTTTTTGAGAGAGTCAGCAAGTGCTGTTTGGACAGCTGGTGGCACCTTTGCAGCCTGGGGGGTGGCACCCGCTGATGTGACCCTGCTGTCAATGATGGGATAGGAGGCACCGAGCTCCCCAGAGCCCATCCTGGGCAGTGACACCCCACAGACCTGGAGCAGGTGCCCACGGTCACGGCCGGGGGAAGGCACAAGCTGGGGTGCCCCCTTTCTGCAGAGGAAAGAGCAATTTAAGGTGGAGGCAGTGACTAGAAACCCAGCAGAGCTGATACCTGAGACTCTTCTTTCTCCTCCTTAAACCATTTGTTGTAATTACCGTGCAAACAGAAGGCCTGGGTTGTTATTACGTGGTTTTGTGAGTGTAAATTTAATGTGTTGTTCCCATGCAGCCACACAGTGAGGGAAGACTTTTTCCTTAGAGTTTTTCTCTTTAACTCCCTGCTTTCAGTTTCTCCCTGGACTCAGCACGGCCAGTGAATTGTCACCAGAGTGGGAGATAGCCCTGAACCCCATCAGCACCAGGGCCTGGCAGTGCCACCCTGGTTTGCAGGGAGAAGCAGCAGATCTGCACACAGACAGTGACCCAGCCCAAAACACAGGGAAAGGGGTGCAAAGTGAGCTGGTGGGTGTCCCAAAGCTTCTGAGAGCCACCTCATCCCCAGACTTTGGTGGAGAGTATGGCATGGAGCTGTGCCGGGGAGGGTCAGGCTGGATATCAGGGCAAGGTTCTTCCCCATTTGGTGCTGGCAGTGCCCAGGCTCCCCAGGGAATGGGCCCGGCCCCGAGGCTGCCAGAGCTCCAGGAGCCTTTGGCCAGCACTGCCAGGGATGCCCAGGGTGGGCTTGGTGGGGGGTCTGTGCAGGGCCAGGGCTGGGCTGGGTGATCCTGGGGGTCCCTCCCAGCTCAGGATATTCCATGATTCTGTGGTGGTTCAAGGGGACACTCAAGCTAACAAATCCCTTATTTAAGTGCTGGGATTTCTTTGAGGATCTTGGGGAACAGCAGCATTTTTTGGTGTTGAAACACAGAATTGTGTTTCACTTCCCCAGAGCTCTGGAGGCCAGAGCTTGTTGAGCTAAAGCACCAGTCTGTTTCTCAAGTTAGCACAGAACAGTGGTGCAGATGACTCTTTGGGACAGTCTTTTGCATTTTTATTTCTGACTTTAATATATTGCACAAAGAGTTGTGAATCTCAGCTCATATTGATTTATTTATTGTAAGAAAATTTACCATGGAATTACAGCCGTTTCCCCTTTTTTCTGATAATAACCTGAATTTTGCCACCACCTGTGCTCGACTCTAAGCACAGGAACATATCACCATGAATGTGGTTTGTTGAAATATTCCCACAGCCCAGGATGAAAGAGGTGGCTCCAGCAGCTTGGAATGTTGGTGTGCTTGTGTGTCTGGGTGTAATGCAGCCGGGCAGACCTGCACTGCTGTCGGGGCTGCAGAACAGATGACTCAGAAAAGACTCTCAAGTAAGTTATAAATTGTTTCCTGTCACCCGTGCTGCCATCTCACTCTGCTGTTCTGCTCCTTCTATTACATTTGTTTCCTTCCTCCTTCCCATTGCCTGTGTAAAAACAAAGCTGAAAGGGCTTGTGCTGAAGGCACTCATGCTGATGTCCTGCTTGGAGTATTTTTAGCAGAATCCCCTGGGTTTGGGCTGCCCAGCTCTCACAAATAACCAAGCTAACAAAGCCCAGTGCTGAGCAGCTGGCTTTCTGCTGGCTGGATAAAGATGCTGTTGGAAGCAGTTTCATTTTTCAGTTTATCTTTTATTTCCCACGTGTACCCTGCATAGCATGACATGTCCTGCTGAGAGTTAAACCTGTCTGTGCTTTCAGACCCACCTCCACTGCAAGGCCTGACGTTCTGTTCCAAGCCCACAGCACCCAAAATCTGTTGGGCGTGTCCTTTTTGTTCACAGCCCCTCCGTGTGGAAAGCTGGGGGTCTGTATTTGTGCCTACAAAGATCCAGGTGTCCCCTGGAGCACCCCAGGGGCCTTGCCTTGCTCTTGGCATGTGTCTGAACACAGTGGACTCGCTGTGGGAACAACGAGCAGGTTTGGGAGCAACAAAGGTGGAAGGGGTTATATTTTCCTTTCTCCTGTTTTCCTCCTTGAAGACCACTGGATCCGTGCTGTCCCTGGGCTATAAAAGAAGATGAGTGGGAAATTGAGATATAGAAGAGAAAGCCCCAGGCCTTCATGTTTTCAACAGGAAAAGCATTATATTGTGCTGGAGTTTTCCATGGGATCCCTGCAGGTTTTGGGGATGCTCTGTGTGCTCTGCCACCACAGGATTTGTTCTGCTGGTGGTGCTCTGGCCACAGGGGAAGGATGTTTTGAAGATGTGGTGATCTCGTGCCCCAACCTTGCCCTGTAGCAAAAAGGCCCAGGTAATTTTTGACTTTGTGTAGGTGCTTTTAGTCAGTTTAGGTCAGTCCAGGCTACTTTTCTAAGCATAAAAGTCCATTTTGCTCAAAGTTCAGAGAAGTGAAGGGATACTTTCACACAAAACCCACAGATCTGGAGGGGAGCATCCTGAGTATCTGCCCTGCTGTCTGCTTGTGGTCACCCCCCTGGTGTGAGTGGGAAGGGAACATGTCAATTAATTTTGTTTACTTGAACAGAATTAATGTTTTCCTGCACTTCTAAGAAGATACTTCATCCAGCTTTGAGCATTTTTTATTTCAACTTTAAAAATATTTTTCTGACCTTTTTTTTTTAAAAATCAAGAGAACATATGAAAGTGAATCTTTCTTCTGATCAGCTTCCACTTAATAAATGTGTATTTTTCAAAAGGCTGATTATATCAAAGTTTTCTAATGAGCCCCATGGACTGGACATGGCCAAGAAAAATGTCTGGCTTAAGGTACTGCTGGTTTTGGTTTCTCTCATTTGTGGAATAAATGGAAAAGCAATTTTATAGGTGGTAGGATGGGATGGTGCAGAGAACACGTGGGGAAAAAAAAAAGTCCCTTATATCTGGGTATGGGTATTTTTTGACAAATAACCAAAAAAGCTCTCAGTCTTGTACAGCAGGGTTACATCCTGCTGGTGTGACCAGTCCTGGATTTTGATCTGCCCTGATTAGTCTGAAAAATTACTTGTAATGTTTAGATACTGCCATTATTTCTGTGGTTTTGGAATTTCATTCTGGCTTTTTCTGCGTTTGAACTTCCCCAAGGTTGCTGGGAGTCTGGGCTGGTCTAATTCTTGGGGAAGGAAACAGAAGAGCTCTCTTATGTCTGTGGTTTTTAAAATGTAAGTTCAGAGCTCACTTGCACAGTGCCTTGGAAAGTCACTGATAACAAAAGAGATTTGGAGTTTGGATAAGATAAGAATCAAATTGGATATTTGTCCTGATCAAACAATGCACTCTATCTGTTCAGGAGATCCAAAGAGTTGCACTTGTTTTAAAATAGTTTTTCGGTTTTGTCTATCTCCTAAACTTCTCTGTGCTGATGTTGGACTCAAGCACTAAATCTAATAACAGTCACAAACCCCATGGGGTGACAGCAAATTTGTCTCTAAAATGTGGTGATAGTGAACTTTCCCATCCGTCCTTTATCATGGTTAAGTACCACAGGAGTCACAAACACCACGGGACACTCAAAGCCTCTGGGGATACTTTTATACCTTGTTGAGAAAGGGCTGATTCCCCAGAGCTGCTGATTTCAGAGGTGGCCCTGAGGTGAAATCTCACTGCTGTTCCAGCTCCTAAACGTGCTGCAGCTCAGCCTGAAGCATTTCCCAGACTGGGCAGGATGCTGAAGTGTCTTGGGTTGCAATATGTAACCAAAAATGTATATTCTATTTTCATCTGCTGAAACTGGCTGGGGAGATGTTTTTCTCTATCTCTTGTATAACCCATTCCTCATGACTCCAGGGTGGAGGGTTGAGTGCCTTCTGTTAATGGCCCAGCTGTTAAAGCCAGGTGGGGCAGTGTTCTTTATCTCTTCTATAACCCATCCTCCCTCCAGGGGGATCTTCTGTTCATGAGCCATCGAGGCTCACTGCATGACTGATAAAATTCCATCATCCCACTGGGAGATGCTCCACCCAGGGGGAGGAGCCAAGCATTCCTGCCTGGATAAAACCTGACATTCAGAGCACCAAGGGAGCTGGTTTGTCCACTGGACTCCCAGAGGAAGACTGGACCCATCTACAGGATCATCTCTGCTCCAATGGAGCCACATCTGTCACTCCAGCAGGACTCATTTTGGGCTGCTCCCAACACCCTGACCAACAGGGTGTCAGGTCGTGTTCTGACTCTGTCAGTGTTTCTAGTACTATTTTGTTGTTGTTGTTTGCTTGTTTTTTTTTCCTTGTACTACTATCTTTGTATTTTGTAATATTCCATCTCTTTGCCTGAAAGCCCCTTAATTTCAAAATTATGATAATTCAGAGGGAGGGGGTTTACATTCTCCATTCCAAGGGAGAGTCTGGCAGACACCTGTCCTCCAAACCAAGACATGAGGTCAGTGTGACTACCACGTGCAGGGCATTACCACTGAGCAGGAATTACACACCCCTGAGCCTCCTGGCTTTGGTGAGTTGCAGTTTACTCCCCTTGGACCGAGGCCTGGCTCCTTCCTCCTTGCAGAGGATTCCTGTAATTCCTGTGTAATTCCATTAGCTCCAGCCAGACCTACCTGCAGCACACAGAATACATTTTCCTAACCTGCAGATCTTACTGAAAATGATGCCCAGGTCCCTCCCAGTGGGAACTTGTGCTCAGCAGAGACACAGTGACAGAAACAAGCTTTTTAAAAATGATTTATACGGCACTAACCACAGGACTGGTGAACCTTAAGAATTGTTAAGTGACAAGGGGTCTCTGGTTTTGCTTTTATTGTCTGAATCCTGGAAACTGGAGTCCAGGAACCTGGAGGTATACCAGGAGGCTGGTGTAGACACAGAAATGGCTGATTCTTCCCTGCCCCATGATATTTATTTAGAAAGCTCTAGAAAAAAAATTGCATTTTCTGACAAACCTGCCAATAAATTTGCTCAGTAGGCATAAATAATTAGCAGCATGGGGACATGGCTGGCAGATGATAGTCTTGACAAGTTTGTAAGCAACTCAAAATCCATTACCATGGGATCAAAATTGCATGAGAGTCTAAGAAAACACTGAATCAGGGCCTAAAATCTAATATATCAACTTTGATAAGCTACCTAGTAATCAGATACAAGAAAAGTTATCTTGCTCAGGTTGTATTTCTAGCTGGCATAGAGACTGAAAATTAAAGAATTAGCATATTTGTGGCAAATAAAATATTATGCTTCCATGCAAGAGACTGTCCTTATTTAATGCCCTGCTTTGTATTTAGAGTAGCTGCGGAGGCGCATCCTATGTGTGCTCAGTACAGCAGCTGAATGATGTGTTTAGAATAATTCATCAGATAAATTCATGTCCATGAATAATCTGCATTCAGATCATGACCTTTACCAAGCTGTGCTTTTTCCAGGGCTCCGAACTTCCAGCTAATGCTGGGAGGAAACAAGAGGAACACAGAGGAAGTTTTCTGCCATCTCCTCCATTCCAGTGGGATGCCTCATTTGGGAGCAGGGCAGGAAAAGCCTCAGCCCGGGGAATTTTCTGAGTGTGTTGCTGGAGCTGGGGAAGCAGTGGTGTTTTAATTACAGACAAGGGGCTGGGGGCACAGCAGAGCTGTGAGAGCTGTGTGTGGCCAGCACTGAGCGCCTTGGCTTGGCCAGCACAGGCTCTCCTGAGTCCCCCTGGCTGTCCCTAACCACGGACTAAGAGCAGAAGTGCATTCCCCAAAGCTGAGCTGGTGTGTGGCATCTTCCCAAGCCACAGTCCCTGATTCCTCCTGGGCCCTGGGAGAGGTCAGACAGGTGGGAGCAGCTCCCAGCACCACCACTGGCAGCTCTCCCCGCTCAGCCTGGGCTGCAGAGTGAGTCCATGTGGGCACTGGGCAGTGCTGGAGGTGTCTCACCACTGCTGGGAGATGAGGCAGGGCAGTCTGTCCAGCTGATACAAGATGTTTATCCACTGAAACAGCTGGCTGCTTATCCAGCACTCACCACTGAAGCAGCTGTCACTGTGTGAGCGAGCTCTGCACGCTGACTGCAGTGCACTGGAGAGGACAAAATCAGCACAGCGTCAGCACCATGGACAGGTGCTCAGAGAAGCTCAGCTACGAGTGCTTGGAAGCCTTGGTAGGTTTTGCTCACTGTGCCAAAAACGAATAGGAAATAAAATAGCCAGAAAGCAATAGGGCAGTAAAGTGTCAGGAGCAAAAACTGAGCCAGAGATTTCCATTTAGCAAATATTATATCTTGATACTGGATCACTCTGGTGTTAGTGATTTTAGGAGTGAACTTTAGCATTTTTGGTATGAAACGTTTACATTCTCCCTCATTTGCTTTCAGCAGTTTCACAGAGCTTTGTGCTGCACTCACACAAAAATGTCTTATGAATTCTGCAATGTTCTTATTTGCCTCTTGTGTTTAAGATAAAACGGTAAAAAATATTTTGTACGACTTCTTTCTGTGGGAGTAAGGTTCCACTGGGCATGTTCCTCAGATCCTCTGGATCATCTGGGTGAAGGAAAAACCTTCCAGGCTACCAGTCCTGTTATGTGGCTGGAGACACTGTGCTTAGCTCGGGAGACTTCTGTGGTTTGATTCACCAGGTCAGCCAAGGAGCTGCTGCTCCTGTGAAATGAGCAGGAAAACTTGAGATTGGATTTGCTAGGCTGTGGTCCTGACTTAGATGTTCCCTCTCTGGATGTAAGCAATGACTCAGCTTCCTTGTCTGTAAAATGGAAGAGCAGGATTGTTTTCCCATTGTAAGAGTTCGAAGAGTGGATGAGAAGCTCAAAACAGAAGATGTTTTTCTGTAGGACACATGTATGAAGGAAGATTGAAAGGGATCTCCGTTCAGCACTGTGAGGTTTATTTGCTGTTTCAGCTTGTTTGTTCTTTCATCAGGCCACTGAGTAATAGCTAATGAAAGGGGATGACCTTATTTTTTTTTTTCCAGGATATTACTACTCTTGTGTCTTTGAACCAATTAATGCAGCACTTTGTGTGTGGAATGCAGCAGCTTTGGGTCCTCCCTGTTAGGACTTTGATGACTGCTGCAAAAGCAGAAATGTGGCTGAATGTGGCTTTCATTATTTCATTATTCTCTAAATTTATTTGAGGCTGCTAAAGAATTAACGTGAATAATTTTCCCATTTCGCCATCTGCTTTAGACTCCATCTCAAAGGGTTCCCAATGAGCATTACAGGCAAAACCCTTTAAAAATGATCCTCTCCATATTTCCCACACTCAGCAGTCTGCTAATGTGGCCAATAGATCTAGGTGATGGGCCTGCATGATTTAGGGGGCATCATTAGGGTTATGATGAGCTATACAACTGCCTTGTTTGTTCACACTTAGCGATTTCCTCGCAGTGCCTTTTGTCTCAGAACGTCTTTTTGTATTTAAGCTTTTGCAGAGAGAGTAGTGCCAGGGACATTCAGTGGGTGAGACATCCACCTTGGGCTCAGGAGCACAAGCTGCTCCTCTGCCTTCCATCTTATTTCCCTTGTGGCTCGGGCTGGCCACGCTGAGGAGCTCTGGTGGGCTCTCCATGACTGACCTGGGGCAGTGCACGTCTCCTGCTGGCATTCAGAGGGTCACTCACCAGGAGTTTGCACGTCTTGACTGTCAAGTCTCTGTCTCTGTGCATTTCCCACTCCAGTCTCTTGGGTCCGAGGTTGCTTTTTTTTAATTCAGTCTTTGCCCACCATGTTTGAACTCCACTGATGCCTCTATTAAACATCCTTGCCACGATGCCTCTCAGGGCAGCCCACGACTGCCCTCCTTCCTTGTGAGGAGGAGGAGGAGGATCAGGAAGCTAAAGTCTTTAACCTGCCTGTCAAACAAAATTATTCATGGCAGGTGAGTGGCTGAGCAGCATTTTGCAAGGTTGCAGTGAATAATACATAACAGGGTCAGTCCTGGCACGGGAGCGCTGCTCTAACTTTAGAAGAATTCCCACACCTGGAATAAAAACAGTGCACATCTCCTATTTCTCATTCCCTGTGATAGGTGTGAAGGCATGCTGTGATGGCCAGGTGTGAGCAGCTGCAGCTCTGCCCTTTGGGGCCGTGGCTGGGGTCTGAGCCTGGCTGCAGGGCAGGGCAGGGCAGCAGAGCCAGAGCTGGGCTCTGAGCCAGCCCGTGCCCCCGGGTGAGCACACAGAGATCCATCAGCGTGGGCAAAGCGGGATTGTAACGGGATTATCCAGCCCTGGGGTGGGATTGTAACGGGATTACCCAGCCCTGGGGTGGGACTGTAACGGGATTACCCAGCCCTGGGGTGGGACTGTAACGGGATTACCCAGCCCTGGGGTGGGATTGTAACGGGATTACCCAGCCCTGGGGTGGGACTGTAACGGGATTACCCAGCTCTGGGGTGGCACCTAACTCATCTCCTGCCAGCCTGGGCCCGGGGGGAGATAAATGTGCAGCCACCCTCGGCTCTGCCCTGCAGGTTTTGCGTGCAGAGCAGAGGACAGAAGGATGGTCACGCACACAATCGTGCTCAGTGTTCTCCCCAAAGTATGATGTCATTCTGGTATTTTATATCCGGAGTAAAATATAATGGTGCTATTTTCTTCCTTCAAGCAAAAAATTAGTTGAGCAGATCCTCTATTCTTATGGAAAGCCTGTGAGTCTCTTACTTTGCTGGGAATTGGATTTTTTTTTTTTTAATTCTTGAAAGGGGCTACTTTCTCACACAAAATTTTGGCTGAAATAGAGTTTTACCATGTTTTGCAATAGAATTCATAAAGGATTCTGACTTTTGCTTATATATAGAAAGTCTTAGCTTTACATTTTGAACTACTGGCATCATATAAATTAAAACAAGAAACATTCCAACTTCTTTATTTTTATAAACTTTTATTTTCACTTGTTCTTTCCTCAATTAACCTGCATTAGCTTTTTTGCTCACCCTGGAAATCCATGTGGTAATAAAAGGGAGTACAAATGTGCTTAAATCCCACCAAATCCATCACTTCATAAAAACCCACACCTCTCATGGTGAATTTTGATCACCATTTTGTTGATGCTGACATAAATGAATCACAATAATCTTGGTGCAAACTCTGCAAGTCCAAGAGAGTCTGTCCATTGACTTAGTGATGTTGGCTCAAGCATTTGATGTACAGAAAAAAAAGAGATTGGGAGACCTGGCTGACCTGAAAGGTCCCATTTCCAGGGGCATTCCATGAGTGGTATCAGGAGAGGATGGATTGATGGACAGAAGGGTAAATACAGTGGGTGTTACAGCTTTAACATTCGGCTGCCAGGGCACTGGAGTGAGGCCTTGAATTTCACATTAGGATTCTTCTCGTATTTGTTAGATAGAACAATATTAACCTTTTGAATTTATTTAGAAACTCATTAGTGTTTTTTTTCCTATAGTCCATTCTTTTCCTGATTAGCTCTCCTCATTACAATTCAAATTTCTTTCTGCTACATTTACCACATTGTCCTGCTTTCTCTCATCTCTATTGTTGTTCAGCTTAATTTATTAAAGCAATGCAAAAGGAAGGGGGGAATGGTTGACACAGCAACCTTCCAAGCCTTTGGTGTTTGAGGAGGAAGACAGAAGAAGGGAAACACCCCTGAGTTTGCCTTTTCCTGCAGGAAAAGGGGAGGGAGGATGTGGCAGCAGTTTCTGTACAAGTGTGGGGTACGAGCATGGTTCGGAGTGCAGCAGCAGATGAAAACCTTCTTTGGGCCTTAGGCCGTGCCCAGAGGTGCCAGCAGGGCACTGAAGTGGCTACAGTGACAAACCTGCAGTGACCCTACAGCCTTGCAGAGCTTGATTTTCCTGCCTTCTCCCTTCAGCCATTGCTCAACCCCAGTTTTTAAATGGTATTCACTCTGAGGGTTCAGCGTCCTCATCCTGTCCTGGAAACCTGCAGCTAATGCTCCTCTGGCATCCTGTACCTAAGGTTGTTTTAAAACTGTGGGCAAGCCTTTAGCAGCTTTCTTTTAGACTTCCTTTAGATTTCTTTCATATACTTTTTCTTGGGATCAAGATAGAAGCTGGGAGCTGCTGTAATTCCTCTTGTCCTCCCTCAGCTCTGGTGGAACGGGAATTGATGCTCTGATAGGATTTTAGTGAGAGACTTGAGCCTGTTTCTGTTTTGGGGGAACTGGAATGGGAAGATGCTCAGATTCATTTGTCTATTTGCTGCCCTGATTTGCAAACTATTTTTTGTTAGGAACATAATTTTTGCCCTGTCTTTCTTTCTTTGAGTGCGGCGCTCGTTTCTCGGCAGCAATGCTGCCACATCCCATGTGCCTGTGATTAGAGCTGCATTCACTCCTGACAAGAGATGATTAAATACAGCCAGATGATTTCAACCACCCCAGCCATCGTGGTTCTCTGATTATTGGTGTGTTTGAACATCTCACAAATGTGAATGAATGTGTTTACGCAGCAGCTATCATGAAGCAGGGAAGTGCCAGAGGGTTTTATTTGAGGAACAGAGGGATTAACTCAGCAAAGGTTATAAAGAAGTTTTGGCAGGGCCACAAAAAGAATCTAAATTTCTGAGTTTCTACTCCAATGCCTTAATCATAAAATCATCTTTTCTCTGAATTCTTTTCCGTCTGTGGTAATTATAGTTTTGGCTGGGTTTATGTCCTTTATAAAAACCTGTCTTTCACACATCTTATGAGATTGAAGAAAAGAAAGAAAAAGAAGATAAAACAATCAAAATTTTCCAAGTGTGTAATTCTGGATTTCAGCAGAGGCCTAAAACAAGTAAGGTAATTATTCCACTCAGTTCAGCACCATTTGGAAAATTAGGCTATTTCGTGAATTGTAGTTTTGGAAAAAGACACATGGACTGGAAAAAGTTCAATGAGCAATGTGCAAAATAAAACAAATGCTTGCAAAAATCAGCCGAAAGAAAAGGAACTGGCTGTAAGTGAAGGTGGCTGGAGTAAGATGGGAAAGGTCAATGATGTTGAGGGAAGGTTAAAAAAAAAAACCAAATAAAAAGAAAGATTTTATTATTTTCTTTAGTTTATGAGGGAAATGCCAGGGCATATTTTCCGGGTGAAATTAATTCTTGGTGCAAACTAAAGATAAAAACACTTTCCCCAAGGATGAATTTGGCCCACGGGCAGTTACAGGAGGTCAGTCAGGGGAAGCTGCCAGGGAGAGGTGGAGCCAGCTAGTTAAAGGCTAGGCTAGACCATACTAGCACATTTGTTAGTGATGGTTAATTAGCCTGTTCCTGGCAATGTTTTTGTTTGGCAGGAGGTGGACTTGATTTGCAAGTCCTGATTGCCAAGAAAGTCACCCATAGTTGCCTGTGATCTTGCAGCTTTCTAGTTTTCACCTTGGTCTCATGTTCCCAAATAAATGGTGCTTGTGGGGTTTTTTTTTTGTTTTTGTTTTGTTATTTTTAGGTCTCTCTCCACAGGTTCTTTTCTCCATAAAACACTATTTTCATCCTTATTCAGTCACTGATGTGATTGAACCTTTGCTGTGGTGTGACTTTGGGTGCATGTCTCGACGTGGTGGATCCATGGTGAAATTGTTGGGTTTGGGGCATTTTGGGGAGGAGGTTTCATCTTGGTGGGGGAGAGCTCTCTGTCTAAGCAGAGAGTGGTATCCAATCTGTGAGACAGGAGCACTTGTACCTGCAGAGACAGACTGAGGGGAATTGCTGAAGTGGAGGGGAATAAAAGCAAGAGAATGATATTAGCATGTAATTTTTGGTAGATGATGCAGCACATGATAACTTCAATTTCAAAGCTCCTCATTGCCCTCACTTTGTGCCTTATTAAGACTCCGACCTATAGTTAATGGTGGGAATATCACTTTTTGCTTCCTTAATTCTCTGTCTGCAATTGATCGGCATAACCTGCTGAATCTGTACTCGGCTCTCTGAGATGTGTGAGGCTTCTCACTGCACCCTGAGAGACACAAAATTATAACTTGAGCCTTCTCTTACTGTGTGAGTGTTATTGTGGTTCCCTGCTTCCTTGTGCTACAAGTAGAATTTCAGAAGAGTATAAAATCTTATTTTCAAATATTTATGTCATGTTCTCAGGGGTGTTTCCAGCATGCCAGACAGGTTTCTGCTCAAACTGCTCAATTTCTTTTCCTTCACATGGGATGTTCTGTGTCCAGACAAAGATAGAAGTATGTATTTTATTATTTAAAAAGACACTCCAATCCAATT
The DNA here is from genome assembly GCA_013400495.1 of Nicator chloris. Classification (NCBI taxonomy): domain Eukaryota; kingdom Metazoa; phylum Chordata; class Aves; order Passeriformes; family Pycnonotidae; genus Nicator; species Nicator chloris. The sequence goes on from WAAE01020035.1 coordinate 96,498, forward strand.
GATTGTTTTATGAAACAAGTTTTCATAAATATTAGACTTGGGAAAAGGCCTCCTTTGGCAAACCTAGTCTGGATATTTCTACCCTTGATCCGTTGTTCAGTGCTGACTTCTTTCATTTTTCTGTATGTAATTATGCTGTAGACCTTTTCCAGAATATTTCTTCATGATGTGACTCATCCAGCTTCCAAAGTGCAGCTTACTCAAACTGTTCTAAGTCTATTCATCCAGGCAAATATTTGGACATGTAAAAGAGCAGTAAGGTGCTATGATGTCTATGAGGGCAAGAGAGCACACAAAATCTCTGATATTGTCAGTCTCCCCCTGGTGTGTTTTATCTGGAGTTATTAATTGGCAGAGAGCAGTGTAGAAGTTTGATTCACACCCATATGTATGCACTGGCAGTGAGTGAAAGCTTTGCACAGGTTTGAGATCCACTTTCTCAGCACTAATTCTGGTTTGCAGAGGTTTGAGATCTGTTTTCTCAGCACTAATTCTGGTTTGCACAGGTTTGAGGTCAATTTTCTCAGCACTAATTCTGGTTTGCACAGGTTTGAGGTCCATTTTCTCAGCACTAATTCTGGTTTGCACAGGTTTGAGGTCCACTTTCTCAGCACTAATTCTGGTATGCAGAGGTTTGAGGTCAATTTTCTCAGCACTAAGTTGGGTTTGCACAGGCTCACAGCTTCATCAGAGCTGCTTCCTCACCAGGGGTCCCTGAGGCTTGGCAGCTGCACGAAGATCTCTCCTCTGTGTCCCTGGCTCAGTCTTTAAAAGCCAAGAGCTGTCATGAGCTGTGTAATGGATTCCTCAAAAGCAGCTGGTGTGGCTGTTGAATTGATCTTACACTTTATCTGGAACAGTTTGGGGTCTGGATCTTACCCTCGGGGATTTCTCATGCAGCTGCTGATGGGTTTTGCTCCTTAGGGTGATGGCAAAGCCCTGAGAACAGGAGCTGTCCCTGAGCTGGAGCCCTCCTTGCAGCAGGACAGGCACTTGCCAGCTGGCAAGACTAGGTGGAGATTTCTGCACTGCTCAAAAGGTCTGGTTAAAATCTTGTACAAGTTCAATTCGATGGGGCTTGGCAATTTCACACTCCCATCATGGAAGAGATTTCAAGAGAGGCTCCTCCTGTCCCCAGGTGAAACTGGCCTTTTTTTCCTGGAGGCTTGTTCTCTGAACTGTTAACACAGGCTACCAGAGCCCACCTGGAGTGATGGGAGGTGTAAGTTGCTATATACAGGAATTTAGGAATTTGTAGGAATTTGGCAATGTTTCTTTGCTGCCAGCACTACAGGTATGACAGACTGGTGTTTATCCCCCTTTTGTTTTTTACTTTTGGCTGCCTGAATTAATGCATTTCACATTGATTCTCTAATGAAGACAGAGGCCTGAATTCATACATTGCTTTTTATTTGCATTTTTACTAGAGTTAGTCTCATTTCATCATTGCTGAAGGCCATTAGTGAGGAGCTGGGTGACTTGTCTATGCTTCTGCTTTTTGTAGTTTTCCAAAGCTCTATACATAATAAATCAGGCACCTTTCTGCTTCTGCAATTAACTAACCCACAATGTAACAGGAGAAACAGAATTGATTGAATATGTCAAGCTTTAAGGCTTAAGAAAAAAAATGGAACAAAACAATGAAACACTTTTGTGACGGTGCCTTTCAGAATCATCGTCCTCGCTCTTACACAGATCCACTCGTGAAGTTAGGATGGATAAAAGAATTTCCCACTATGTGCCCCTCCAGTCAATCCTGGCCTGTGCTGGAAATGAACTTTTGATGTGGCACGTTCTGCAGCAGACAGGGCTCCAGCTCTCTGCTCACCCCACCCACAGACAACTCCCTCTGCTTCCCTCAGGGCAATTCGTGGTCCAGCAGACACACTCCCTGCCATCAACGGCTTCAGCTGCTGGATGTGGCTTCTCCATGGCAAAAGCCTGTGATTTCTTCCTTGATGGAGACCTCTCAGTCTTGTTGCTTTACCCTCCTTCTCTGAAGAAGGAAGACTGAAGCATAGGAGGGTTGAAGGACATTTCTCAGCAGCATCTCTGAAGTTGCTGCCTGGCACTGAGCCACGGTAGTCACTCAAATCCACATTGAGCTGCGTTTCTACAAGGAAGTGTTTGAGCTCAGTCTGACCTATTTTTTGAAATAAGGATTTAAAAGTCCTCCCTTGCATAATGGGCTGTGTTGGCACAGCACCACCAAAGCAAAGTTGGATCCTGGGTTCCCTCTGTACCAGCAAAGTACTCCTGGCTCAAACTTCTTCTGCTAAGCCAAACCCTATGTTCTTTAAAATATGCACATTTATACAGTTAAAATAGTTTCTTTCCTTGTGATCTTTTACCCTGTGAACTTTCCTTTTTTTTTTTTTTATGGGCCATTTATTGTGCAGTTCGTGCTCTCAGGTACTTCTGTTCCTTGCTGACATGAATTCCTTGTGCAGTTCAGACTCAGTGAGCTTTTGCAGTGCTGCTTTGCAGAGTTTCACTACAGAGACACTCTGCTCACACCCTTGAGTGTGCAGAGCTCCTTGAATCAACCCCTGCAGAAGGGAAAAGCCTGGAAAGAGTGAGGTTCACACCAGCTTCCTGATCATTTTTTGTTTCAGGAGCCCCTCAGTGGGTGCTGCCTGTCACATCAGCTTCTCCAAGGGGGAAATTATCCTCTAGGGTTAAGTGCTGGAGGCAGGTCCTTTAGTGCTCCTGTGCTCTGGATGGGACAAGAGATTTGATATTTCTGTAGAAAGGAAAAGGATTTTTTTAATGGGAAAAATGCACAATTCCTCTGCAACATCCCTCCTCCTGAGGACAAGGCACTAAATGCTGGCATTTCCTCCAAATGGAGAATGAGTGTTGGCAGTTCCAGCTCTGTGCAATTGCTTCCCAACTTCCAAGTGCACCTACAAAATACTGCCTGAAGCACAACATTGGAGATGATTAAAAGGGTTTTTTGTGTTGTTTTTTGTTTTTTTTTTTTTTGTGAAGATGAAAGACTTTATACCTCTCTGGTAAATGTAAAAATATTAATTGAATGAAGTATTAATTGTCAGTAGAAGAACAAATGTGGCTTAAAATGCAACTAAAGATGTTGGAATTTATAAATGACCTGGTAATGTAGGAACTATAAAACACAAAAAATAGTTAATTAACACATACACATTTGAGAAGGAAACTAATTGTAATTTGAAGTAGTCTTCATTTTAATAGATATTTCCTCAACTTCATTGAGCCTTTGTGATTTTTAGTGCAAATAACACGTCCTGTATTTTCCATTTATTAAGCAACGCTTAATAAATTATCCCCCCAAAAAGGGAATTTTTTCTGTTGGTTTGCTGCTTTCAGAACCTTCTTTGTAGGCTCAGGTGAAGAGAAACTTCTTCTCTTGTGTCTGTAGAATTTGGCAGCTGTTCCACACCTCTGAACTTGATGAATGTTGCAGTAAAGGCTCCACAGGTCAACCCCAAAGGAGGCAACAACTACTTGGGGAAAGCAAAGGTGAGTTTTGCCCGGAGTGAGGATGAAAACTGAGCAATTACTTCAGCACTTAACACCTAAAGAGGTTAGGACAAGGGTCACACCAGCTTTCTCCTCTGGGTTAATCCCTGCAGTGCTTTGTGGCAGCTCCTGGGTGCACTCCTGCCCTGGCACTGCTGGCCCTGCAGATGTAAATCAGGAGAAGAGCTGCCCTCGCAGATCTCAGATGAGGAAAGGGTTTATTTTTACTGGTAAGAGCAAGCTCTCTCTTCAGCTGTCACAGCCTGGGTCAGGAAAGCAGAAGGCTCTGTTTCCTTGGGACCTGCTTTGCCTCTCTGCTGGGAATTAGCCAGGCATTACTCATGGCTTTGCTGGGACCCCTCTTTGCCCTTTCCAAATAAATGGCTTTGGAGGAGAGGGGCAGGGCTGTGAGTCTTGGGAGGGATGAGGCACCTTCCAGCCAAGCTCTGCTTGGGATGAGTGATTTACAGAGCTGGAAGGAAGCTCTGGGGAGCCCATGTCCCATGGCTAGGCAGGAGTTCAGCTGCTCAGACGAGGTGATCTCATTCCCCTGGGATTGCTGGGGTGGTGGGGGTGAGGCTGGGTGCCTGGGCACGGAGGCAGCCTGTGGAGGCTGTGCCACAGGGGAGTGCAGGCACACTGCCCTGCAGAGCAGAGGGACACTGTGCTCTCCATCCCATCTCATCCCTCTGGTAGGAAGCATTCAGCAAAATCCATCATGTTTGTGAGGCAGAGTTGTGATGCTCCTCTCCTCATTCTGAGACAAATGCCAGAAATGCAGCCCGAGCAGGAGAGGGAAAGGCCCTTTTCCTAATCCTAGAGCCAGTGGAGGCCAAGAGGCCCTACCCACCTCCACAGGAGAGCAGTGCTGCTGGCAGGATGGGGCACCTTGCCTGATCTCTGACCACCATGATGGACAACGGGAACAAAACCCTTCATGACATGTCCTTCTGGGCCTGTCTGGAGGTTTTACTAATGAAAGAGCTCACAGGAATCTGTGGAAACCAGTGGGAATGCTTTGCTGCTCCCTCAGGACTGGATTCTGCCCTGTGGTTCTTCAGCCACTTTTCTGTTTGCCACTGTCATTTTCACCCGTTTTCACTGAATGTCTTCTCCACACATCATTTTCACTTGGAATTGGAGATATTTGCTGCTGTCAGGCCCCGAGCAGCCAGGGCCTCCTCTGAGGAACCCTGCTCATTGCAGAGATGGGGATTGCTGACAGGATTTTCCCCCTGCCCCTTCTACACCAGATTGCCAACAAATGCCCTGGGTTAGTCATGAGGGGTGGGCAGAGGTTCAGCTTTTATTCTCGTGCTTTTGAAAACTGCATTGGAGCAGACCCTACAAAAGCAGTGCTCCATTTCATTCTCAGAATAGTAGAGGATCCAGTGCCAAGCCTCCACCCAGGGCTGGGCTGACCTCTGCTTAAGGAGTGGGGATCAGGCTTCCACTGCCTCTCCATCTCCCGTTTGGCCCTACACCTCTGGGAAAGGGGAGGAAGCATCTTGAAAGGAAACAACACAATAACATCTTCCCAGTGATCTGCCATTAACCTCTCTGTGGGCTTAAAGCAATATTGCACAAGAACAAAAAGCAGCAGATACTTTTCCAAAGGCAGTCAAAAGCTGTTCTTTATCCACTCAGATCTTTGCTGCCTGGGGCTATCTGAGTCATTCTTCTCACTAAAGTCTGAGGATGATTTCCTTTCTCTTGCTGTGAAAAGTTTACACTTGGAAGACTCATGCATGAAGGACCAAAAGACATTTGGTTTGGCTGCACAGTAAAAGAGTTAAGTGTCTTCATTTCTTCATTACTTTATCCTGGTTGTTCCAGATCAACATCCTCACAGCTGCTGCTGCTGCTGAAATCTGTGCTGGGGCTCTGTGCACTGACACATGCTGCAAAACGTGCAGTTTGCACCAATTTTTCCTGTGCTGGAACAGACTGCATGGAAAAACAAAAAGAGCTTTTCTCCAATTCATGTTACTAAATTTGTGCCACGTGAGTGTTTGTCTGTATTTTCCTATTTTAGTGACTTGGAAAACTTTTCATCAGGGACTCAAGAAGCAGAGAGGAGGGATGCATGAGGAGGGATGAGGTGCTTGGGGAACACAGTTAAGGCACAACAAAATAAAGCTCCAAGAGGAGAGGGATGGAGCAATGGGTCCCTTTTTGAGCCAGCTGAGGTGCATCCCTCTGGCAGCCTGGTGCCCTGGCTGTGCATGGCACAGACCCCTCTCCTGCTCTGAAATAGGCTGAGTGGTTTCAAATATGTGTGGCTAGTAGGGGTTAAGTGTTACAAAGACAGGGTTTGTGAAGAGAGATAAAGCAGATAAAGAGATTTCTTTATCTTTAACAGATAAAGAGAGATGGTCAAGGAAATAAAATTGCATGCAAAACTTTCTGTACGTTTACTTCCCATAGCATCCAGCTTGCCTTCCTTGAGAGTGTTTGTTTTTCCTTAAATCTTTTTTTCTTTTCTATTTTCAAACTTAAAAATGGCTGATTTTAGATTTTGTTGATGGGTGAATTTAGATTTTATTGATGGGAGGTTTTGATTTTATTGACTGTAGAATTGTAGATAAGCCTTTGCTTTCACCTGTGTTTTCAATGGAAATAAGTGTACTGAAACTTAACTTCTTTACTGGAGGTAGTAACACCTTCTTGTGTTGGTTACTTGATGAAAACTGAAAAATAATAACATTTCCATTAAAACTGGGAGTGTCCCTGACCATGGCCTTTTGTAGAATAGACCCTTTTTCTTGGGAGATTGAAACTTCTCCCTGGAAAACTTTTAGTCTGTCTTGATTTGATTTTTGCCTTTTCTGCATTTTGGTCCTGGTTCCCCATCAAATTATTTGTCTTTGCCCCCTTGTTCCCCATCTGCCTCACTCCAATGGGAAATAAATCTCCCAGCTCTGTTCTATTCCTGACCATCCCATAGTCTTCTGCTCTCACTGAATCACTGGGATGATACAGCTCCATTTATAAAACACTAAAAGTATCATTTATATTTTTCCCACAATCCCTTTTGACTGGTGTCAGATACAGAAACAGTAAGAAAATAAACCTCAAGGATCAAGAAGAAAATCCTTGTGGCTCTATCTGCAGTAAGGATGAGATCCTTTCCCAAAAAAGATGGGTGATCTGGCTTCTCTCCCCTCTGCAGCCATTTTCCCCTCTCCCTCCCAAGCCAGTCAGGAGTGTAGTGATGGGAAGAGATTGTTTCTTCTGTGGGCAGTGGACACAGCACACCACAGTGAGGAAGGGCTGAGAGAGGCTGGATCATTCAGCCTGGAGAAGAAAAGGCTCTGGGGTGACCTTATTGTGGCCCTTTGGTACCTGAAGGGGCTCCAAGAGAGCTGGGAGAGGGCTTCTGTCAAGGGCATGGAGTGACAGGACAAGGGGGAGTAGCTTCAGACTGGAAGAGAGTGTGTTTAGATGGGATATTGGGAAGGAATTGTTCCCTGTGAGGGTGGGAGGCCCTGGCACAGGGTGCCCAGAGCAGCTGTGGCTGCCCCTGGATCCCTGGCAGTGCCCAAGGCCAGGCTGGACAGGGCTTGGAGCAGCCTGGGACAGTGGGAGGTGTCCCTGCCCATGGCAGGGGGTGGAATGAGATGCTCCTGAGGTCCTTCCCCAAACTACTCTGTGATTCCCCGAGCCAGACCTCATTTCCACGCCCAGCACAACCTTGGGGAGTCAGGGCACCATCAGCACCCAAAGGCTGGTGAAGGATCCTCTCTCTAAGGAAAAAACATCACAACTTCTGCAGTTACCTCTGAGCAGCACCAGCTCCCACAGCCCTGCAGTGGCTCTGGTTTGTTTCCATCTGCCCCAAGCACTTTGCCCACTCCCAGAGGCACGAAGCCACATGGGCAGCATGGGCAACGAAATGTGGAGGAAAAGGGGGAAAAGCATTCCACTCCTGTCAGGCAGACGGAAAAACGGGGTTCCTCCTGCTCTCTGCTGTCTCCAGGAGAACTCCCCGCAGGTAGAAGGTGACCTTTGGTCTCCTCCCTGCCCATCCGTGCTGGGGCTGACACACGTGGTGGCACAGAGACACCAGCGGGAGAAAACAGGGCCTGAGCTGGCTCCAGGGAAAGGAGTTGCAAGGCTGGGCTGAATTTGGGAGAGCTCAGAGCAGAGGCAAGTGTTTGTGTCATTTGCAAATGCCACTGAGAGGGGACAGAGGAACAGATGAGCATTTTGAACTCCAAAGGTTAATGAAGAGAACATGAAATAGTGCTCTGTGTTTGACTTTTTGAAGACTACTCTCATGTGGGGGGAGTTTGGATGAAATCAGATCAATCACTACTACCTAGATTTTTTTCTTCCATCTTCTCATTTTATTTTATTTTAATGTTGATTTCTTGCTTGCTCTTTCTTTCCCCACAAGAAGTTCCTGAATTCTTGATATTCACCAGAATTTTAGTTGGTGTATATGCTGAGACTTCACGGTATGACTGGAAGTTAGTGAGGATGGATGTGGAAGCATCTTAATGCTGTAGAAACTTCATAAGAATAGAACTCTAATCAAAAATCCCAGATGTAAAAGAAAAAGAAATTTAAATGCAAGAAGTTTGAAAGCATATCCTTGCCTGTCCAAATAGCACTTTCAGATTGATCTGCAGGAAAGGCCAGAGTACCTCATTAACTCATCACCATTTAATGAAGAACTGTGTGTTCTGGCCACATCCATCACTGCCACTCTGCTCTGAACAAAGTCCCCTGAAGGTGCACAACCCTGAACCCTGCTGAGCTCTGCTTTCAGGCCAATGGGACCTTCCTTCCCAGCACCTTATTTTAAGATATGAAGAGTATTTTGGAATTAAAGGAGTCCCATATTCATGGCCTCCCTCCCAGCCACAGCAGCACCATGCCTCTGCATCCCTTGATGTCACACAGATGCTCAGAGCCCAGATGCCAGCTCTGTCCCCGGGCTCAGGGGCAGAGTGCTGGAAATGCACGACTCGTCTGTAACAAGTTTGGCAAACCAGGTAATGGCATGCCAGTCCTGAAGGTTTCATCAGTGTGTCTCTGCCCACGGCAGGCTGATCCTGCCTCTCTCCCTGGAAGTGGCTGCGTGCCAGCACCATCCATCTCTCCCTGTCCTCCGGGCTGCAGAGTCCAGGTTTTTAATGGACACAGCCCCAGCAGGTTCAGTAGGTGCCTGGTGGAAGGGGCAAAGCTGAACCTCTGAACATCCTGAAGGATGGATGAGCATTGGGCAGCCTCACAAATTATTGTCTTTCTAAGGTCAGAGGATGGAAGGGCATGTTGTCACCATGACAGATTGAGAGATCATGTGCTCTGTGTTTAATCCCAAAATATTCCTTACATCTTAAAATAAGAAGCCTGGAAGGCTCCCCACCAGCTCCATTTTGACATATTCCAGTAGAGCTTTGCTGCTTGAGCTGGGGGGTGATGTATGATAATTTTGTCAACATTTTGCTACCAAAACTGCTGCCTTATGTTTATAGTGCTTTTTGTCTGATTGTGCACATGGTTGAAGAGTTATTTAATCTGTAATTAGTTGCTTGCCTGTTAGCCCTTGCTGATCTTCCCTTCCTGTTTTGTCTTTTATGACATGGGGAATAATTTTCTAAAATGCAGCATCTCTCATTCGTTTGGGTTTCTGCATCTAGACATTTACCTTGTTTACCTCTGAGCTGATCCAGCCCACCCTGGCTGGAGTAAACTGTGCCACATCATCAGAGCTGTTGGGCTACTGCAGCAAGACTTTGTCTGCCATCACTTGCCTTTTTCTGGAGCCAGGTTCTTGCCTGAGGTTTGTGCATTTGGTGTCCTGTGGGGCCTGGGCTAGGACAGAGGAATGGTTTTAAATGGCTTGTGATTTCTGTGGCAGCTGGAAATAGCCTGTGGAAAACGGTGGCAGGACAATATCCTGTAGTTTAATTAACTTCTGCCTTCTCAAACTCCAAATGGCATTTAAACCCAAACTAACAGCTCATCCAAGCAATAGCCAGCCTTTTATCCCTCTTCCATCCCTTCCTCTCTCAACTTCATCTCACTTCATCCTCTCCCACCTGCTTTCCCTGCATTTGGCTTTCTGCTGCTCCAGGCCATGATGAGCCACCTCACATTCCTGCCAGCAGTTTCAAAGGATTTATTGACTGTCAGTAGGACTTTGGGACTTTTTTTTTTGTCTGAAACTACCTTTGAGTAGGAGTCCTGTTGGCAGGCCCTGGCGACATCTTCAAAAGGACCTGTGTGGTGCAGGAGCTCAGATCTCAAGGAACAGCTCTACAGAGGGGTACCTGGATCCCTTACATGTTATTTAAAGTCCCTGCCTGTTGTCCTGATGCAATCCACTCAAAGGATGAAACCTCTGTGTACAAGGATTTGCATTTCTCTTCTGTAGCCCAAACCAGAAAATAATCTCTTTATGGGGACAGTGAGTTTGCTGTGTTTGTGATTGCTGGGTGAGTTTTCTGTTGGATTGGATTTGTTGTTAGATGAGAAATATTCAGGGGACAGAGTTTTGTGGTGGAATAAAACTGTGCTTTTCCATCTGAGCAGGAGCTCTACGTGGCTGCTTTCAGGATGTACCTTCCCTCCCCAGAAGAAACAAAACTTTGAAGCAGACTCTGAAAGCCATGGTTCCTCTCCAGAACTGCCACAGACCAAGCTGTACACCGTGGGTTTTGTGACTGTGAAGCTTCTCTGGAGCTGCTGTATGAACCTCTCCTGCACTGAGCAGCCAGGGAGAGGGTTGCTGTGATGTCTGAACAGGTGGAGCAGAGGACGGTTAAAAACCAGCCAGTTATGGGAAATCTGAGTCATGAAAACCATTGGATAAATTTAAATACATTATTCTAGCTTGGAGGAGGAGACCATCTGGGTAAGTTGAAGGATGTGTGCCTTGCTCAGGGAAGAGTTATTTCAAATGACAAAAGAACTGTCCTGCACTGGAAAAATCTGCCAGGCCCAAGATTAAAAAACAGCTTAGACTGACACTGATTTAATGTTTGCATGTCAGGGATCTAGCTAAGGGCCATCATATTAAAATGTTTTTAAAATACTTTTGCTGGTATTTGCCAGTTATATAAAGCAGGAAGGTCTGGAAATTTCATCAGACCTTCACATTATAATGTTCCTTTTACAGATTTTTAAAGAAATCTTGTATTTGAACTCCAAATTCCATGAAGGCTCTGCTTTAAACAAGAAAGCTGGGAAAGAAATGGGAAGATCTCCCTGCAGCCAGGCTGCAGTGGGCTCAGGCAGGCTTTTAGCTTGTTTTTGAGAGCTAAGGCTCTGGTTTGCCACCTGGCTCATGGCTGAAGGTCAGGGTTAATGTCTAGGCAGCCAGGTGCCTCCTGATGGACGTGCCCCATCTGCCACAGGACGCAGAGCTCACAGCCCGGTGTTCTGGCTCTCCCTCCTGGCCTCATAACACCAACCTGGTGTGCCAGCACTCATCTCAGGTAGACTCCAATCCAATTCCATTAGTTTTCCAGAGAGCAGGTCCTCGTGGCAGAATCCCTCCTGGAATCCAGCTGAGGCCCAGCTGGGGAGGGGTGGGAGGAGAGGGGAGAAGTGCTGGTTGTCCCAGGTTAGTGTGGAAATGTGCTGAGTAGCCCAGCACTGAGCTGTGACTGAGATTGAGGAAATGGAGATGGTGTGAGGCAAACGAGCTGAAATCAGTGACTGACTGCCTCTGGCCATGCTGATGGACTGATCAGCCATGAAGTGTGTCATAAAAGCACCCTCTGTCATGTTCTCCTGTCATCTTCTTGAGAAATGGCCTGCACAGCCTGCTGGTACCACCACTCCTGGGGACCCAGGGACAACTACACCCCCAGTGAGCTGACCCTGCAGAGATTGCCAAGGTCAGCAGAGTGGATCCAGGCCTGGTGCCATGGCAGAACAGGATGTGCAAAAAATTCCATGCAGGTATTGCTGCAAAGGCCCGTGGGGCTTCCTCTCCACCCTTACTTTAGGCAGACATGGTAATTCTGAGTTTTACTGTATTTTTTACAAGCACAGATCTCAAAACCCTATGGTACAGAACTCATCATTACCACCTTACAGATGGGGTTGCTGAAGCAGAAAGATGGGAAATGACTTCCCTGGAACCATTAACTGGGTAAATGACAGGGCTAAAAATAGAGACCAGATCCTCAACCTTTCATACAACCCACTGCCACTCCTGTCTCGGAGGAAGGATGCCAAGGGAGTTGGTTAAAGGAGTCAGCAGCTCTTTAATTAATACAGAATCTGACTGTCCTGGGTGAGATGCTTTTATGAGATGCTCCACCAAGATCAATCCAGTCAGCCAACGTATTTTTGGAGAAAAAATGGTTGACAGAAAGGCCAGCGAGCCACATGTGGCTGTAGTGTGTGTCAATCACACCAACCTAACGCGCTCACGAGCTCCAAATGCCGTTTAAAGCTAATGGTCTGTGCACTAATAGCTCCTGGCCCTGGCACCCAGGCTGGCGGCTGGTGCCCCTAATTGGTAGCCCCGAGGACGAGCATGTGGACAGACGACTGGATTGCAGGAGCAGGAATGGATTAGGAACCCTGCCTTGCTAATTCCATCGTTCAGCATGGTCTTTAATCAAGATGAAAAGTCAAGAGACCGCGAGGGGGTAACAAACAACAGCTTTGCCTGATTACCAGTGTCCAGCTCACCCAGACCTGCCAGGCACTGCTTGGAACAGCCCTGCCAGCAACAGCTTGTGGAGCTGCCTGAGCTGCAGCTGTTCTTCTTCCCCGTGCTGTGTGCTGGACAAGGCTGCAAATAGCATCACAGAACGATACGCCTGGCTCTGGCTTTTTGGGGATAAAGCTTATCTGAGGGGTGGGTGTCGAGTGCTGTAAAAGTACCCAAGCACCTCCAGCTAAGCCCAGCAGAAACAAAGCCTGTCTGACAGGGGCTTGTAGCATCTACTGGGGACAGCACCAGCATCTCTCCTTTTCTCCTGCTCGTGTCTGCCCTGTGGGGTGTGGAGGAGCCTTGGCTTGTAAGGCAAGGCCATGGCAGGAAGAGCAGGAGCACTGAGATGGCCAAGGAAGGTTGTCAGGGAGCTGAAGCCATTCAAGGAGATTCCAGGCATTGCTGAAGGAAGGATGGAATGATCCAGACCACAGCAGGAGGGTGGTTTGAAAGGTGATGTGTTGTGCAGAGCAGTGGGTACCACCTGTTTCCTCAATGGCAGGAGGTTACAAGGCACCATCCGATGTCCATTTTTAACCCCATAATTAAAGTTTTAATGTTTCCTGTGAAGCTTAGCTTGGAATTCACCCATTTGAACACCCTCCACCTCTGTCCCCTCCAGAGCTGGGGTGGCTCAGACACGAAGTCCCTGCAGCTGCTGAGGATCTCCTGCTGATGCTCTGCAGATGATCTAGGACCCACTCCAGTCTCTGGGATGACTTGGGATAATTTGAGATGGGTAATCTTTTGGGGAGACTCTCCCTGCCCTGCTGACTGAGGGTCTGCAGTTCCCAGATTTTGTCAGATCTCTGAACTCATTGTCTTCCCAGTAACTTCCACTCAGTGGTTCCAGATGATGCAGTGGAGACCAGAACGTCAACAGTGAGACACAGAAAGAGATCACCAGCTCTCAGCACACTCATCGTTAACCTTCCCACTGTTCTCCAGAAATATCCTTTCCCTCTATGCTTGTGACTGAGTCTGAACCTTGCTCCAGATGGCAGTGGGCTGAGGAGATGAAATTTTCCTGCAGTCAGAGCTCAGAGATGCACAAAAGAGGGAAATTGTGAAATTGCAATGACAGGGTTGTTTGGGTAGCTTGTGATGTTCTGGCTTTAGAGAAATCCATGCCTAATGTGCCTGCATGGCAAGGTAAACTAAAGACCATATAATTCTATTTCAGCTTAACATAAGAGGAAGAAAACCATGTCTCCTGGACTCCTGGCTTGTCTGCAGGCTTTAGGGCTGGTTTCTACACGTGCTGCTCAGGCACTCCATGTTAAAAAGCTTAGGATAAAGTATTCCTGGGATTTGGCTACTACAGAGCTTAAAGGCTTGGCTCTGCCGTGCTCACACTTCTTTAGAGGATGAGGCACAATGTGACTGCTCAGGGTTCATGGAGGAGAAAGGCTCCATGGGCCTTGCACACCCCATCTTTACTCCCCTGCTGCTGTAGGGACTTTGCTGCTATTTTTTTTTTTCTAGTTGTCAGGAGGCTGGGCTCGGGATGAGGGCTGGTTCCAGGAGCCAGGCTGGAGCTGTGAATGGAGTTTGTGCAGTGATGGGATAAGGATCTGGGATTTGGGGTGCTGGGGTGAACTGCTCATCTTAGACAGGGCACTCCTGAGTGGATGGTGCCTTTCAGAGCTGGAGGCTCAACAGGGAGTAAGAAAGCACCTTCTAACACTGTGAGGGGTGGTGCTGCATCTCTCTGTGTCACAGTCTGAGTATCCCATGGGGAAGGCTGAATTCCTTGGAGCTGGTGGAGTCTAGGCATGTCTTGACCTCTGTCTCCACTTTTTCTCTCTTTGTTTCCCCTTCTACTTCACTTTTGTTGGTATTTGTCACTGAATTTTCTCTCCCCACCTTCCTGTTTTGTTCTCTTGATCTTAACAGTCCTACTTCCAAACTTGGAACATTAAGGAGTGTCTGAACTCAGCAAATATTTTCTCTTCTTTTCAGTACGGGACTTGAAATGTTATCTGAGTTTTAATACAGCACCATGAATGGCAGTGTGTGGAGGTTAGATCATCATGTATTAAACATGCAAAGAGACACTTTCCACAAAAGCTGCCTCATCTTTTGCTGTATATTAATAATGCAGGGAGTTCTAGATCATCTGTCCCTGTCACTGCTGCTGCATTTTGATACACTCCCGTGGAATAGCTGCTGGAGAGCAAAACACACAAGGATGTTCCCTGCCCTTTTCCCTTGTCCCCAGCAGGAAATTCTAGAGATTCTGTACAGGCAACCGAGGCTGTCCTGGCAGCAATATTTTGGTAATGTCCAAGTGTGGAGTCTGGACATGGCCTGGCATGGGGAGAGTGCTGTTCTGAAAGGTTGTGTTGGTGCAGACCTCGGAGCTCCCCTGAATCACTTACAGGATCCTCTCCTGTGCCAAACACTGAAACTAATTCCCACTCAGATCTCTGATCTGTCTCACACCCCTGCAGGGTATGAGCAGCCATCACTGAGCACAGTCCTGCCTGGAAACCTGTAGGACACTAGAAAGGAGCCAGCAGAGAACTGGGGGTTTGTTTAGTCCCCCTCTGACCCTGAGGTTGCAGTGGCCTTCCACAGGATGGTGTTGGTTTTTGAACACTGGCCTTGTGAAGTGGTCTGTGTCTCCCATAACAGCAATTTTTGTTGAAAAGGTGGGAGGGAGCTGCACTGCTGATCTCCAAAAGTGGGCAGAGGCTGCACAGATGGGGTGGGCTGCCAGCCCACAGCTCACAGCTCCTGCTGGTTCCTCCCCAGGGAGGGTGTCACTGCTGTCTCCACAGAAGTGACAGGAGGAACCTGGGCTCTCTCCCCATGAACTGCAAGACATTTGTCTTCATGAAATTCAGCTCCTCTCATCTGGGTACCTGCAGGAGGCAGGGCTGAAGTGAGCAGCACCCTTTGCAGCATCATCTGTGCAAACAGGGCTGGCCCTGGTGTGGAAATCCAGGCTCCCAGGTCTGCCCTGCAGCTGGCAGGCACAGCCACCCCCTGCCTGTGTGGGCAAACAGCGGCAGCTGCTGCTGAAATGCTGCAGCCTCCCATGCTCCAGAAGCCACAGTGCAGCCCTGCTGTGTTACCCCAAAGGCTGGAGAGATCCACGCTCCTCCTGTAGCCTCTGTGGCATTCCCAGAGGTGGCAGTGGGGGCAGGATCTCGGCTCAGGGAGGGGTTTTGCCTTGCTGAGTGCCCAGCTGGAGCTGTGCCCTGCTTGGGGCGAGCACGAGCAGATTTGTGTGCTGTGGGGCAGCTCCTGGGAGAGGTGACAGTGCTGGGGAAAGGCTCAGCACCCACAGGCAGTCACAGGCAGAGCCCAGGGACAGCGTGGCTGGGACTGAGGGTGACTTTCTGCAGAGAAACACTCTGGGACTCTCTGGAGCAACGAGGACAAGGACTGAGCCTCCCAGAGCTCTCCCGGGCACTGGTACAGCCCCAGACTGATGTCATTAACAGACATCCTGCTTTATGTAATGATGTGTGTTGTGTGACTCACCCTAATGAACAGAAAACAATCCAGTGGGCCTCCTAATGGAACTCCTGGTCTTTATGTCCCAGGGCTTGCTATGAATTATTTAAGACATCTGGAGGGACTTGTGAGTAATGAAATCTTTGCTGATTCTGTCTCACCTCAGATGGCCTCAGAGGTCTGGGGAGCAGCTTTGGTTCTGGTTCAGTCTGGTCCATCACCTGCAGAGCAGCCAGCTTGAAAATTTCTGTGTTCTTGTCCTCTACTTTCACTTAGCTCTTGGCTACGTTTCCCCTGCTCCCCCCATCTTAAAAAATAAGATTTGCCTTTCCCTGTCACACATCTGGCCTGGGTGGGCTGAATCTGGGTGTGTCAGAAGGGAAGAGGATCTTATCCAGGGAAATGTGTGTGAGGTGTGCTTAAACACTGTTCAGCATTCAAACCCTGGGGTTTCACAGCCCCTCTCCTTTGCAGGTGAGATCCTAATAAAATCTGTACTGGGTGAGCCAGTGTGTGTGTCAGCCCTACCCATCAGCGAGCCCAAGGGAGGAAAAGTGATGGGAAGTATGAGCTACCAAACAGATTTTATGATCAGTTGCAAACCAGGATTTGGTTTTGCTGCTCATGCTACAATACAAAAATTTTTTGAAGGAATAAAAGGGTGAATAGAGGAGGAACCACAGAACTTTGTGGCTTTGATGTTCAAAGAAATAAGCAGATTAAGCATCTTCATGAGAGAGGAAGCTGGCCATCACTTTAATGGTCGGGGGTTTTGTTTAGTTTTTCTTTTTTCTTCTGTTTTTTATTATTAAAAAAGAACCAACCAGCTCAAAAAAATCACATTCACATTTCTACCCTCTGCCTTGAGGTTGCCTTGCACTTCTGGAATCTGAGGCTGTGTGAAGATGTTGTGCAACCTTGGGACAAAGAGCCTGAAGGGAACGTTGGGAAGATCCAAGATTGCTTCCAGAGCATGGCTGTGAGCAGGCAGCCAGGATTTCCCAGAGCTGGGAGCTGGTGCAGAGCTGTGGTGCTTTGCAGCAGCTCAGGATGTGCCACTGCCAGTGGGCACAGGGAGTAAAACCAAACATCTGCCATCCATGGCTTCTGACCAGAGAAGGGAAATCTCCTTATTCCAGAGATGAGAAGCTGATTAAAAGCACTTTGTGCCCTGCTCGTACTGACATGAGAAAGGCACAGATGTCAGGGTAGAGTTTCTCTTTTTAGGAGCCTGCCCAAGATTACAACAGAGCACTGGAGAGGGAACAAGCCTCTGATGCAGGAAATGGCTTTAGAGGGTTTTGTGGGGGCCAGAGTGAAGGGATGGGTGTTACAGTGCTGCCATGGGTGGCATGGTGCCACAAACCCCTCGGGTTCTTGGCCTTTTCTCTCCTTTGGTGCACACTGCCCAAATCCCTGAATATCTAACCTGTCAATGAGTCAAATGCTCAAAAAAGCAGTTTAGGGGAAAACTTTGAAACACCTGTTCTTAAAAAGCAGTGGCTGTTACAAGTGGGCAAGTTAAGCAGGTGTGGTGGGATATTTTTATCCTTTTTCCCTGAGTAGGAGGATTTGAGAACACTTTAAAAACAGAACCAATGTTAGTTTTAAGCTCAAAAATTTAAATAGCTCAGGATTTTTCTAAAGCCATCAGAGGCCAGATTTTTATAAGGTCCAAGCCTTTGTCTCACATTTAGTGCCACAGAGGAGACTTTAAAACAGAAGCCAAGGGGGTGTGAAATGTCAAAGGGGGTAGTGGGGGCATATCCTGGGTGACAGTGTGGCCTTTGACAGTGGTTGTGTCTCACTATTAGTGAAAGCCTGAAGAACTTTTAATTCCAGCAGATGTCAAATCAGGAAGGGTGGTAAAAGCTGCTACTGCATCTCAGCTTCCCTGGTGCTCCCGAGTCAGGGCTGGCAAGGCTTGAAGGAATGACTCCTGCAAACACCAGGCCTTAGTGGTTTTAATCAGACACCCTCCTATGAACACCTTCTCAGCCCTCCTCTTGTAAAAAAACCTTAGGAAAATTATTCTATCTTTGCATGCCTCATTAAAAAGAACGCAAACAACCATGTTAACAAGATTTATATTTATTCCTGGTATAAATTTCCCCACGAGAGCAGTTTGTCTTAATCTCTTCAACAGACTGCAAATGCTTTGTCCAGCAGATTGATGTGCTCTGTGAATTACCAGGTCTTAGTCAGAGGATGACTTGGCTCTGTTTCCCTGAGAGCAATAGAAACATATGGGATATGATGGGAAGTAAATTTTATAAAGGAACCTGAAGTCTCTAAGAACACCATGATTGCTAATTCTTCCCAAGATGCAAAGTTTAAAAAACAATTAGATGGAGGCACAAACTGTGCTGGCAAATCTAATTCCACGTGCACAGTTTTGTCTTAGCAATTGCAAATTGGATGGTGAGTTGAATCCTCCCCTGTGGAAAAGGAGAAAGCACAAAGGCTTCTGCCCCTCCAGAACCCTGCTGGTCTCCGTGGTGCTCACAGAGGCCTCATTAATGAGGTATTTAAGTGTGCTGCAATCACACTGCAGCCCGGGAGAGCAGCCCCGTTTTGCAGCACAAACCGGAGTCCAGGAGCTGTGTTCACACTTCCCTCGGCTGGGCTGGCCTGGGAGCCGCAGCCTGCAGCAGCCCAAACCGCAGACCTTCTGGGCAGGCTGTGCTGGCCTGGGAGCCGCAGCCTGCAGCAGCCCAAACCGCAGACCTTCTGGGCAGGCTGTGCTGGCCTGGGAGCCGCAGCCTGCAGCAGCCCAAACCGCAGACCTTCTGGGCAGGCTGTGCTGGCCTGGGAGCCGCAGCCTGCAGCATCCCAAACCTCAAACCTTCTGGGCAGGCTGTGCTGCAAACCCCACCTGCTGCCGTGGGAGGGAACGAGCATCCCCTGGAAGGATCCATCTGAGAGCCTTGGGCAGTTTTCTCTCACCTTCCCAGGCAGCAGGTGACTCGTACAGAGCTGACAGGTGGGGGACAGGCACAGCCCCTGTGCCTCTACCCAGGCAGAGGGAAATGTGCTCTGGCTGCAGGCTCTTACTCTTTCTCCATAACTGTTTTTATTCTCACTTTGTGGCTCTAGGTAGCAGTGAGTGAGAGGATGTAAAGTGACTTTACCATAACTGAGAATAAGGTTCTAGAGATCCCAAGAAGTCTGTTAGCAAACTCACTCACGTGTGGTAATTAGAGGTGCTTAAGTGTTTGTGTATATAATAATGCAGTTTCTGTGAAAACATAATCTTCCATGAAAAATAAAACTTTTTAAATCAAATCAATGCACAGACTTTTCTCTTTCATCCAGAAGATTGAAATGAAACTTATCATTCCAGTCTAGCGGATCCAGATCAAACTATCTTGGCATGTTAAGCCAAACCAAACATGTCATTTTCAGTGAATTCAATACTTTGTGTTTGCCAGAGCTGGTTCAGTTCCTACAGGAGCTGTAGGTCGGATGTTTGTGATGTCCCACTGCTGCCTGAGAGTGTGGTGGCTCCTATCCCTCCCTGGGCTTGGTCCTGCCAGGCAGGACAGAGGGACAGGCAGCTGTCCCTGGGAGCTCTGCTCTGCTGGGGAGCTGGGACACTGTGTGCCTGAGGGCTCAGGAGGGGCCCTGGCTGCTCAGCAAAGCAAAACTTCTTGATTGATGCAGGTAGAAATGTTTCTAAACAAAACACATTCAGGTAATCAGATTTTCTGATGGATGGGAGCTCTGCTTTGCAATATTCTCCAACCACTCTTGCCTATGACTCACACTTGATTTACTTTTTCTTTAGGCAGAATTCTCCCTGTGCTACACCTTGCACTGCTCTGGGCTGAACCAGCCAGGAGAAACCTCTCAGAACCCCCCTTTTTTTTGCAAGTCCTGAAACAGTTTCAGATTCAGCCACATCTGAACTCCTTTCCTCTCTTCATCTCCTAATTTGCAAAGTTTCACTGGTGCTCCTGTAGCTGGGGGCTTGCACAGGTACTTGAACCCACACCATTTACACCCCCACGGAGAACAGGGTGTAACAGACCCAGAATGGACAGTCTGTGTGCATCCTATAGGCTGACAGGCAGATCTACCTCTAAGCCACCTTCTTTAAGTGAGCCAATTCCTCTGGATCGCCAGCAGTTTACATAAATATAAACTCGAAGCTCACTGTGAATTAATTAAGTTGACTGAGTCCACCTAATTGGGCTTTTCCTACACACATTTGTCAACACTGGTTGTGCTCAAGTGAAGTGTCAACTGACTCTGACCCAAGCTTTGCCCCAGTGAGCAGCACAGCTCCAAGGGCTGCCCACAGGTCCTGGTTTTGTTCCCCAACCTGCAGCATTAAAGCCGTGAAGGATTGGGGTGGTTGACAAACACTGAGTTTGCCTGAGTAAATGAGCAGTGCTGACTTTCTCTCCCAGGCCCACTGGGTGCTGAGTGTGATTAAAGGCAAGTCAGGAAGGACTGCATGCTATTAATTCTACCAAGGAAATCTCCTGCTTTATTCATTAGATGGATATGGCTTTTTCTAGGGGGAGAGGAGATAGAAAAGCACCTTTGGTTGTGCTGTAACATCTGTGAGTACAGCTGGCTCTTTTTCTCTGTGTTCCACTTCTTATGTGCAATTTGGATGTTTTCTTCTCCAAACTAAGATTGAAAAAAAAAAAAACCAAACAAAAAACCAGCCAACAAAAAAAACAAACCCAACAGCTCACATCTAAGGAGAAGAAACTTGCAATGCTTGTTATTAGCAGGGCAAAGCCCTCACTCCTCTGGCAGAGACAGGAATGGCCACGCTGCTGCTCAGCCTGGGCTGCAATATCTGCTGTTATTTGTCAGCCTGCACATAATCAGGTAATTTCATGTAATTCCTACACTTTCAATCAAGTCTGCTGAGCAGATGGCAGAATTCAAGCCCATAGATTCTGTGTAATGACACAGCCTGGTTCCAGCCCCAAAGCCAGTTGCAGCAGGGTCACTGTGCTCAGGGCAGAGCTCAGCTCCCCTTCTGCCTCTGCAGGGTGGGTGTGGGTTTGAGAGGCTCTGGGCTGGGACAGAGTCATCCACCAGCAGCCTCACCTGGGTGGGAATGAGATTAAACCCCTTCCCTGTTCCTAAATGGCTGAAACCATCTCTTGCTGGTGAGGACCAAATACATGGGGACGGGAGCAGAGGCGTCTGGGGTTTGTGTGAGCTTTGCTCTGCCTGGATTCATGAGTTTGACCAAGAAATGTGATGGTCCATGTCTTATTTCTCCTGGCTCTAAAGAGCAACAACACTCCCTTTCCCCAATGGAGGGGATGCAAAGCTTGACCCACAAATGACCATGAAGTGGTTCGATGAAAAACAGAGAGGAAATGTGAAATGTTTGGTTTTGGCCAAGATTTGAGCACCTCTTTGCAGACAGCTGGTCCAAAATAACATTTTGCTGTTACAACAGAGGAAGCCTCGTGCGTGCTGGGAGGAAGGTAGAGCAGCTCCTCCAGGGAAGTGTATCTCCACCAACCTCCTTTGGGAAGCACAGCCTGGCGTGTTTGCTGCTCCAGAGCTGGGCCCAAACAGCTCAAAACACAGGATGTTTCCTTTCAGCCTCACCTGGCTGCTGCCTGAGCCCTCCCATTTGCCCCTGTGCTCTCCCAAAGAAACAATCTGAGAGTTACCTGGAAGAAAGAAAACCTGAATATATCAGTGCTGCACAAACATTAGTGACACCCCAGGAGAATTTCACCATGCATGAGATTAATGCATGGTATGTGGAAATTTTCATTCCCTCATCCCATTTGCTTGAGAATTTCTCTTTTTGATGCTGTGGCAGCTGGGGAAATGCAGCCACTGCCAGAGCACTGCTGTTTGGGGAATGGGACAGCAGGACCAGGGGACTCTGAGCATTGCAGGGCTGTCATGGAGGCTGTCATTGAGGGAATCCCTGGGGATGTGGTGAGGCTCATCCTCCTCCCCAAGCTGAGCTGCTCATTGCTCTGGGGGAGCTGTGCTGAGGCACTTTGTCCCAAGCATGGATGGGTCAATGATTGATGCTTTCTGCTCAGTTAGGACTAAGAGGGACTTAGAAGATCTCATGGAAGGACTCTTAGCTCCTGCCCAGGTGTTCATTGTTCTGGCATGACCAGAGCTGATAAATGAGAGGACACAGATGTACACAGATGTATTGGGGTGTTTGGGTGCTGTGATGGCTTTTGCTGACACTTCCCAGGTGTCTGGCTGGATCAAGGCAGGAGGAGAGCTGTTCTCTGCACACACAGCCTCTAAGCTTGGGAGCTTTGTGGGCAAAACTTAACCCAGCTCTTGGAAACATTGCCCAGGGACAGGGAGAGTTTTGTCTGGTGGGAAAACCGACAGGATCCAGGAGGGAGACAAGCATGTTTCTCTGCACCTTTTGTGGCACGTGCTCACACTTTTACATGTGATCCTCCTGCTCCCTGGTGCCTGTGGCTGCAATCCTGACACATGTGCTTGGAGGACTGGCAGTGACCAGAGTGCTGCACTAACACCTTGCTTCTCCCTCCCTGCCTCCCCCAGCTGTGCAGGTGGGAGATCCATTCCCAGCTGTGAGAGGCACTGTCCCCTCGTGCAGGGTCCTCAGGTGCAACATGGACTCAAGCCTGTCTGAACCTGGATGATAAGCTCTCCTTGTTAAAAGCCATTATATTTGCTACTAGCTGAGGATAATTCTGACTGACTACAGCAGTTCTCCTCTGCATGTAATTGAATTCATATTCATCATAAAGCAATGAAAAATAAATTGTGTGTGTGTTTTTTTCCCCTCATAAAGCAAGGCATGCCGCTGGCTCTGCCTTCCCTCTAATCTTCCCCTCTGCAACCTACCATAATAGAATTCATGGGAACAGAACAGCCGAAATAGATTGTGAGGTTTTGACCCACCTAGCAGAAAGTGAGTTTATTTCAATGCCAAGGAGGAATTGATTAATTCAGTTGGCTTCAAGGGAAGGCTGAAATCTTAGCTTAAGGTTCTCCAGTACCAAGGAACGGTGCTGGCTTGCTGTAGGCTGACGGTGGTGGTGTGGCAGAGGACCTGTGCCTCAGCCTGTGTGGGAGTTGCCAAATACACTACAAATCCATCTGTCTGAGTCTAAACTCTTAAAGAATTAGTGTTGCCATGAAAGTTTATTTATTATTCTGTGGCTATCTGCTGTCCCTGGGGCAATGACATGAGCCTGGTGCAGAAGAGGGGAACCGGTGTGGGGCTGTGGGGACCAAATCCGAGGGCACTGCTGTGCCAGCTGCTCGTTCCTCTGCCTCATCCTGCCCTGCAGCTGGTGGCTGCCATCGTGTTGGTCTACTGCAGAGATATCCTCAAGGCAGATGTCAAAATATCCTCTCTAAATTCTTTTAGAAACCTTTTAGTCTGGGCGTCTCACAAACGGCAGATTTTTGGTGGGAAGCTGGTCAGCTGAGTCCATCATCTCCCCTCCATCCATGTTTACCTTTTCCTTTCATTCTCCTGTCTTTGACAGGATCCAGAAGCTGGGAGCTGCTGGTGCCTGTGAGCAGAGCTGCTGCTGAGGCCTGTCAGAAATGCTCTGACAGGAAAAAAGCAAGGTTTTCTGCAGCCCCTGGCCTGCTGCCAGCTGTGGGATGGCTGCCTCGCAGGCAGAGCAGACCAGACAGTCCTAATGCACCAGAAAATTAGTGAGTTCTGTTCAACAAAGGGTCTAAATGTCTCTCTAGTTAATTATTAATTTCATTATGGTGAAATCATTTATTACATTTTAATGCTGGAAAGTGTTGCTTCCGCAGCTTGTGGAATGAACATTAGGAGAAGGAATAAGGGGGAACTTGTTGCTAATGGGTCCTGGCAGCTGTGTGAGTGAGCAGCAGGAGCTAGAGAGGGTGGGGCCATCTGAGGCAGAGATTCCTCTGTGATCAGTCCAAATGATGGAACCTGACCAAGAAATGGGACGAGGAGGGTTAATACACAACTGTGCTGCAAGACAATACAAACAGCACCCTCCTCTCTTTGCACAGGGTGGTTTGCTCTGGTGGCCGTGCAAACCAATAACAACTGTCTGCAACTCTTAAAATAATTCCTCTACCTTCTGCCTTGTGAGGGAAGTCAAGAATTAAAGCCTGAAAAGGGGAAATTTGGGGCATGATGCAGTACCTTTGCTTGGCATTTGACAATCTTTAGAAATTAGAAGGCTATTTTTGATGGTTGTTCCTTGGAGTATCATATGAGGCATAAATGCTCCCTGTGTTTCCACCCTTACAGTTCTGGTATTTTTTGTAGCTCAGCAAACATTTGCTGCTGGAGATAGGAGTTGTCACAGGAGATCAGAAAAGTAGTTTCCTTAGGTCAGAACATTTTCCAGGCCAGTAGAGACAGTTCAGATGTCACCAGGTATAACTCAAGTGAATCAAATTAAATTAAGTGTATTTGTGATAGGAGTATGGACCCATGGATCCCACTGTGAGCACCTTTTAATTTTTCTGACAATATCCCTCTTTTCTCCTTAGAAATTGGGCACTTCCAGCACTGCTAGGAACCAAAGTGTGACTAAGTAGAAAATCCAAGTTGAATCGATGGCTGAGCTGGAAAAAGAAGGAGGAACCCGGCTCCTTCAGAGCATTGCAGGAGAGGGAATCACCACAGAATCCTGTCTGGACTGTGACCTTCTGAAGTTTAATGTTCAGGAGATAAAGCTTCACACCTGGATCTTCCTCTGAAGCCACCAGGGAGAGGAAGTAAAAGAAAGGTGAAACACCTGAACTCCTGCTCCCATCCCTCCTGCACGGGGTGTGTATCCTCACCTGGTGGGTGACTGCCATCCGTCCTCCCTCTGAACCACAGAGCTGCTCCAGAGGAAAACCAGCACTCACTGGCAGCTGCTGAAGCTGATTCCATCCCCCATCTGCCTGGTCAGCCCGTGAATCCTCTCCTCTCCTCTCCTCTCCTCTCCTCTCCTCTCCTCTCCTCTCCTCTCCTCTCCTCTCCTCTCCTCTCCTCTCCGAACCTCTCCTCTCCGAACCTCTCCCCAGCTAATCACCGCTGCCATCAGCGCCATTGAGGAGAGCAACAATACATTGCAGAGCTCATCACCTTCAGGATCATCTCACTGCCAGCACACGCTCTCCCTGAAGGGTGGAATTACTGGCAGATGAGATGCAGGGTGGTTTTGCCATGGAAATGTTCCCTCCCGTGTGTGTGGGCCTGTGGGTCTGTGAGCACACACGTGGCTAACACAGGATGCGGACGTTTGGCTCCTAAAGGTGGGCTGAGCGTTGGGCTCAGCAGGTGTGCACACTCTGCATTTCAACAGGAATGTGAGAAATCTGCTTAAAAACCACAGCCACGTCCCTGTGGCACTGCTCAGTGTTTGAATGCACTCAGTGGGTGGAGAGGCCTCACATGGGTGTGAGCTCCTGGTAGTCCCAGTCCTGGATGCTCTTCCTGGTGCTAAATCTCACTGTCAACAAGTTGTGCAAGCTACTTCCTTTATTATTTTTTTTTTTTTTTTAAATTAGTGGTGACTGGAAGAAATCTGAAGAATTCCAAGAATCTGCCTGGGTTTGTGGGGATGCTTGGTCATGGTTGGTCAATCTATTCAAGTCCAGGTAGATGCTATGGCAAGGCGAGGAAGTCCCAGTGCACACCCTCCATCTCCTCACCTTACCCCACCAAAAGAGTTCTCTGAAGGTTTGCACTTCCCCATTGAAATTTCCAGTTTCAAGAGGTGGGGATTTTCCTGCAAAAACCTCTTGAAGTGAAAAATTTCCAACTCTACTAGCTATCAACTCATTCTCTTCCAGCTTTCTCTCTCCTTCTTCCCTGATGGTGTGCAGCAGCCAGAGATAAACCTCAGTCTCCATGCTCTGGGGGGGCCCACCTGGCACTTGTCACGAGTCCTGTGCTAAGTTTTGGGGACAGCACAAGAAGCAGTGCCAGCCCACAGCCCAGTGATGGCATTCCTTGGATCATTAACTCCTGACCAGCACCACAGTGCAGGACCCATGGTAAATAGTGTTCTGTTGTGATTCATCAGCCCTGAGTTCAGATATATGATTACAATCTGCCTCTCCTCTGTGCCACTAGCCTGTAATTTTAATCCCAAACATTTGGGTGTGTAATGAGGCAATGCTTTTCTGCCTTACCTCCTGGTGTAACCTGTGATTTATAACGTGCTGGAAATACAAAATCAAATAAGAGGGAATAAAAATAGCTCGATGGCAGACTTCTGCCCTTTGACACACAATAAGTGTTGTGATGACTTTAAGGTTTGCAAGGAAAACAACTGAATGTCTGCATCTGTGTATTCCAGGTTTTATAGAGCTGTGTAAAGGTAATTTTCAAGGTTTTCTTGTCTGATGTTCTACAAAGCAAATCCTGCTATGCACTGACCCAGAGGGAATGTTGTGAGCAGGATCAAGTCCCAGTAATTTCTGCCTTTGACTTACCAAGACAGAGTGTTAAATACAATTCCTTGCAGCCCCATGGGCCTGATGCTGCTCCTGGAGGCTCTGGGCAGTTTCACTGTCCCTGTCAGTGACTTCTGGGCAGACACACAACTGTGCTGGGGCTCAGACTGTGGCTTGTGGGGCCCAGTCCTGAGCCAGGGGATGCTTTATTTGCTGCACACATCATTTTCAGGGTATAGATGCTGCTGCTGCTCTGGTGTCACCACCTTGAGCAATGTCATTCCCACAACACCCATCGCAGGGCTGATGGACTCTGGGATGTGTCACAGCATCACGGGGTGCTCTGGGTTGGCAGGGACCTTACAGATCATCTCATTCACCCCCTGCCATGGGCAGGGACACCTTCTACTATCCCCGGTTGCTCCAAACCCCATCCAACCTGGCCTTGAACACTTCCAGAGATGGGGCAACCACAGCTCCTCTGGACTATGCTTAAGCACCTCCCCACTCTCACTGGGAAGAATTTCTTCCTAATATCCAGTCTAAACCTACTCTCTGTCAGTTTGAAGCCATTTCCCCCTGTTCTGTCACTAATGTTCTTGTAAATAATCTCTCTTCCTCTTGCAGCTCCCTTCAAGGCTGGGGAGCAGTGAAGAGGTGAGAACTATTGGAAAATGTGGTTGTAAAATCTGCACCAAATCAGGACAGTGCCCCACGGGGAGGGAGATCATTGGGAAGAATGTGGAGATTCTGGGCACCTTTCCAACAAGGAACAGGAGAGCATCTGGGCCAGGCAGTCTGGCCAAGAGCTGGATGCCAACAGGAGAAAGGCAGGCAGGATCAGCAACACGGGGGAGTTCACAGACAAACATGTGGCCCTATAAAGTGCATCCTAAAATTCATTGTGCCCTAAGGCACGTGCCACACACCTGGAAGAGCTGCAGGGCCCCAGCAGAGCTGCTGAGGTCTCACAGCATCAGCCCTGGGTCGTCAGGGCTCATGGACCAACCCTTGAGGCTTTGCAGTGGGGATCCAGGGGTTTGAAGTGCCATCCCCTGCTGTTCTGATGTCTTCAGTAAGTTTGGGGAAATATCTGTGTTTGCCATGGACAACCCCCTGGTTTAGCAGGTGTGTGAATGAGGTAAATGTGTGGGCAGGAAGAGGTGTAATTTTATTGTTTGTTTTTCCTAAAGAATATATATGATTAAAGTTGAGATGACATGAGAGAGTGAGCAGACAGCAAAAATCACAAAACTCTGGGATTTGAGCACTGGGAGAAGCCGGATTTCCTTGGAGAATAACAATGAGGAGGGAAAGTCAAAGTACCAAGATGGAAACAATCAATGTTACGGATTTTACACTGGCAGGAAAAGCAATAAACCTCTTCCTTTTGGCTGCTTGTCCAAGCAAGCCACTTTGGATGGAGAGTTTCCCCTGCAATGAAAATTATATGATCTCACCTTGGAGACTGGAGTGATGTAATAACCATGTAGGGACTGTTTTAATGTCTTTCATGGGTCATTGAAAACTGCCTGGCAAATTGGATCGTGGACTACAGGGAACACTTCTGCTGCAGCAGGAAAATGGTCTGGATATAACAAGTGACCAAAGGGGTTTGAAAAATCCCACCATATGTAATAGTTCCTGGTTGCAACCATAAAAATATACCTTTTCTTTTCCCTCTCTTATTTTTTGTTGTCTTTTAATATAGCCTTTTCTTCTCATTCAATAACCCTTCTTATACCTTCATTCTCCCTCTATATTAAGACCTGACAATCCATTAAGGCAAATCCTGTATTTTGAATTGCATCTAAATTGATAGTGGAATGTGGACTGCCTGCCTCAAAACCACTCCCATTCTCTTCTGCTGGAGATTAGATGGATTTTCCTTCTGAAAACAAATGAAAATTTTGATTATATGTGTCATTCAAACTGCAATTCCATCTTATTAAATGGTTCCAGGCAGTTGGTGCTGGGAACATTGCAGTAAGGACTCCAACATCTGAGACTGTTTGGCTGAATCAGTTGGCCAATTCCATGCTCTTTGTCAGGGAATTCTGGCTGTGGCAAAGTGTGCAAACTGAAAACCACATGAGAACACAATGAAAATAAGTGGTTAATGATGTGACTAATATTTAAAGTGGTTTAGGATGGCAGCTCTGCCTTTCTGCATATTTCAATGCCTTAAGGAAAAACGTTCTTGGACTTCTTTTTTTAGTGTACACCTTGGTGTTGCAGCATCATTTGTCTTCCCTCTCTAACATCCCAGATATCCCTGAAGTCATTGACAAAGGAAACCAGACAAGAAATAAATGCTGGCTTAGACTAAAAGATTGCATTTCAGTTGTGCACTAACCTTTTTCTATTTTCCCCAAACAGGTGCCATTTGTCAGCCATATCCAAGGAAGAACACGGGCTTTGCAGTCTTCATTTCTAGGCATGGAGGCCTTGAGAGGCACCCAGCATCCTGGGAAAGTCCTGGCTCTATAAGGAAGGTTTCCTCTGATCCCTGGTGGACTTTTCTTAAACCTCCAGGGAAGGTCCACAGCCTGGAACACTTTCCTGAGGAAAGTACTTCCATCCTCATATGGGGATGGATTAAAACCAGTCAGGCTGGTTTTAATTCACACATAAATCTCTAGTCAATCCCCAAATCACTGAGGAGCTGTCTGGGGCATTATGGAGACACTGCTGTATGCAGGAGTGCAGAAGAGCAGGATCCACGGAGGGAAGGCAGACAGGCAGCACAGAAATACTGCAGGCTTGCAGAAGTCAGATTAAAATAAAGTAACACAGATTGTATTGGTTTGCATGGGCCAGCCCTGCCTTTTAGTGAGCTCACCGAGCTGAAAGGGAGGCAGGATTTTTTTCTGGTTGTGTTTCTTTTTTGTCCAAGTCTGATCTTTAAAGAATGTGAAATTCAGCTCTGCTCCTGAAAGCTGTAAACAGCCGAGTACAAAGGGGCTGTGCAAGACCCCAGCCTGGGGCAGTGCTTGAATTAAAAGGTCTGTATGGGATCCCCAGAAGCTGGGAATTTTGGGCTTTCTGTGCTGTCAGGCACTGACCCTCAAGAAAACATTGCGTTTTACCTGAGGCTGTGGAAAAGGCTTCCACAATTGAGCGATAGCACTGGGATTACGGGCGTGCAGTTGGAATAGAGGTGTGTAATATCACAGGGTGGGAAACTTAGAGTTTAAGGGTTTGGAATATAACGTGTGGAAGGCAAGATGGAGGTTTTGGGGTGTTGACTAGTCTTTTTCACCTTCTTCTTCATGAGTTTAGGTGGTTTTTTTGTAACTGGTTACTGAGGTCTGCTTTGCAGACTATGGGTGGTTGGTAATTGGATTATAAATAAAAATAATTCAGGTGTTAGTTCACAGTTAGACAATTTGTCCTTGGAAAGGCCTTATAGAGATAGAGAAGTAGCCATTTTTCTCCATTTTGCACCCTTGTTAGTTGGAGTGCTGCAGAACTCACGGCTTGTGAGACTGTAACATAGATAAGGATTAATAAACATCAAAGTCCAAACACAAACTTCGTCTCTAAAGTAATTAATCTCAACTCTAGCAGAAAAGAAGATGAATCAATCACAGGTCTGCGACACCAACAGCACAAAATCCATGACAGACTGGTCTGGTGGAAGGTGTCCTTGCACACATCAGACAGGTTGGAACCAGATGATCTTTAGGATCCCTTGTAACCCAAACTGTTTTGTTACTCTATGATTCTACAGTGACACTTTTTTTTTTTTTTAAAGGTAATTTCTAAAATCCAGTTGAAACCTTTAGTCTTTATTTCCAGATCACAGAACATTCTGTGTTGGAAGGGACCCACAAGGATCATCAGATCCAGCTCTCAACCTCAGTATTTTGAGCACCACCCTTTAACCAACCGAGCTGATCTCAGGTAGCTCCAGCCTGGTACCTGCACAACGCCTTCCAGGTTAAAACAAAGGCATTTTTACCCCCAAAACCCCTTCACAGAGGCAGCTGTCTCCCAGCAGTGTCAGAACAGGCTGGACAGCATCAGCTGGTGGCAACACAAAGGTGCCTGATGCAGAAAGGAGCTTAGAAACACCTGCCTGCTACTCACTCCTCTCTCTGCTCCAGGCAAGGGAGGATTTTTAGGAGCCTTTCAGGTGGTTTGAGTAAAATCCCAACCAGAGGCCAGCAGAGGGGGCAGCTGCCACTGCTGCAGAGCGCTGGGAGCGGGTGCCAGCACGGCACACATCGCTGCTGTCGTTTACAGCTTTACCTGTACTTATGTGAGTGGGGCTAATTAGTAGATGGAATTAGCCTACTGCTCTCGGCAGCATAATTGTAAACAATTTCCCAGCGTTTCACTCCCTGAGTAATGAGTTTCTCCTGGAAATACAAAAGATGAACTAATGATAATCTGGCAGTTTACAGCAGGATGACAAACATTAATTATACGGGATTACGATGTGATCCTCCAATTTAAGTCAGTTTGGCGTTTCTAGGCAGAGTTGTATCTTAAGAGTTCTGTGGACACTTGTCTGAAGCATTTTATCTTCCTTTTTTGTTGTTGCTGTTGTTTTGTTTTTGGGGTTTTTTTGTGTGTTGTTGTTGTTTCAAGCTGTCTTTTAGCTTTATCTTTTACCACAGATCTAACCACCATCAGCTACTTTGAGGCAGAGCTGCTAGGCCAGATTTTTTTTTTTTCATAAGACAGTGGTATAATTGTGCATGAAAAATATGTACAGTATTAAGCTTAATTTTCATTTAAAGACACCCATGCCAGGAGACCAGATTGCTGCATGTCCAGGGATGTAGCTCAGCTTGGATTGCATTCATCATAGAATCATTTAGGTTGCAAAAGACCTTTAAGATGATTGATAAACTGTAGGCTTAAATATGGGATGTGGGATTTATTAAGGTCAGAGCCGGAAGAGTGGTGCAAATAATGCTGGGATTATAAAATATTCATTGAATAAGGTCAAGTCAGCAAACTGAGCTGTATATCTGTGTTTGTCGTGGGACTCCACTGACTGCTGATGGCCCCTGAGACATTCCTTTGAGCTAAGGTACAAATCCTGGATCTTTCAAATTTCAGTCCTGTTCCACGCCTGCCATGGGCAGGGACACCTCCCACTGTCCCAGGATGCGCCAAGCCCCGTCCAGCCTGGCCTTGGGCACTGCCAGGGATCCAGGGGCAGCCACAGCTGCTCTGGGCACCCTGTGCCAGGGCCTGCCCACCCTCACAGGGAGGAATTTCTTTGTAAGATTTAATCTGATTTTTTTAACCTTTACATTCACAGCTGTTCCCTGAAAATATTCTGACCTTTAGCTTCCCCTTTGTGGCAGATGAACCCAAGAGCTCTGGGTGTGTCACGGCACTCACAGCATCTGTCAGCTGTGAATTGCCATGGAATGAGAGCTGAAGGGGCTGCGACTCCTTTGGGGCCACACCAACCCCCATCCAGCACCTGCCATGCCTGACCTTCTTCCCTCTCCATAGAGGAATAATGCTGTTATCTTCCCCTTCCTGTTCCTTTTCCATCAGGAGAAACATCCCTTTCCTCAGTTCACCTAGTTAAGTGTCAGGAGTTGATTTTTGGGCTGAAATTCGTACCTGAATGTGGGCACAAGTTTTACAGAGAGGTTTTTGTTATTTATTGGCAAGTCAAATACAAACAGCCAGGGACTGGCTCAGCTGAAGGTTATGTCATCTGTAACTTCTTTAGGTTTGTTTTTTGTTTGTTTGTTTGTTTTTTATGTTATAACTAAGTATTGAATTAATTTGTTTACCACTCTGGACTCAACCACATCCCTCCTTTTAGATGAGCTGTTCCATACTCCTTAAAAGTACTGATAAAAACAATCTTTAATTTTATTTCTTTCTGGATCCATCCACTGTTCAGCACTTCCTCATGCAGGGTTGTTGCTGTCACTGAGCCCCAAACATATCTCACTGCAAACTCCTTGTGATTCTGCCACATTCAAAGTGTTTGGGATGCAACTTTTCACAGCAGGGCCCAGTCCAGACTGACTTGGTCAGGAAAGAGTTCAGGCAAAAGGATTTTGATTTTCCAAGAAAGAGGATAAAGAGAAATGTTGCTTTACTCACCCTAACAGAAAAAAACCTCCAGCAGTCTCTCCATTTAGAAGGTGCCCCTTGCTTTTGAGCTGGGATTTGAAACCCCTGTTGGGGATTTTCCTGTCTTGAAACTACATCAAGCATGTCTCTTGGTGCATTTGGAAAAATGCAGTGCATGGAAAGTGAAGATTTGCAAGGTCGAGGTCTTGTTTCAGTTGCACTGGAGGGGCTGGTGTAGGACAAGGATCTCTGCTGGGAGGCTGTGAACCTGCAGAGCCCACAAGCACGTGGAGGGCCAAGAGCTGAACCAGCATTTGGGGCCTCTTGGGGATGCTCAGGCAGGGGGACGTGAGGGGTTGAGAGTCCTCCTTGGGATCAGGTAATGCCTGGACCTGTGGAATGGCCAGGTTGGGTTGGGATAAGGGCTGTGGGGATGTGACCAAACTTAGAGCTTGGAGGAATAAAACACACAAAGCCCCAGGAACCTGCATTTTCTGTTATCTCCTACCTCCTTCCCTTTGCATTGCCTTTAATCCTGGGAGCACAACAAGGCAAGGAATCCTTGACAACCAAACTGACCCACTCTGACCTGTCTTTAAACGAGGACAGTCCAATCTAAGAAGCTGAGCTGTCAGTTTCTTATTTTGTTATATTACTTTAATTGTGTTTATTTGGAATTAGGGAGCCAAATTCTCTACTGGCAGAAGCTATTGTCACTAGAAGGGATTTCGGCTATCAAAATCATGTTTGTTTTAGTGTTGTGCATTATTTATTAGCTTATAAAGCACCATTAGCAAATGCCACTGCACAGTGATGGATCCCCATTAATTTTGCATTAATGCACATCCCACTGAATATATTCTAGAGTGTGGCACTGGGATTTCTGGGCTGTTCTGACTCAGACACTCACTGGTCCTGTCCTTTGGTGTGTCAGGTGAAGTGGGGTTGATGATACCTCCCTGAAATGGGAGAACATGTCCATTCACACCTCTGCAGCAGCACTCAGAGATCTTTCAGAGGAAGCAGGGTGTAAAAAAACATGTTTAAACCTGGATGGACTTGTGTGATAGCTCCTGGTATTCTGGATTTGTAAGGGAGGACAAAACAATCTACAGATATGTATTTATGCTGAATATCAAAATGGGACTGACAGAGGTAGGGCACACACTGCCTAGGAAGATGCTTGGGTACCTTGGAGAGGGATTCCAGAATAGGGCACAGCTTGTGCTGCATGATGGATGTTGCCATCCTGCCTCTCTCAGCTTTGAGTCCTTTCTTCAGGTGTCTGGCCAGTTCAGGGTTTCTTTCCAGAGCTGCCCACAGAAAATAACATTAAAACTCCCGAAAAGACAAGAATTTAAAGTTTCTTTAATGTGTATCCAGCCCAGAGGGCTGGAGTGAGAGTGCCAGCTGGGTGAGTGCCCTGGAGCACCACGGAAGTGTATCAGCACTGGGGAGAGCAGTGGTCAGCCAGAGCAGAGGGAATTCAGAACACAGGGCAGTGCCTGGGTAACAAATGGCCATGGTGTGTTCGTTGACATTTGTGAGCTCAGTGGAGTCGCAGCTGGCTGAGCGCTTATGGCTTGTCTGCATGCCTAAAGGAAAATAAGTGTTTATTTCGCTTTTCTTTATGGTCAGTATCCACTAAGAACCATTTTCTGGCTGCTGTTAGCTGTGTGCTGTGGTGTCTGTATCAGGAAAATAATGAGAAACTATTTCACACCCTGGAAATACAGCATGAAATCCTGGCCCTCCGGAACACTGTGCAAAGAGTCCATTAACCCTTGAGGTGCCAGGATTTCATCCTCAATCTCTTCACTGAATGCCTCATCCCCACTGACCCTAGAAAGCTTTCTAAAAATGATATGTTTCTGAGCCAGTCATCAGGTAGTCAAAATGATCTTTTCACTCCTATTTGGAGGAGAGGAGGCAGGATCTGTTCCAGTAATTTCCAAGTTGGAGCATGTGGGACATTGGGCAGTAACAGCCTTTGGGGATGGTCCTATGGCCCCAGAGCTGTCTCAGCTCTCTCTCACTGGGGCTGCCATGGGCTGGTCCCAGGCACAGCCTTTCGCTGCTGGCAATGTCAGAGCCTTGAGCTGGACTCTGCAATCCCCCACTGTCCTCTTTTGGTTTTGTCTCTCCTGGTTCATCACGCCTTTGATGGTGCCCTCCCCACTTGGAGTGAGGTGCTGTCCCTGCACAGACAGTGGGGCTATGGCCAGGATGGCCTGTGGAGGGCCAGGGGTAGTATTTTTAAATAATCTGGCTGCTGGGAAAGCAGGCATGCTTTCTGAAGAGGGTTTGTGTGCCCCCAGCTCTGTCCAGGCACAGCTCAGGGCTCCAGGCAAGCTTTACTTGAGTTATTTACTGTTCCCTCTTGCTGTTTGCTGCTGGTGCATCCAGAACTCCAGACATCCCTGCCGTGTTTTTTCCACCTCTCCCTTTCTCCATTGCCATGGAACATCTCCCTTCAAACAGTGAAGTGGATCTCCAGAGGTGTGCAGGGACACCCACCTTCCCCCACGTGTGCCCCACTACTCGGAACCAGCCCGGACCCCAAAGCTGCCCCGCTCTCACCCTGCCTCCTCCCTGCCTGTGCCCTCCTTTGCCACCTGCCCCCGTGCAATTGCCAGGAGCAGCAGGTGCCCCCTGGCACCACTGGCACATCGGAGCAAGTGTTCCATGAAATCACAGAGCATCCTGGCAGAGCACAGCCCATCTCCTCTCCTCCTGCTGGCACCTCGCACTCACTTTACACCTCTCAGGCTGCTGCTGCTCTGCATCTCCCGGCTCCTGGGGTGTTCCCTTCCCTCTCCTTTTTATGGCCTGTCACATCCACCAGCATGAAACACTGGTGTCTCAGCAAAGGGGAGATTTTAAGAAGTCACTTTTTATCAAAGCACAGCTGCTGAGACGAATCTGTTATTTCTGTGGCCTCCTTGGGCCCACCCCTTCCTCACACTTTGCTCTACCTCTCACTGTCTCTTCCTTAAGCAGCCTTGACTTTTCAACTCCACATTGCTGGAGTTGTCAATGTTGTGTTAGTCCCACCAAGGCATATTTGTAGGGGGAGAGGGAGTGGAGGAGGAAGAAATATGAGAAGGAGCAAACCTATTCTATCAAGAATAGATTTGTTCAGCTCTGCTTTGTTCATGAGGGCGAGCACGGCCTGGGAAGGAGCCTTTGCTTGCATCAACTCCAGGCTGCTCTGAGATACACCGAGCACTTTATTTTGGGAGCCATGTCTGCAGGCAGCATGATGATGGGATGGCTCCTGCTTGTGCACACATCCATCCAACCTCTGTGCTGCTGTGCACGTGGAAGGAACGAGCTCGGGATGGATGAGCCGAGCCTGGAGTAGATTTGCAGTCAGATCCACTGTGGGCACAGATTTATACCAACTAAAGATCCAGCCTGTGCAATCTGGTTGAACCTTAATTTCTGCTCAGATTCCACTCTCCATTAGCGCTCTGTGGGCATTTGCTTGACAGCAGGAATTTTTCACTCTCTTAGGAAAGGCAGTCACGTTTCAGGGAAGGCTCCAGCCTTGGTTCATCTCCACACCCTCCTGCACTCGCAGACAGGCACACAGCTCTGCTTTGCATAATCACATTGGTTCTTAACCACGGCAATATATTCAGATTTCAGACACTGGCAGCCAGATCCAGCTCTCTCCAGCAGCCTTCCTGCTGGAAAAGCAGTTATATTTGTGCAGCTGGTGGAGGGTTTGTAGGAAAACTGCCACCCTAAAGGGAGCTGAGAGGTTTTTGGGGGAACCGTTTTAAGGGGGGCATTGCACCCAAACTTGTTATCAAGTGATCAAGAATAATTGTAAACTGCATCCAGCAAAGAAAAAGAAACCTTAATTCATTAATGGGTGTGTTGATGGGCTTGGCTTCCACTTTGTGGTTGAGATACATCAGCCTCTAGGGATGAAGTTCTTTGAATGGCAAAAGGAGGCAGAACCTCTTTATCTGCACCAAAACGTAAAAAAATGTTTTAAAACTGCAAAAGTAACCAGTTCCTACCTCTCCTGTCCAGTTTTTTTCTGTACAAACCAGGCTGCAGTAACACTCCCAAGCCCTCCCCACTTCTGCTCACCTGGGCTGAGCTGCTGACAATTGCATCTCCTGCCCACGGCATCTCTATTAAAAAAGTCCATCTCTAATGAATCTGTCTCAAGCAACAGCACTGCATGTTGAAATTCTTAGTCCTTGCTGCTGGATCCTGGGGTGCCTCACTGAATTCCAGCACCAGCCCCTGTGGCTGGCACCTGGCAGGGTGAGGCAGGGAGGGCTGATCCCAGCAGGGTGAGGAGATGAAGCAGCCCAAGTCTCCTGGGGCTCCCCCAGCCCTGAGAGCCCACCAGGCAGGGGTCACACCCCAGCTTTGCCTCTCTCTGTTTGGTCAGGTAGACAAAGGGAAAAGCCCTGCCATGTGACAGAGAGATGGGACTGCCACAAAGCTGAGGAAACAGAAGTCTTTGGGAGAAATGAAGTAAAAAATGCAACTGTCTCCAGTTCAAAGTCTTTGTGGACACTGGAAGGCACTTCCACTTTCATCCTGTGCTCCAAGACCTTAAGTGACTTAAATGAGAAATCTAAGTTAAGAGAGGAGAAAATATTTTGCTGGGTTTTCCTCTTTTTTTTTGTTGCTTTTGAACATAAATGTCATTTGGGTACAATGGATATGAAGAGCTGTAACATCTTTCCTTCTCATCTACATTGAAAAAAAGGAAAACATGTAGGGATGGAGCCAAAGTTTGATCTTGCTTAATGTATCCAGATGTAAAGCTGAAGTGAATCTCATAATATAAATCCAAGTGTTTCAGGTTCCCACTTGTATAACAGAGATAAAAGTCTAACACAGAGGTTCCAAAAATCCTCCCCAACCTTCCAAGGCTCAGTCAGACCCACATGCATAGTCCAAAATAAATTGAATTTACTGGAATAGCTCCAAGATTATGTCTAGAGTGATTCCAAGACTTTTCTCTAATTCAAATGAGCCCTATTACACATGGTGAATGTCTGCAGGAGAAACACAGCCTATTTCAGAAAGCCTTATTATACATTTTAGTGCACGCAGGGTAAACATGGAAAGGTCTCTTGGGCATTTTTTTGTTTCAGTTTTATAATTTCATTGTGCTCTTTGGTTACTTATGCAAAGTCTTCAGGAAACAAACAAAACACTTTTGTGATGCTTATTTCAGCTCCACAGGGGCTCTGTGTCAGACTATGAGCTTCACGGGGGTGTTTGAGTGACTTGGACGAGTCTGATTAATTGATGGAAGTGTAACAAGTCCCCAGGAGTAAAGCAACACCACTTGGGAAACAACTCCCACCTGCAGCAGCTGCATCCACCCCCAAACTGATGCTGATTCTACTCTTTCCTGGCTTCTTGTGAGCTCCAGCATCAGATGGAGGCTTCACTTCTGTCCCCCAATGGATGTCACAAAGCTGTGTGTGCCCTAACATCAGCAGACACCCCAGATCCCACCAGCAGACACCCCTGAACATAACCCCTGCTGGTCTGCACTGCCTGATCCCACTGGTGGCATGCAATGTCTGCCTGAGAGGGGAGATCTGTTCCCAAAGCCCTGTCAGGGACTTCCACACCAGCTCCAAACTATGAACAGGGCACAGATACTCTTTGCTAGCCCTGGGATGAGCCAGTTTTGGGCCAGCTTTTTAACCTTGCTCCCATCACCTCTCTGCAGCTTTTTCTCTGAGTGCTGCACAGCATGGTGAAAAGGAAGATCAACAAAGAGAAAAGGTCTGTCCTTCAAGGAAACAGTGATGGGTTTGCTGTGGACCCGTGCTCTGTAGCTCATGGATCAGTTCTGGGCTACAAAAAGAGGGAATTTCAATTTCTTCCAGGATTGGACAAAGACATGAAGGATAAAACCCAACTGGGTTTGCTTGAACAAGCAGCCTTGAGCAGGATCTGTGTCACACTGAGCCCTGGTGAGCCAAAGGTAAGGCAGGGGTGTCCATGGACCAGCACAAGTCTTACACCTGAAATGTGCAGTGCACAGAGAAAATCCTACAGCAGAGATTTCTGTCTCAGGGACTCACATTTTCCTTCTTACAATGCAGAGAAAAATTCTGGTCTTCCAGAGAGATTCAGAGACAAAATGCAAATTCCTCTAGCACCAGGACTGGGATATTAGAGGGAGGCAAATGTGTTAGGGTTGTTATTGTCAGGGCCCTAACAGGCTCTAATTGTCCTGCTGAGCTTCATCCAGGCCTCCAGCCCTTGCCTGGGGGCTGCATTTAAACTCACACTGTTAATCTCTCTCCTTCCCTGGGCAGGGCTGTCTATAGCTAAGCCTGGCCTTGCTCCTTGCTGTCTTTGCCCAGCCTTGACTCTTCCTCCCCTGGTGTGGGCTCTCCTGGGATGTCTGCTGGACCTGTTTGTCTCTCCCTGGTCCTGTGCGTCCCTTCAGCCTTTTGTGCAGAGCAGCCTGTCCTTCCTGCACCCCCAGGTGTGTCCTCTGCTGTTCCCTGCTCCTCCTTTTGAATCCCAGAATGGTTTGGGTTGCAGGCACCTTAAAGGTGCTCCTGTTCCAAATCCCCTGCCATGGGCAGGGACACCTCCCACTGTCCCAGGTTGCTCCAAATCCCATCCAGCCTGGCCTTGGGCACTTCCAGGGACCCAGGGGCAGCCACAGTGCCAGGGCCTGCCAGGACAGAAAGCTGTGGAGCTGTTACAGGAGCAGCTGTGCAGAGCTGTGGAGGTTAAATGCCAGGTAGGAAAACAGCCCCAGCTCTGTTCCCTGTCCACACCCAGGGCAGGATGCTCCCCTGGGTGAGGATCTGCACAAAGCCAGCACAGAAAGCAGGCACGAGCTGTAACTGCTCTCCAAACTCCAGCTGAGCTCTGACTGGGATGTGAACACATTCCTGGCACTGAGCTGAGTGCTGGGTGACACTTCTGTGCCTCAGCACTGGTGAAGGCTGGTGACCTTTTAACAAGTTCCCTACTGAGCATTGCATAGACAGGCCTTAAATGAAAACTGCTGCCTTTTCCTTTGAGGTGCAGAGAGTTGCAGCTCCAGGGCTCTGACAAACATCTGTTTCACTTTGCATTTTCAATTCTGGCTCAGATGATGGGAACTCTTGTACAAGAAAGAGAAAAACAGCAAGGGTCCCCATTATTTACCAGTGGAGAGGTATAAATGGCAGAGGCAGAGCCCTTTTCCTGTGATTTCACTTTTATGGGTCATTACTGTAACTGGCTTGTGCTGCTCTTCTTTTAGCATACAAATGGCACCACTTTATTTCCTGTGGGTGGGATTGATTCCCTTCCCAAGGGGTCCCCATTGAACCCAGCATTATTTACACTGAGCATGGAAAGAGGTGTTATTTCTTCAGTCATGGAAACCCTTTTTTTAAAGGCTTAGCTCTGTTTTCTCTGTTGCTGAGCCCCCTCACAGGCTGAAAACTATTGTGGCACTGTAAGTTCCAGCAGGAGCTTAAAGGTTTGTGGAGGTAAGGGAGTTAAAGATCCCTGTGCATATGTCTGCTTGTTTAGATCAAAGTGGTATTACTTAGTTTTGTAAGAGTGTTTCAAAGTATGTTGGCAATGTAAAGAACTGTTATAAAAAGCAATTTTAACCCCTGTAAAAAAATCTGAGCCAGTTCAAGTCCTGCAGCTTGAACCCTTTTTCTTTGCAAGAGATTGGGATCCTCTGGGTCTGCTTCTGCTGCCAGGGGGAGGCTGTGCCTTGGCGTTTTGGGGATGCAACTCCTCTGATCAACAGGTCCTGGGGTGATTTCAGATGCAGCTGAGGGTTTTGTGTGCTCCTGCTGGGATTACACCTGGATGTGCCAACTCAGATACTCAAGGGGAAAGTGCTGTGACAACTTTGCAGAGATCTTTGCTTGAGATTTTTAAAATTTTGTTCCTTCAGCTTGGCACAGTGCTGGACACTTGGTGTTCTTTGGTTTATTGGAGGAATGCACTCACCTCCAGCTACCTGAAACCATCCATCCATGGCATCAGGTTCCTTAACAGATCTGTGCAGGTGTTCAGCATGTGGAGTCCTCCTCCATGTTTCCAGAAAGTGTAGATTGAGCAGCTGCTTAAGTCCTGTACTGCAAATTTTGTGTCTCACTTTTACAAGTCAGATCTAAAGAGCAGAACCTTGCTGGTAGTGCCTTGCACAGTAGAGCCTAGCTGAAGATGGCTAAAGGTCTTCCCAGATTACTTTTCCTACCTGAAACACTGGCAGATAAGAGAAATAAGAAGGTAACTTACAGGAGGAAGGAGAGGGGCAGGAGGGAGGCTGCGGGACAGGAAAGAGGCATGGCTTGGTCTGCAGCTGTGTCAGTTCTGATGCAAATTTTATCCTTTTTCACTGCCCCACGAGTGGCATGAGAAGTGCTGAAAATACAAATATTCATTTTTCTTCCTGTAATAAAACTGTCCCTGAAGAAAACAAAACATCAGGCAGAAACTCTGCTGCTTTCCAGGTGGAGAAGCAGCTCCATGGTGTGAGCCTTGTCCTGAGAATGGAGTGCTAATGGTGGGGTTTGGGGGCCCCAGGGATTTGGGGGGTTGCTGTGTAGGTTTGTTTTTGCTTTTTGGTTTGTGGGGTTTGTTTTTGCTCTGGAGGCAGCAATTCCCTGCCCATACACGGAGGAGAAGGACAGCAATGTGATGCTGACTGAAAGTGAGGGAAGCTGCAGAAGCTGGTGTTCCAGCTAGCAAAACAAACTGAGGGCATTGGGGGCACAAAGTTGTCAAATAATTGCCACGTTGGAATGTTGCATAGCAACAATAAAGATCCTCTGTGTTTTTGTGGTTGGAGTGGGCACTGTACACCAGCCTAGTCTGCTGTCCCATCAGGAAAGAACTGAATCCAAATCCCTGAAGCCAGTGGGCACAATAGAGCCAAACACATTTAATGTTGTTTGCTTGCTGTGGTCTTCTGTGTTTGCTGTCAATGATTCCAATTGATCCTGCTTAAAAGCCTATCCTTGATAAAGGTGTTAAATTAAAGCAGTTCTCTGTAACTGATGGATCCTTTCAACCTTCTTTGGCAAGGAGCTGGGTCTTCCTCCACGTCCCTGCCTGGCTCAGAGCAGCACTTTATTAATCCATTCTGTTTCTGAGGAGCAGGTTCACATGGCCATGACAGCACCTTCTTCACCCCCACCTCTCATTTGGATTTCCTCCTGCCTTTGGCTGTGATCTCTGTCGGGTGGGAATCTCTCTTCCGTCTGCCAGGTCAGGTCTATGAGTGCAGTGATTAGAAATAATGTTAATTGCTAAACTGCTTAACTCCAAGGCAGCAGTAGAGCAATTCCCACACTGCTCTCACTCTCCTGTACCTCAAGCTCCCTGGCCCATGTTTGTCACAGCAAATATTGACTATTTTGATTGTTATTTAACCACATGGCTGTGCTTTGGCATGAAGTGTCTTGCATCCTGCTGGGTACCTGCAAACTGCCTGGGCCCAAAGACATTTTCAAGTGGCCTTTTCTCCACTGCAATTAGAGGGTCAAGGTCAAATAATCACACAGCAGAATTGTTCTCTCCTCCTTTGCTGTGATCTTTGTGTGCCTCAGCTGGAGATGGCTTTCATGTGACCTGCAACTACTCCAGAGCTCAAAAAAACAATAATAATAAATCACAAAAAATCCAACCTACAATCAACACACAGAGCTTTAAAGGTATTGCACATTATTTTGTTGGACATGGGCTTCTGCCCCTTGTTGTGAAGGTCAAAAGCAAAAGCTCTTTTTTTCTCTCCAAGTGTCACTCTCGCAGAAGCGAACGCTGGCAGCCTTGGAAATGAAGGCTCAGCTTATCTGGTCCAGGTAATGCCAGTTTGGACTTTCTCAAGTGTGCACAGCTTGGCTGAGAGCCCTGAGTGAGCCTTGACTGTGCTTCCCCTGGGAACCAGCAGTGCCACTGGGCACCAGCAGTGCCTTTGGGCACCAGCAGTGCCACTGGGCACCAGCAGTGCCACTGGGAACCAGCAGTGCCGTTGGGCACCAGCAGTGCCATTGGTGTTATAGGTAAAAGCCAAAACCAACCAAATTAAAATATAAAAGAATTTATTGATTGCAAAATAATTTCGATAAAGCCACGGTCAACACGGACAGAGTGCCGAGCCTAGGAATTGACACTGGTGAACAGAGTGTACCCTCTCTCTCGCCACCCCTCTGTCCACGTTTTTGCCTTCTGGCTTCTCAGTTTTTATACCCGAAATTTAGCCCCAGGCTTGGGGTGGCAATAGGAACAAAGTCTCTCTTATGGTGCAGATGAAATTAATGGTAGGTGAACACCGGTCTCCGGTCCTGCTGAAAAGATTCCTCGGAAGAGATGATTTTCTTAATTCAGTTTTAGATGCAGTTTCGGGTGGATGCTGATGAGTTTATCCTTATCAAATGATAGGATCATGCGTTAAGTGGCGGTCGTTGGCCATGGTCTCCTGCCGGGATCGTGACTCTCCGTTGTTCCTTCAGATGTAAATGTGGTTCCCGGCCAGGTTTCAAGGTCCCCCTCGAAACAGGCTTCCCGTAAAAGCTGACACGGCACAGATTCTAACTTAGGAATATCAAGTTATATACAGTATAACAAACACCCCAGCACGAATTATTCCCATACATATATAACAGTTGGGCACCAGCAGTGCCATTGGGAACACGTCCCCAGCTCCTGCCGCAGCTCCGGCTGCCAGCAGCAGCCACAGATCACGCCAGGCTCTGCTTCGTGCACACACCTGCCCACCAAGGGCTCTTTGGAGACCTCCCCTGGCTGCTTTCACCAGCCCACACGTTGATTTGGATTCACAAGCAGCTCAGATGGACTCGTGGCTTTCAGTCCAAAAGCTCGAATTCCTGCAGCCGGCTGCAAATCCTTTTTGTGTCGGATCAGGTGAAGTTAATGACTCACTAGACAAAACCAGCTAGGCTTTTTTTATTCTTCCTACTCCAAGCTGAAGGATGCTCACATACTTCATTCCTTTTACTGCTGGAATCCTTCTAATTTCCAGCCTAAACTTATTCTCCCCCAAGGCATCATTTCTCATTTGTTCTTGTGTCATGGTTATATTTTATATCTGTAGCAAGGACAAATTGCAGATTTAAATAGCAGGAATGCTGCAAAGTTTTGCCTGAGTACAGATGGAACAACTTTCTTGCAATAATTACATAGTAGTTACAGTTTTCATCTGATTAGCTGGAAATATACTGATTTTTCTCCTCCTGTACTTCCCATAAAAGTTCCTTTTCATCAACAGTTTATACAAGTGTTACTCTGTAGGGGGTTGTTGCAGTTGCTATAGATTTTAAAAAACATAATATCTTGTTTTTAAATAGGTCTGATCATTTGTGCCACTATTACTCCCTTTATGACATCCTGGAAAGGAAACAGCAGAGGAGGGCATGGAGATCCATAAAACTCTAGGAGGGAGGGAGGATTGACATTGATTTCTTACTATTTCCCCCCGTTCCATGAGCACCTCAAAATGAATATGAGGGTTTCTCAGTATACAGAATTTATCTCCAGTTCCCCTGGAAGCAGTTTGGAGCTGGGAGGGGAAGGTGTCACACAAGTTTTCCTGGTTGCCACTGCCCTGGGCACACCCCAGGTGAGTTATGTCACCTCTGGGGACCTTGGGCAGAAGCACAGCAGGGCTGCAATGGGCTTTGTGACCCTGGTCCACCAGAGCCTCAATAAAACTGGCACAGTTCATTCCCCCTCCAAATGTTCAATGAGCATCTGTGCTTTATTGCATGAATATATCTTAGCTCGCACTTATTCCTGTCCGTAACTTGCCTGAAAGGGAGGTAAACCCTTGATTTTAAGGAATGTTGTAAAACCAGAAGACTTACAGAGGCAGATGGGGAAATGTTGAAATGCACTGAAGCACCTCCATTGATTTCAGCAGCAGTCAGCTTTGTAAAAGTACCCAATTTAAAGGTGTAAATAAATAATTTCCACAGTGTGAGTCACTGCAGTTATATATATTGAAATTCCAACTAGAGTAACTTCTTCTTCTCTCTAACCATTTAAAAACATTTAAAAGTACCAGAGAGCTGTTGCTTGTGCTATCACAGGAAAAAAACTGAAGAAAATGGAGTTTGCTGAACCCTCTCCAAGGTTAAATCTTCCCAGCACTGTGCAATTGTTCCAACCTTGTTTCTGAATAATCTTGACTTGAAGATGTCAGGAAATCACTTTTCTTCCCAGTACAAGTCTGTTCCAGGTGTCTGCTGTCAAGCAGAGCCCTGTGAAAATGCCATCCCTCCTGTCCCACCGTTGACGTCAGCACGTCGCTGCTGGATGTGCTTCCTCACTGCCTGATGTTACCTTGAACTGGAGCAGAAAGTCCACAGGAGTAAAAGGGGAGAAGTGTTAATGCTCAGCCAAACATATGGAGAGACATGGCAGCGCCTCTCCTAGGTACATCTGTGCAGTTTGGTGTGCAGGAAAGGAAAAGGGATGGTGAAGCGAAGGTTTATTTATTGAAAAGTTTTGCTTTTGGGCTTTCTTATTGCTTCTTTAGCCAAGTTTTCCTCTCTGAAGCAGTGAAA
This sequence comes from Nicator chloris, assembly GCA_013400495.1. Classification (NCBI taxonomy): domain Eukaryota; kingdom Metazoa; phylum Chordata; class Aves; order Passeriformes; family Pycnonotidae; genus Nicator; species Nicator chloris. Next base: position 141,138 of record WAAE01020035.1, read on the forward strand.
AAGGAAGGTGACTCAGCCTTTTACTCTCTCTGGATAAAATAATGTGCTCTCTGTGAAGGCAGCTGTGTACCAGGAGAGTCTTGCTGGTTTCTAGAAGCTTCCTGCTTGTGCCGGATGAAAAGGAGCTCAGTCCCAGGTCTGGGTTTGTAAATGGGAAAGTCCAGCTTTGACACAGGTGGGGTAGGAAAGTCTGTGCTTGTAGGACTCTCTGCTGCTTCACTCCCCCTGGGGAGGTCTGGGGGTGGTTCAAGGCACAGCACTGGACAATTGGGAGCTGGGTGAGTAAAGGCTGCCAGTAGAAAACATGGTGAGGGGATTTAATAAAGACTTGCCAGACTGGGGCAAAGAATGGAGCAGTGTAATTAACACATAAATGCTGCTGAGTGAATCAGTGTGAAAAAGGCTGAGGGGGCCCAGGTGAGTGACAAAATGGACTCGTCCACTCTGCACTGGCCTGTCTCTGGCCAGGTAATGTCAATTAATAGAAAATGAAGGGTCTGACTCTGGAAGCTGTTGTGCAGGTTCATTTCTCATTGGAAGAATGGAGAATAATTTCAGAAAAATCCTTTGGGAATCTAGAGCTGGTATTTTCAGGGCATTATGACTTTTAAGCCAGTATCCATGGCAGATTTGTGATACAGCAAAAAAAAAGTAAAAAGTGCTGGCATGGTGTGGCAGGAGGGGTTTTCTCTGGGAAGTTTATGGATTCAGTTTAGAGGTATTGATCTGCTCAGTAAATGCTGAAATCTCTGAGTTTCTTCCTGCAGTCAGGAGATCTGGTATCTAAAATAGCAGTTTTCCCCCCGATATTTGCAGTACGTTTTTTTGGCTCACAGAACTATTTGCATGTTAAGGAGTTCTTCCCTGAGCCCAGATATTGGCCAGCTTGAATATGCACCAGAGCCACAATGCACGGTTGTGCTGGCCCAGCACTTCCCTTTAAAAGACCCTTTTGTCCTCTTTTAAACAAACAGCTAAAGCTGACATTTTCTGTGCTGGGTACCTGTCTTAGCCTGTCTCTTTTCTGAAGCACTCAGCAAAAGTGTCTGAGCTGTTTCTGTGAATAGGGCTATGGAAAAAAGATTATTTTAGGAGTGCTAAGGATGTCTTCTGTTGTTTGAAGAAGGATGAGAGCCACTACACTGGACTGAGGTCTTGAAGTTTCAGAAGGTTTTCCACGGAACACACGTGGCAAGGTGCACTGGGAATGGGGCAAATGGCAAGGAGCCACCTTGGGCAGAACTCTACAGTGATGGAAGTTTTCATGTGGGGAAAAGGACAGGGGAAACGAGGTTTATTTTTAGCACTTCTGTTGGGTTGAATCCAGCAGGCCAGATGATGCTCCTTGTGATAAGCAAATGTGTTTTAGCTGGCTTCAGCAAACCCATATGTACAGCTGAGGAGCTACACTCCCCTGAAGTAAATTCTCCTGATGTGAACATCCAGCCTGAAAAAACAGTTTAGCTGCAGGACCTTCTTACTGAGCACATCTGCTCGGCAATTCTGTGCAGCAGCACATCTGCCATCAAATTTAGCACAACCTGCAGAGCTCTGGGAGACAGGAAGAAAGAGGATGGGTCAGTTTCTGGCTTGGAGAACAAACTCAGGACAAGTTGTGACTCGAAGCTCCCTGAAAGACCAGCACTTTTGACATGATGCAGCTGGCAGGCTTGGCTGGGCAGCACTTTGTAGGGAGGAGGGCTGCCAGTGGAGAGAGCTGAGCCAGGATCTGGCCTTAGGGACACTGCTGGAGGAAGATCCTGCAGCTTTGGAGCAAAGGAAGAGTCTGCTTTGATCTGGCCCCATTTCTCATGTGCTGCTGTTGGTTTTCTGCAAGATACTTTTTAAAGAAATAAAAGCGACACAAAACCAACAAATCTCAATTAAGAAACCTCCTTGTGTTACCGCCTCAGCTACTACCAGCTCTCAAATTCTGCCTCTTCTTGCCAACTTCTTGCTCATTTCTTCTTTCTAACCTCAGTCCTACTCTGGGTTGTTAACACATTTGCTTTGAATATTCCTCATTATTTTGTTTCTTGTGGCAGCAGCTGCTGCTCTGCCAAGGCCAGAGCGTTACTGGCATGCAGTGAGGTTGTGCCTGGCAGCAGGGCCCTCACCAGAGCAGGTCACTGACATCCCAGCCTCACAACAGCGCTGTCTGTGCCACCTCCTGCTAGTTTTCATTTGTGTTTTTGCTCTTTCTATTCTGCAGATCTCCCAGTTCCATGGTTAGTTGCTTCCTGCTTCATCCCTACACCTCCCATTTCTGTTGTCCCTTCTGGTCGTTGGCTGGACCACCTTCTCCATCCTCCTTGTCCCAGCTTGGCTGCCCCGTTGCCTCTCTCCATTTGTCTGTGGTGTCACCCCCCCGCCAGTGTCCTGTGTCTGCTGTCACACTGCACGAGAGCCTGTGCTACAGCTCTATGGCCATGCCCTCAACTTCCTTCTGCCGTGGTTTCTGATCCCACAGCCTGGGACAGCACACTCCTGGAGGTGAGGGGCAGCCAGGTGGGTGTGCAGTGTTCTGTGTGCTCCAGAAAGTGCAGGAATTACCTGCAGGAGTTACCCCTGTTTGTTTGGCCAGCTTGTGACTGTTCTCCACTGTCCTGAGACACTGCAGGAGATGTTCCTTCACTGGACCACAGCAGATGTAAATGTGAGGCTGTGTTTTGGCTGTCCAGCTCCCCAGTGTCCCCAGGCTGTTCCCGACACTCCCCTAACTCTCTGACGTCTTCTACAGCACAGTTGTTGGAATTGGCACAGGAAGAGGGAGATGGAAGGTGCCATTAGACAGAGGAGGAGGAAGGTGGGAGCTGCAGGGGGGTCCTTGGGGCAGAGCTGGTGGCACTGGGCTCAGCAGTGGGCTCTGTCTGTGCAGAGATCTCGGCAGGTTTCCTGTGGAGCTGTTCCCTCTGCTGTCCTTTCCCAGCTGTGCACACACCCCTTGCATGTGCTCCCTGTCACTGTTTACTGCTGAGCCAGTGCCAGGGATGTGCTCCTCTCCTCCTTGGCTACAAGTGCTGACAGCCAGCCCTCAGTGACATAATGACCAGCCAGTGTGAAACTGTTAAAATCACCCCATAAATAACTCCTAATGCACAGAGAACCAGGAGCTGCTGTTGCTCATAGATAAATTATTCACTGCCATTATGGAGCATTAAACCATGGCTAATATGGAGGTCTCCATAGGGGTTTCATTAAACACCAGAGGTTTCCTATAGATTTAACCATCAGGGAGCTACACATCTCTTGCTGCTTGTCAGCCCTCCCGTGTTAGAGGTAATGCACTTCTGCACAGGAGTATGGGGATGTTAATGGCCAGGAAAATGTCTCTTAACGGGAGGAAAAAAAATGAAATTCTCGATGTTGTTAACATGCAGTGGCAGAATGCTGTTTGTAGCAAGATTTTTGATCTCTACACTTTGGTTTGGTTTTTTTTTTTCACATGAAGGTATTAAGTGTAAGTGGAAATAGTCCTCTTCCAGTCAGGAGCCAGCAAAAGGACAACACTTCAGACTGGCCTGCCCTGTCAGCAGTGGATCTTTCCAAATCTCTGCAGTCAGCTTGGCTGGGAGAGGGATGCTGCAGCATGTTGTGCTGGGCTTGGCAGCGCTGGTTAATGGTTGGACTCAACTCCTTTCCATCCTCAGTGCTTCCATAACTGAATGGCTGTGTGCTGCCTGTGATGGAGGCACCACAGGCCTGTCTGCCTGTGCTGCTCCCCCAGCCCCACACTGCCTGGACAGGCACCCCCTGACAAGACTCATCCTCATCCTTGTCCTCGTCCTCATCCCCATCCCCATCCCCATCCTCATCCTCATCCTCATCCTCGTCCTCGTCCTCGTCCTCGTCCTCGTCCTCATCCCCATCCCCACACTGCCTGGACAGGCACCCTCTGACAAGACTCATCCTCATCCTCATCCTCATCCTCGTCCTCGTCCTCGTCCTCGTCCTCGTCCTCGTCCTCGTCCTCGTCCTCGTCCTCGTCCTCCTCCTCATCCTCATCCCCATCCCCATCCCCAACCTCATCCTCATCCCCATCCCCATCCTCATCCTCATCCCCATCCCCATCCTCATCCCCATCCTCCTCCTCATCCTCATCCCCATCCCCATCCTCATCCTCATCCNCCTGCCAGGGAAACATGGAATTTGCACAGCCTGTGGCATTATTCAAGGTGCCAGGAGTGTGGGAACAGGTGGAGCGTTCCATTCCACATCCATCCCACTCATCCCTGTCTGCATTCCCATCCCCACCCCATCCCCATCCCCATCCCCATCCTCATTGCTGTGTGACCCCTCTGACTCAGGCCTTTGTCCAACCAGACCATCCCACCCAACCACAGCCACCACCAAGGCCACAGGAGGACCCAAACTGCCTGAGATGAGCTGACTGAGCACATGCATGGCTTAAATCACCCTTTGGAGCCTCTCCACCCATTGTGGGCTCCCTGGCAAGGATGGTCTTTGCACCAAGGGGGTGTGGAGCACCCTCAGGTCCCCAGGCCATGGCAGACCTTGCAGCTCCCAGCATGAGTGGTTCATGTGTGTTTGTTCTCCCTTGTCCTGCAGCCAAGGCCAGAAGAACAGCTGGTGCCTTCCCAAGGCTTTGGAAGGCCTAATGACCACCATGGAAATATTTATAGCTGCTTCTTCCAGGAAGTTGTTGGTAAACAATTACCACAAGCATTGCACTAATTATTCTTACAGTGTTTCCCTGGTTTTTTTGGTGATCTCGCCTATTGCTACTGCAATATACTCTGTTTTAATATTGAAATATTTAAATCACAATTTATTTCTTAATACATTCAGGTCAAAGACCTGTCCTTTTTGGCTGTCTGGTGAAATTGTACTCATTCTCAAAGCTGTTGCAGCTGTCATTCACATGTAATTAATGTGACCACACCACTGATGACTCCGCTGACATTAATTAGAGGTGTGAATAGGAAATCACACCCAGCAATGCTTCCTGTTGGGTTTCCTTTCCCACCATCCCAACCCCACCATTTCAGCTCAGCAGAGGGTGGACAGCTGGGATGTAGCCACATCAAAGTGGACTCAGTGTGGCTCAGGGAAGGCTGACTCCATGGGAATACTCTGGGTTTTCTGCCTGCAGTGGGATTTGCACTGGCTTTTAGATCAAATCAGTGTCAGTTGGCTCTTCAGGGCTTTTCTGCTGTGGCTCCAGCCACTGCTCTGCTCAAATGAGCTGAAAGGGACCCGTGTCAGGGTGGGAGTGCTCAGTGGTGCACACTCATCCCTGTCTGCTCCTGTCCTGAGCAGCATCTGGCTGAAATGTGCCCCAGCTCCCCTCTGGAAAGCAGAAAGGGAGATGAAGCACAGTGAAAAAGAAACAAAAATTTGAACAGGACAAGGATGGGCAGCGCTTATGAGTTTTGTGTTTGAAGCACAGCTTGAGTCTCCCTCTGGAATCATCACTTTTTTTCACTGATTAGCCAGGGAAATGCAGCCTCTGACATTAGGAGACAAAATTAGGTGATGTGATTACTCCTTTAAACTCAAATCAGGCACTAAACCTTCAGGCACACTGATCTTTCTGGCTTCTTTTCCATTCCATCCTCAAAGTACAAATTAAAAAGGTGAACTATTACAACTTAAATGGTTTTCAGAACTCTGATCCTTTTCCTGACCCCCATTTCTCCCTCAGCAGGAAGAAATGATGCTCACTGAGCCTGCAGGAAACGCAACCCTTTACCATGATTAAAAAAACAACCAACCAAACAAACAAAAAAGCAAAACAAACCAAACCAAACCCCCCCCTTGAGATCTGAAGGGAGAAGATAGAGGAGTAACTGATTAACTGTGCTGCTGAATGATCATTAATTTTAACCCTTTACCTGCAGCTGGGCTGTGTTTCTCTGATATGGGGAGGAGACCAAGATTCAGTTTAGGCAGTCCCAGAGCCTCCTAAAATGCCCTGCCAAGCCCTGGCCAAGTTTTGTCCCCTGGGTCTATTCCCCTGTGCTGGTGTGGGCAGGGTTTGGCCTGGCCAGATCCTTCTAGGATGAACAAATGACTCTTCTGGGTAAATTTTTTTCCTGGTGTGACATACTCGTGTATGAAACAGGTAAAGAGAATGTGTGGAAATATTAAAAGCCTTCCAAAAATGTTTTATTCTGGTATCTGCATAACTCCAAGTCTGTGTGGAAAGGTTGTTGCTATGAATGTCAGATGAAGCAGCATTCAGTGGCCAGGTATTTCAAAGTGGCCCTGATCTTATTTGGTTGTGATTAAATAGATAAATGCACATATTCATGTTCACATGAAAACCAAAATCACAGGTGACAGAGACAGAAACAATAAAACCTGAGACTGAAGAATGAAAGGGAAGGATAAGGCCTTGTGGTTTAATAGAAAGGGAAATATATGAGAGAATCTTTCATCTCTGACCGTGTTACTGCAAAGTAATAAGATACATTGGCTCTGAATGGAGAAGATAAGAGACTGGGATAAAAATCCAGTTTTGGTACAACAACCATGGGAGGTAAATTATTGCCTTGTTTTTATTACTACAGGCACAGAAATACAGTGCAGAGATGCAGCTACAGGGAAAAATTCCAACAAACCCATAGGATGGGCTGCAGATGCTTGGGGTTTGCTTTAAAGGGGTGAATGCTTGAGACACTTTTCTCTTTTGAAAGTATCAGAACAACATTGCTTGAATGCCTTGAAACTGTGGTTGCAGCTCCCAGAACTGAAGCTGTTGGGAAATTGGGAAGCAAAGTAGCAGCACCAGACAGTTTGTGGTGTAAAATCACAGCCTTTACACCAGACCTGAAGTGGTGTAAAATCACAGACTGAAGGGGGCTCACAAGGTGAGCACCACCTCTGCCACCACAGAGCCCCCGTGTCCCACCCCTCTCATTCAGTCCAATATTGGGAATTTCAAGGTTTCTTTATCCCCATTTTAAAGCCATGAAAATAGAAATCAACCCAGAGTGGCTTTTCAAAGTGCAAAGTGTATTGCTGAGTTCCTAAATTTACATGAGGTTTCCTAAACAAGCAGGCTGATTTTACAACATGCTGAGCAGCTGCTGCAGCCAAGAACAAATTCATCTGGAGACACAGCTGGGTCACTAACGTGGGAAGGGCTTGGGATGACAGGCTCTGTGTGAAACAGTCTGTGGTGAAGTTGCTTTGACTCCACAGACTTCCAGACAGCCCTGAGGCTTAAGCAAGTCTAAAGATGCAGGTGTTAGGCAGCACTAGGGGGCTTTTTGGAGATCATGCACTGCAAATCTGAACTCTGACAGAACCCCAGACTTCCCCCTTTTTGTTGTTCTAGATGTCCTTTGCTCCCAGGGCATGAGTTCCTATTTGTCTGTGCTTCTGATTTGTCTTCTGGAAGAGGTGGGGACATGCAGGTGATGTTCTGTCTCCTGGCCACCCTCTGGGCTGCTCTTTGCTCGCTGTGACTGAGGGGACATCACACAGAAATGCCAAGGCCAGCTCTTGAAGCACCAGGAAGGTTCAGACTTGCAGCTGAACACTTTGGCTTTGATCCTTTTTTTTTGGTAGCAGGTCAGACCAAACTTGGATCAAGATTTCCATGCTCAGTGCAGCCCAGTTTGGGGATGTCTGGATGCTGAGGCAATGTCCATCCATGCTGTTAATTCAAGCTGACAGAGAGGAGGTTTAGACTGGATATTGGGAAGAAATCCTTCCCTGAGAGGGTGGGCAGGCCCTGGCACAGGGTGCCCAGAGCAGCTGTGGCTGCCCCTGGATCCCTGGCAGTGCCCAAGGCCAGGCTGGACAGGGCTTGGAGCAGCCTGGGACAGTGGAAGGTGTCCCTGCCATGGCAGGGGTGGCACTGGATGAGCTTTAAGGTCCCTTCCAACCCAAGCCTTTCTGTGATCCTGTGATTAATTCACACCCCACATTGCCAGGTCCCTCACCTGTGCTGCCCAGCACACTTGGTGCTGAGGTACCTGGATGTAGAGTTTTCTGGTTATCTCCTGGGACAGTGGCATTTGCAGCCCAAAGCAGATGTGTTTAGGGAAGCAGATTATACTGCATTCCCACAGTGAAATAGTATGCTGTATTTCTTTAAATATATCTATCTAAGATCATAATGCTTTATGTAGCAGTGACAGCAGCTTCACAGGTTCTTTATTAGAGGAGGAATCCCAGTGTTACGGGGAAAATACAACATATTTTGTCAAAAATAGGGGGATTTTCTAAAGAGAAAATCTCTCTAGAGCCTCTTTCCCCCAGTTTCCACTAGAACATTTAATGTTTTGGCCTCTCCATCTGCCCCAAGTGGGATTGTCCACTTACCTGTAAACACTCTAAATTTGGACCATATTCAAACCATCAAATCAGAATCCCAGACTGGTTTGGGTTGGAAGGGGTCTTAAAGACCATCTCATTCCAACCCCCTGCCATGGGCAGGGACAGCTCCTACTAGACCAGGGTGCTCAAAGTTCCATCCAAACTGGCCTTGAAAATCAACAATAATATGGATTGGAACAGCATTTCTGCTGTAGTTTGAGGAAAAGCTTTCAAAGGACCTGCTGAGATAAAAACAGAGTTTCTGGGCTTGAATACAGTTATAATTCCTAGAAATTACGCTCACAGGACCTAAGTATAATTTTGTGATAGGAAAGGTAAGTGGGACTCTGGTAGTTGATATCAGGAGGTGTGCTGGTTTGAAAGCAAAACCAGTGAGAGACTCCAAGTCAGAAGTACAATTTAATAGAGCGAAAAAAAGAAACAAACAACAAAACAAGTAAAAACAAAATAAAAAGATAAATGCAATAGTACAAAGGACCACTGACAGAGTCAGAATACAAACCCAACACCCTGTTAGTTAGGGTGGTAGTAGCAGCCCAGATGAAGTAGTCTTGTTGAAGCAGTGATCCTGTAGAAAAGGTCTGGTAGGCAGCTCTTGTCCTCTGGAAATCCAGTGGCTAAGGCTGACTGTGGTGTTCCAAACCTCAGCTTATATTCAGGATGGAATGCTTGGTTCCTCCCTCTGGGCGGAGTATCTCACAATGGGATGTAATCTTATCAGCCATGCGGTGATGGCCCATTAACAGAAAATGTCCCCCTGGAGGGAGGATGGCTCTGCTGCACCTGGTGTCAACAGCTGGCCCATTAACAGAAAGATAGCCCCAGGAGCTTATCAGGGATGAGTCATGGAGGGGATGGGGAACTCTGTCCCACCGGTTCCAACAGCTTATGAAGATGGTAACAGAATACATACTTTTGGATACATCTTACACTGTAACCTAGGACAGGAGGTTTCAGCAGACAAATGTCCATACCAGCCATGACCTTGCCACAGGCCCCTGCTAACCCTGGGTCTGGGAGGGGATTGGAGAAAGATGAGGCAGCTGTGACCTGCACAAGGGATGGAAAAGTAAGGGCTGTTAGTTTAGAAGTGGAGTTAATTTTGGACGTGATAAGAAGTGGGTCTGCATCACGTTGATTTCATGGTGGTGAGGAATTGCCAGTGTCCTGCTGAGGAGTGGGACCAGGAAGCCAACAAACAACAGCAGATTTCCTCATTTATTCAGTGTCAAAATTTCCAGCATTTCAATTCTAAAGCACTAAAGCTGAAGGTATTTTTTTCAAGTGAAGTGATTGTTTCCATGGCATCAAAATATTTCTTTCTAATTTCTGTCTTTTTCAAAACCTTTTATTTCAAAAGTTGGTTCTTTTGAAGTTCCAGTTCAAGAAAAAAAAAGCTGTGCCTATCACTCCAATCTTATCAGATTGCTGTTTTTGTAAAACTAAGTTTTGTAGGGTTGACAAACATGTTTGAATTAAACAGCTTCTTTTGGTTTGAGATTTCTTTAGTGAAAAATATTCCCATGGATTCTATTTGAGACCTGCTGTTATATGCCTCAGAAAGTAAAAAAATCCAACCAAAAAGTGTCATGAAGCAGAATGTGTTTTATTCACCCCGAGATAAATTGCAAGTGTAACAATGCCTCTGAGAAACAGGGAACTGGAGAGAAATTTTCCAGCACTTCAGTGTGCCAAGAAAGCCATACACTCATCAGTTATTTCTGCTACAGCTTGAGGTTTTTATGAAGTTGAGATATTTAAAGAGTCCTCAATAAAATCCGGAACCAGAAGAAATCATGTTTTCATTCTGAATATGAGGTGAAGACCAGGTTTCTTGAAAGTTTAACAGAAATTCCTGATCTGGGTCTGCCTTGGGGAGTGTACCTGACCCAGCCCAGCTTTCTTGTGATTTTTGCACTTTTTGCCTCAAAAAGTACTTTTAAATCCCCTAAAATACCATTGTTTGTTGGTGTATAAGAGAGCTAAGAAAGAAAAAAACAAATTAAAACAATTGTCTAGTGGAAGGTCCCTGCCCTTGGCTGGGCCTTGGAACGAGATGATCCCTAAGGTCCTTTCCAACCCAAAGCATTCCCTGATTCTATGACTGAGGAGGTGGAACTCGTGCTAGAAATTGTACATCTGGTGTTCAAGAGCAGGGGGACACGTTATGGGAATGCTGCGTGGTACATCCTCAGGGGATACTGCAGATCCTGCTTTTCAGTGGGTCATTATTAACTGGGCGAGGATTTGCCTGCCAGCAAACTGGGACTGGGGGCAGCAATGTTATACATGTGCTCACACAATCATAAATCAGATTCTCCTTCCTTCAGAGACTTGGCACTAATACCTTGGCAGTACACAAAAAACCCAAATTGTGTGGAAACACACATCTGTATTGCATACACTTAGATGTATGCTTTTGAATAGCTGATAGTTCTGCAAAATATTAAATATATGTCTATTTAAAGGTTTTGCAAAAGAGTTTTGTGAAGTTTGAGAAGAAGAGGAAGATTGGATGCCATCTTAACCAGGCTGGAGATTCCATAGTGTCCTGCCTCACCTGTAAGCAGAAATAAACACCTGGCTTCTTGTTCCTTCCCACACTCCCTTTGTCTTCAAAAAAGACTTTTTATTTTTACAAATAACTGCCAAAAGTTTCGTCAGGGAAGCAGGACAGTGCAGCTGTTTGGGTTGTTTGTGTGGAGAATTGCAAAGGGAAGGAGAAATGGAGAGGAGGCACCACGAGTTGCATCACTGGAAAAAGTCCTGGCTGAGTCTGCAGTGAATTTAATGCCTGCTCTGGATGCAAGGAGCTGGGATTTGCTGCTGTTGATTTGACTTCATTGGTTTTCATATCTAAACAGGTTGCTAAGTGAGGCTCACCTGGGCTACAGCTGCTCCCAGAGGAATGGGTGAACATCAATGGTAAATGGAGATTATTTTTAGCCAAATTCTGGAGTCCTGATATACCTCAGTTTTCACTTTCTCAGCACATTTTATTCAATTTTATGAGGTCATTTAGCAAATAATTTTAATTTTCTGCTTAGATCTGAATTTCTGAAAGTAATGTACTGTTGTACAGTTAATGAGTCTGCTAATAAGCTCCAAGAAAATGTGATTTGCGAATCATTCCAGGACATAACTGTCACTCAGACCCTATGCCAATTAGCATAACCATTAGCAGCTATCCCTAAGAGGTCCTTGAAATTTAAATGAGCTTTCCTAAGATCCTTTTCACCAGCGAGGTTGCAGCTTCTGCCTCACGAGGCAAATGCAGCCTGGTGAAAAGCAATAATTCATTGAAGGCAGACCTTCAGAGGTAACTGCCCACCTGGGTCCTGAGCAGCAGCAGTGTCCCTGCAGGCCACTGGGTGCCTGTCTGCCCCTGTGGGGATGGTGACAGGTGCCTTGGCTGCGACCACCTGAGCGGCCAAGAGAGGATACAGCAGATTTTTACTGCAGAAACACGGCAGCGTGGCGGGGTGCTCGGGCAGCAATGGCTCACCCACAAGGTCGCTACTAAATCTTGGTGAGTTGACTGACTTGGTGGATTTAGCTTTGCTGGGGACAAACAAAAAGCTGCCCAGGGGCTGTGGAGGTTGTGGGCGATGCTGGAACGCTCTCGGGGGCTGCAGGGCTCCTCTGGATGCAGGCAAATTTCACCTGGCTGCAGTTCCCACTGGAAGTTGTCCTGAATGCTTCACTTCAGAGGCCCCCAACTCAAAAGAAAGCACTTATCTCAACACAAAATAGGAAAGGCTCTTATTTTATCCTCTCCCTCTCTCAGGTCATTGTTCTTTGGGCTCCCAGGACCGATTCCATCACGTGGTTTAGGAGGACCTAAATCTTCGAGGCTTTGTTTAGGATAAGAACATCACAGAGCTCTTGCCATGCCGTTAAAGAGATGTCTTCCCAAGGTGAAGGTTGGGCCAGGGAGTCCACCAGGCACACACAGCACTTCAGTCCAAACACAAGAGCTTCAGACTCAGGAGGAACCTGCTGTGGCTTGGGGCTATGAAACAAAAAAACCAGGTCGTATTAGGCAACTTTAAATACCTAGCAGAGGTTTTGGCTTAATCTGTCTCCTTTCAATCCTGCCTTATCTCATTTACAAAAAGAGAAATCCTTACACTTGCAGCTGATTTCTGCCATTTACAGTCCAGGGGGCCCCTCCACATCCTTGGGCCATCCCCTTTGCTCCCTGCAGCCTCCCACAATGCAGGGAACAGCTTTTGGTGCAGGATGTGGAGCCCAAAGCTGCACATTTCCCCCTGTGCCTGCATGCACGTGTAGACCTGTGAATCACTGCTGCACCCATGTGAAAAAGCTTTGATGGTCTGACAAACTGGGGTTTGAAACCTCAGGAAAACAGCACTGGAAGGTGCTTGAGGCTGGAGGACAGAGCCTGGCAGTGAGGTCGAAGCAGTTCCTCCTCCTGAACTCTTAAGTATTAGACTGACTCTATCCCTCTTTTAACTGAGCAAGGGAACATGAAACACAGGATTAAATAAAGCAATAAAGTTGTTAAAGATCTAAAGCTGATGTGAGTCATCCAGGAGAGATTAAGGCAGTGGCACAAATGAACAAAGCAGGTAACAGCCAAGGTAAAAGAGGGGATAAAGTTTGTCAAGATCAAGGAGCTGCCTCACAAAGTGGTGCAATGAATTAATGGCACAGTAAAAGTGAGCACTGGGCTGAGCAGAGCCTTGGGCAGCCTGAGGAGGGCTGTTCTCTCCAGAGGGGCTCCCCAGCCTCACTCTCTCCCTCCAGCTGGAGCAGTGTTTGCCCAGCAGCAGCAGCCAGGGGCTGAATTCCCCACACCCCACCTGCTGATGACTTGCACTGTTGTTTGTTTTCCTGTTTTCTCTGTTTTAGTGCAACACTGGGGGCTCCAAGGACTGTAGACACAATGTCATGTCAAAAACCACCAGCTGATTAGGATGATTATTAATAGTAGCACCAAGCAGCAGCTGGGACCTGACAGTTTAGAGATGTCTGTGAGGCCAGAAGGCCTCCAGCACTTCCCAAGGTCTGTTTGAGCTTTTCTGATGGAGCCTGGCCAGGTTTGCACAGCTGGGTCCTGCGAGCCCGTGTCACATCTGGCCAAGGCTCTGCTGGGCAGGATCCTTTCTGAGCCCTGAAAGCAGCTGTGCCTCAAAGAATGTGACAGCTCAGGCTTGGCTAAACGCGTTAAAAACCAGGGCTCCTTTGTTAATGTGGAGACACAACAGGAATTCTTGTTTTCACTAGTAAGCCTAGGAAAGGCTGGGTCTCAAACCATTCCCTGCTCAGGTTTAATACAAAACTGGTTTCCTTGGCTGCTCTGGCTGTTGATGGATGATCATTGGCCATATTTTTTTCTCCTGATAGGAAAATCTGGGGCTGTATAAATCACATTTCCACGCAGGGGACCAGGTACGGATTTTTTGGTATTTGCCCTTAATTGCCTCCTCGGTTTTTGTTAGACAAGAAAGGATATTAACAGGATTGCACAATGGCCAATTAGTCTTAAAGGTCTTTAGTTTCATTACTTATCTGGAATAATTTGTAATCTTCCTTTGACAAAGGCAGGAGCCCTTTTTGATAATAACACTAAATCAGGCTGCTGGAGCACATAGAGATTAACATATACAAGGGATGTTATACCAAACAGAAATTCAATTTAACAGATCTCACAGCTAAAACCATATCCCAATTATATTCATATCCTTCTGCTTCTCTGTCTTACCCTCTTATCCCCATCTTCAGAGGTCTCAGCATGAATTTATCGTGTTTCCTCATGTTCTTGTTCCTATCCAGCCTGCTTAGTACCAACCATTTTTTTTTCCCAGCAATGTTCTTTGATCTCTTATTTCTTTGCTGATCCCTCATGATGCTGCTGGCTGCAGGGACAGGGTGCTGGGAGGGCTGGTGGCTTTTCTGCCACCTGAGCAGAAGAGAGACACTTAAGTGGAGACACTTAGGGCAGCAACTCAAGCCCTTCCCTGTGCAGTGATTGATCAGATCCTGGGCATTTGCCAGCTGCCAGCTTCTTGCTCTGCTTTAAACCATTAGAAAGGCAAATAGATACCTGTAAAAGAGTCTTTTGAAAGATATATAATATCACTGCCCTCGCTATAATGCAAAGAGGAATCATTTTTTTTTGCCTTTGACCACTGGCAAAAATTTGAGAGAGAAAAGCTTTAAGTGGGACAAAGAAAGCAAGCAGGGGTTGAATACCCTCTAAATGAAGCCAGTTGTATCCCCTAACAGGAAGTAAGATCCTCATTAATGAGTTTTTAATGTTATTGTTAATTATGTTATTGTTATTACTTTAAAATGTAGAGGTTGAAATCAGCTCCTAAGGAGTTGAGCTGCTTAAGTGAACCTGTAGACAAAGCAGATTCTTATTCTAATACATTCCTCTCTGTGCTTCCTCTCAGTCTTCTCTAAGTTTATCAAGGTAAATCTTTTCTGTTACCTGAGGACAGTGTTTTAAGTGGAGGTTTTCCCTCTGTACAGTGTGACAATTACACCAGTCTTTTATATAAATGGACTTTGTTATACAGGACAACCTAAATGTTGTCCTGACCCTGCTCAGTCCAGAGACAGCCGCAGCAGCACCATGGAGCAAAGGATGAGGCAGCTCAGCAGCCAAAAGAGCAGGAGGGATTTCAGTCTGTGTCCTGATCTCCCTGTCACTCCCATAAATCTGTAATGGACAGAGCAGTGATATCATTTCTGTCTTTTGATTTTCCTTCTTTCTGTGGGTTTTGTTGTTGTTGTTGTTGTTGTTGGGGGTTTTTTTTGTTGTTGTTGTTAGGTTTGGTTTTTGTTTGGATTTTTTTTAAATTTTTTTCACAAACCAGGAAGATTTCTTAACAGCACTTACAGTCATAGAATCATGGAATATCCCTGACCTGGGAGGGACCCCCAGGATCACCCAGCCCAGCCCTGGCCCTGCACAGACACCCCAACAACCCCACCCTGGGCATCCCTGGCAGTGCTGGCCAAAGGCTCCTGGAGCTCTGGCAGCCTCGGGGCTGTGCCCATTCCCTGGGGAGCCTGGGCAGTGCCAGCACCTCTGGGGAAGAACCTTTCCCTGATNGGCAGAGCTCCTCTAGCTGCAGGGAAATGAGGATTTGGTCTGATTCTGTGTGGACAGGGCTGGGCTTTTTGTCTGCATCAGCTGCTCACCTGTAGCAACACAGCAGCATTTCCTCCCTTTGCCAGCCTTCCCCAGGCTTCTGTGGTCAGACTGTGGATTTCCTGTGGCAGAGACACCTCTGCTAATGCCTCTGCCTGGGACAGAGCCTGGGGATGGGGCCAGAGGCCTGCTGTGGCTCCTGCATCTCACAGGCTGCCCAGAGCAGCCCGAGATGGGTAGGTGGGGCCAGGCCTGCCTGTCCAGGTGGGAAGGTGTCCTTGGACGTGTTCTTCCAAGGCTCCTCACCCCATGCCACGTGTCTCTGAACGTGTCTCCCCCTCTGCAGCACATTCCATCCCCGTGTCTTGTGCAGGTTTCTGCAAAATGGGCTGCTGGGTGAAAGTGAAAGACAGGCTCCATGGAAGTGCTCCCAGAAAGGAGCTGATCAATGAGTTTAACCCTCATAAAACACCAAAAAGCACGAGGCTGCACATACTGACTGCAGGGAAAGCTTTGTCAATAGTCACACAGGCAATGGAAACTCCACACACAACACTCACAGCTGTAGGAATCAGGCTCCATCAGTGGCACACATCACAAAACTGTTTATTATATACTGTGCCTCACAGGATTTATTGTCACCTGGTCCACGTCTCTTGCTGAGGGTTGACCTGGGAGTCATGAATCCACAACCTCCATTTCTACCTCTTCCACAGTGACAAGGTGGACTGATTTCCATCCAAGTGATTTAAATGAGCCACTGGGGAACCGTGATTTAAATCATTGATGTTTGCTTTTCACATTGGCAGGAGAGGCAGCTTTAATGATGTATGGTCCTACTGCTGCAGCTAAAATCTAAATTCCTGGAACATTCCCTCCAGATAATCTCTAAAGTTCATGCATTTGCCTCTGGCTGGCGAGCTGCACACCAGGGAGAGAATTCTTGGCTCGGCTGGGCAGTTTGGAGCTGCTGTGCTTGTATTGGCAGCCTGGAATAGGCAGCTCAGAGGGAAGGTGCCAAATGGGGTTGTATTAAGCACCTCTTGGCTCCTGCTGAGCACAGGATTAGGAGAGAGAGGGCTCTGGAGAGCAGGGAAGCACGGGAAGGGGTTTGGCAGCAGTGCTGGAGCAGACAGGTGTGTGTCTGTCTGCCCTGCAGCAGGACAGGGCAGGACCTGGTTGGAATGCTCATACAGGAAGGACAGGGCAGTGTGAGCCATGTGCAGCCAAGGAATTTGAGATTTCCAATGTGGATATGAAGGTATTAAAAAGAAATTCAAGGATGGATGGATGGTCAATTCCTAGCTGCAGTTATACTCTACATCCTCAGGGACTCTGAGCAATCTGGGCTTGTGGAACCTGTCCTTGTCCTTTGCTGGGAGTTGGAGTAGATGGACTTTAAATGTCCCTTCCAACAAAACCACTCCCTGACTCTATGATTCCATACTATTAATTAAAAGATTTTTATACTATCATTTAAAATATTACCTTTTCTGGAAAGCCTGGGAACTTTTGGATACATAATGAGTGAACAGATGGTTTCTTTCAAGATGGCCTTTCCTTTTTTCTCCTAGATAAAAGAATGTTCTATAACTAGACAAAGTGATTTAAGTAAGTATTTTGTTTAACCTTACATTAATCAGTCCTTCATTTTCACATTTTGCAAGATATAAAAGGGGAAGGCCATACTTTACCAGTGGGGAATCGCATGCAGTGTTTCAAGTTGCACTTGGATGGGAAGAGGGACTTCAGGATGTGGAAAGGCAGTCTTTTACTCATGAGTCTTATTAATTAAATCCATCAAATTAATTAAGTCCATCAAAGCACTGGGTGTAAAAGATAATGGGTGAGGGCAATATTTCTGCTCACCTTTTAGTGTGTTTTTAAAGAGGCATCTTTTTCTTTCACCCCTAATTTATACTGTTGGATTTAACAGATATAACTTTTTAACTTTCTGCATTGCCTGGTCAATACTAGAGTGGTTGAAGAAGCTGAAATAATGAAAAACAATCCTTTAGTTCCTGCAAAACTGACCATGAGTTTATGCATTTCTGTGAGCATCAGTTCTGGGTGAGCCAGATGAGTAGGTCTGACCTTCTCTTATCTGCAGTGACCAGCATGTGACATCCAGATAGAGCACTTTTAGTTTTAGTTGTGTAATATGTTATAATAAATGTATGTAGTGAACATTGAATCTTGGAATCTAAATAGACTTTATTTTGTTTTGTTCTTAGAGCAAAAAGTATCTATGGTTTGCAAATCTGATTGTGCTTTCTAAAAGTTCCTTTTTTTTCCTGTTGCTTTTATCCGTCCTGGTGTGTGTTTGCTGGCAACTCTTCCTCTTTCATGTTTTCCTTCCTCCATGCACATATAAGAATAACCCAGTGGGTTCCCCTGGTTGTAAACCTGCAATTAATCCTCACCACTGTTGTTTCTTTATTGCAGGAGGTACTTTTCACACCTTGCATGGTGGAAGCAGCACGACACCTCTCACCGTCCCCTTTCCTTTGTGTGCGGGGTCCCCTGCCCTTCCAGAGCACGCAGAGAGGATTAACACCACCTGACACAGCAGCAGCTCCCTGACGCGGCTTCCTGAGGTATTTTGTGAGAGCCACAAGCTTCAGAAAACCTGTAAGGGAGGAGAGCTCCATGCCTGCCTCAGCTGTGTGGGTGGATGGGCTCGGAGGGTGTGTGGTGCTGAGTGCTCCAAGGCCAAGCACTCAGTGTGTGCAGTGCTCTGCCCTCCCCATCCCCTGGCTCCTGTGGCCGTGGCAGTGGTGTGTCCTGTGACAGAGGTGTGGATTACAGCACGTTCCCCTTGTCACCTGCAGCAGGGGCCTGAGGAGCTGGAGCTCTTTTCCCACCACGGTTGGGGTGATGCAGACAGTGGGGCAACCATCAGAGCTGATGCTCCTGCACAGGTGTCCTCTCCTCCCCAGCTGCCTGCCCTCCTGCTCTCTCCTTCACACACAGCTAGGGGAGGAGAGAGCAGGCAGATATTAATAATTGCATTATGAGCTCCAAAGCCATAAGCTTGACTGGTCTTTTTATCACTGTTCCGATAAGGTGGTGAGCAGAGGAGATGCCACCAGAGGTTGCTTTCATCTCTGCAGATAGTGAATGAACTAGATATGTATCTTAGACATGAAAAGCATCCTCATTCTACTGAAAGCCCTAATCTCTCTGCTTCATATGTAGATTTGGAAAGTTGTTAGCACCCCCTGCCCCTCCCCTGCACAGGGCTGTGAGTGTGGAGGAGCTTCAAAGAGCTCTGCCCCTGCCTTGTGTTTGTGAGGGAGCCCGGGCACCAGGGCTCATTTACCCACCTACCTGTGAGGAGAACTCAGAGCTATTACAGGATGTCTATTTCAACCACTGTGACCAAAGAGAACAGTAGCACTTTGGCCTCTGTGGCTCTTTTCATGTGGGAGTCTCAAAGTGCTTTGGCGTCACTAATTTGAAGCAGAAACCTCCCTAATTAACATTTATGTCTGGGGTGGAGGGATGTGTTCTGCAAGTCAGCAATGATATGAGCAGTGCTGATTTACCACCAGATGAGGGATAATGTGTGGCAGAGTAGGCTGTGATAATTTGTGTTTAAAATCTCTTTTGGCTTTGGTTACAGAGAGGGATGTGCAGCAGAGCTTTACACCACAGGGTTCTTAACCCAGGTGGGAATCCCAAGTATAGTCCTGAAATATTTGTGCCCAGTATAGTACTGAAATATTTCTCTCCCTAAAGTTACAGGGATGTGGAGGAAGGAGCTGATGTGTAAGTGGAGATTGCAATTTTCCCCCTGTGTAATCTGCAGTGTCATCAGTGTTTGACTGAACTCAGAGAAGTTTGATGGCAGGTCTAAGAACCATGGAAAGATTTCCTCTGCATAGGAAAACAGGATTTCACAGAAGCCATTGACTCAGAGGCATTTCTGGGGAGGAAAGGCAGGGCTGATCTGCTGTTGGTGGTGGCCAGTGCCCTCTGGGTTGCACAGCAGCTGCCCTCAGCAGTAACTGGTGATGGGTTCCATGGCACTGGCAGCAGGGTCTGCAGTGCCCGGGGTGCTCCTTCCCGCTGCAGCCTCAGCAGGAGGAGATTGGGAACAACAAGATACTTCTTCACCTGCAAAAAGCTCTTTTAATTTCCACTCATTTGCCATAGCCTTTGTTGTCAGCACCCAAAACACCAACAAGCTAAACAGAACCAAGGTGATCTGGGAGAGGAGAAGCCTCTGGGTCAGGAGGGCTGGATGGTGTTCCAAGGTCTCTGTCTGCCCAGAGCTGGCCCTTGGGAAGCCAGAGCTGAGCGTGGAGTGCAGTTGTGCAGAGGCTCAGCTGGCAGAGCCCTGTGCTGCTCCTCATCCCTGTCCTCTGCTTCCATTGCTGGGGCCAGCAAAGCCTAACGAGTCCCCAGAATACAGCGGTACAATAATGAAGAATGCTGTGCAGTAGAAAAGCACGGGTAATGAGGGAATTAATTTGGAACATATCATTTGTCAGATAATTTGGAGGCACATCTCAAAACAGTGCATAAGAATGGAGTTTGCTGCACCAGCTGAAGTCACCCCAAATGTTCTTTGTTTGTTGCAAATCCCCTTTTAAATCTAAGCCTTCGGAAAAGAACCTGGAACCAACAAATGACATAAAAGAATAAATGTTCGCAGCACTTATTTTGGATTTGGTTCAAACACAATATTAGAAAGCTGAATTAATTGTGTTTGTATCAAACCCAAATATATTTTATAAAACAATGAAGCCTCTTAAATGGCTAACTGCTGCCCAGAATATATTTTCCCTGAACCAAACTAGATAACAACATATCCCTCTTAAATTGGTCAGGAGAACTGGCTGCCAAATGACAATTCTCTGCCCCGTATTTATTCACCATCTGTGACTTCCACGTCAATTTTCTCATTTTAAAAATCAAAACTTGAGGGTTTTTCTCCCCCTTCTCTCTCTTCCCTTCTCTGCCAGAGTTGCAGGGTAAATCCAATGGCTGGAAATGAGGTTATGCTTTAGTTCCTGCTGCAGAAATGCTTTCTGCATGGTGGAGTGTGGCTCCTTCCTCTGCAGCTCTGTTGGCTTTTGTGTGTACACAAGTTTATACCAACTGGTTATGGATGGGCAACAGCTGGGAGGAATTCCCTTGAGACCTGTTTTTCCCCAAAGAATGTGAGAGGGAAAGGGGAGAATCAGAATCAAGCTTGCCCATTTGTGGTAAATTTACCAGCCTAAAAGTCTCCATTTCCTTGATAAATGCTGGATTATGGAGGAAGCAACCATCTCCTAAAAATGAGAATTAGGGAAATTCGTCTGGGATTCTAGTGAATCAACATCACTATGTTTTTTCTACTTCTGTTCTTAAAAAAGCATCATATTTTATGAGCAAAGAGCATTCATGCTGCCATGTAAAAATCTTAGTACATCTCCATGCTCCTCATCCTCCTGCCCCAGGCAGGGAGCAGGCAGGACCTCTCTGGGGCAGGGATTGAGTCTGAGGAGCGTGGTACTGACTGATTAAAGCTCATTTTGAATGCCTCATAACCCAAGAAACATGGGCTCAGTCCAAGGCATGAATGGTGGCTGAGTTTATGACAAGATTTGCAGCTTCCTGCAGAGTGGAATCAGCCAGTGACACCCCACACCAGTGCTGAGGGATCAAACGTGCTGCTGCAGGTTTGGGGTGGTTCTTGCTCTGCATCTCACCTATGTTGTCAACAGAAAACACAAAGCTCAGGCTAGAGAGGAGCATAAAAAGGATAAAATTTTCAAAAGGAATTTGTCTTGTTCTTCCACCTCCAGTTTTTGCATCCCTCCCTTTGTAGCATCACACACCTGTTACTATAGTAACATAGGGGCATTTTAACCCTGGGCTGGTGCTGGCCACTCTCACACAGAAATCAATCCACTACAACAAAGCCAGGGCTCCTGCAGCTGAGAGAAGACAGCTGCTATCATGCTTGGCTTAGAGGTCTGGAATTGTAAATAGCAGCCAGGTACATTGAAATTCCAAGCAGAATTTATGATGGAGCCATGGATAAATACCTTCTCACACAATTACACGTTACTGGAGGCTGATGTCTTGCAATTCCAGAGGGTGGATCAGTTCAATGCTCCTTACATGTGTTTGTCTGAGCTGGGAAGCAGGGTTGCTTAGCACAGGTTTTCCCTGAGCAGCTTGACATGACCCTGAGCTTCATCCAGCGTTTAGTTTGACACAAACTGGTTTTGAGGTGAGCAGAAAACTGTCTGTATCCCTCTGAACAGCCTACATGGAATGCAGCCCTGAAACTTCGGCTCAGGTTTTATGAACCTTTCTAAACTGCTCCATGAGACTGATGTAAATGTAAGCATTTTTGGACAAACTCCAAGAACTGACAGGTTTTGCCTTAGGTTTGTGTATATTTCTGATAGCCTTCATTCAGAAACCTACCTGAGTGTTTTTTTTTGCTACAGACATGAGGTGGAAACTCCACAAGAAAAAGCTGCCTCGTGCCATTTCTGGTACTTTTTGGGAAACATCAGCAGAACCATTTTTTCTTAGAGGTATTTGGGTCCTCCCACTCCTTCCCCTGCTATGGCTATTTTAGCTGTGGATACGAAGAATTTCTCTTTTGGATCAAAGGCTCGTTGAGTTGCCCTATTCTCTTCACCCTGCCTTACACAGCTATTCTGCAGATGGCAAGAGAAAGATGTCATCTGGAGGCAGCAGCTGGAGGCTGGGAGATGAGGGAAGGTGGGTGTGGGGTGCTGCTTTCCTGCCTGAGCAGGGATCCAGTCAAACGAATGGTGCACTGAAAGGAGATGAAGGAAAAAAGGAAACGCTCTCCCGGGCAATTTACTTGGAGGAATAAAATTACAGGAGGAATGATTGACAAATTAGTAGCACTTTGCACCTTGTTTTAATGGGATCCGATCTCAGGGAGGAGAAATATGTTAAGTTTCAAATTACCCACTTTACCAGTTGCTGCCTTCTCTAGAATCCAAATCAAGGTAGGCATTTGGTACTAAATCCTAAGGAAACAAATTGCTTTCTATGCTACACTGCATTCTTAAAACAGCTTTATTTGAAAGTCCAGCTGAGCAAGTTAATTTAAGCAGTGAGTTGGGCCATGACAGTTCAGCACTTGTTATTGAGGCCAGTTACTTCCATGAGAACAAATCACACTGCCAGGTGAACTTCAGCTAAACCTGACCTTGGGCTCTAACTCAAAGCCATCTGATATCCATGAGAGACTTTCAATTGGCTTCATGGCCCCTGGAGAGGATCCTGGGTGACATCAGCTACCAGTGGTGGCCTCGCCTCATTTACTGGCCCCACTGTCCCACGTTCACAGGGAAGGAGAAGCAATTTCCCAAAGCCCTCCTGCCCCCTGCTCACCCTGACAAGAGCTGTCTTGTGCCAGCTCCAGCTCCCTCCTGCAGCTGGGTTTATGCCTCAGCCCCCAGGGAAGCTCCTGGACAAAATGTGATGTCTCTGCTGGCTGCATCCTCATTATACATTTACTTGCATATAGATATAAATGTGTTGGTCCCAGTGCCAGAGCCTGTGAGGCAGAGGGAAGATCTAAAACCAGGCTGTAAACCACTCTTCAAGCTGGGCTGCTCCTCAGGCTGTCTTTGAAGCCCTTTCCCATGGCCTCAGCCCCTGCAGGCCTGCTGGCAATACCATGTGTCCATTTTACTGAGTGTCAGTGATCTGAAACTGCCAGAGCAACATCCTTGTTTGGTAATGAGACTTATTGAAGCTTTATGAGCTGCCTTGGCTTGCAACACAATTAAATTTCAGGAAATAGAAAATATTCCAGTGAGGCTGGTGGGTTTGTAATGCTATTTGAGGCTTAATGCATAATAAAACCGTGCCATTTAAGGTTTAATATAATATGCAGCAGCCCTAAATGACCAGTAAAAACATTATGCAAATTTTTAAGGAAGATATTACCTCCTGTAAATGACAATTTATCAATGGCTTGTAAAGAAAGGGCTTTCCTTCTGGTTATGAACCAAAGAAAATACAGAAATGAGCAGGCATAAATGGGTTATAGGAACAAGAGGTCAACAGAAAGATGTGCAGTAGGAATTGTGTCTTCTTGTCAGCCAGGGCAGCAATGTAATGCATTATTAATTCTCTGTACTAACAGGCCACATTCAGCCTCCACCACCAAAATAAAACAAAACTTACATCGGATTAAAAAGAATTAGATTTTTGTGGGTGCAATGCCTGCAATTTACTTTTTATTCTTCTCCTTTCCACTTCTAGTATTTAAACATTTCTAGAGTTCTGTTTGTTAAACATAAGGGTAAACCCCACCACACTTTTGATGTCAGAACACCTCTTGAATTAGCAGGAATCTGAATCATGAGGAGGAAAAATGCAAGATTCTCAAAGTGCCCAGGATTCCATGGGCTTGCATCCCCCACTGCAGCCCAACCTGGGAGCCCCAGGAGCAGGGATAAAACCATTCCACAGCGATTCCCAGCCTGCCCTTTATCTGGGCAGTGTGGGCAGAGCCTGGCTGCCAGAGACAATCCCATCACATGCGAGTGCTTCACATTATGATGGGCTTTGAAAAATGTTTTGACTGTTCTGGAGCCCTTTTCACAGTCATGCCATCAATTCAGCCTGAGAAGATATTTTATTTTAAATGTGCTACGAAGACACAGAGGCATTTGCATTGTTAATTTCTCAGATGTCAAACAAATACCATTATTGCAAAATGAATGCAGCCACCCAGCTGAGAAACAGATCCATTCACGGCAGCTAAGTGAAACTTAAAAAATGAATGAGTTCTGCTGATTGCAAGTATCCTCAGAAATTAATAATGCTCTAAGAACTTTTCACACAGAAGAGAGTGAAAGCATTGTGACTGTTTGTTTCCACTTGTGGAGCCTCCCCCCTCTCTGAGGTGTAAGGGATCATCATTGGCTTCATCTTCAAAGGTCCTGGGCAGAAGCAGTGGTTTTGTTGCCATTCTGGGCAATTGATCTTTCCAGTGACATATGATGTGACCCTCAATCTTGGCAGCTGAGGCACCTTTGTGTCCCCTGCCCAGCTGGACTCCTGAGCAGGGCCTTTGTCTGCTGTCATTTTCCCCTTTATGCCAGACCCTGCCCATGGTCCCAGCTGTGAAAAGCCTGATCCCTCTCCTTCAGAACCATTCTCCCCTTTTATTTTGTCTCCCACTGCACCCTTCCTTCAGCAGGTGATGCAGACATTGCTGTTTCGTACCCTCCTCTTCCCATTCCTGGCTTTTCCTTCCCTGTCAGCTCCATGGCCTTGGCATTCTTTATGTCTTTGTGCTGGTAATAACAACTTCAGCTCCTGGAAAATTAGTGGAGATGAACTTGTTGTGTGACAAATTAAACATAAACTGCTCCAAAAAGCCATCTGAAGTATTTGTCTGTGTCTGTATATTCATCTGCTAGATGAATCACTTGAGTTATAAAAACAGTGGAAGAGAAAAACCTAATGGAAATGATAATATGATTACTGCCCATAATTCTCACCAATCAAGCATATCAGTTATACACAAGTAGGTTGTCTGGATGTTTGTGGGGTTTTTTATTTTATTATTTAAATCTGATTAAGCAGCTGATTGCAGCCCTTAGGTACCTTTTCACACAGTTTATCCTTGAAGTGAGAAGCAACAGCTATATATTTATTTTATTCTGTTTTATGGCTGTGCAGCAGACAAGCCTCACAGGGATGAAGGCTCTGTGCCCTTCTCTGCATCATCTTGTTTCAAATATTGAGAGAACATGAGAGACATATTTATTTACAGATGCTCTTACTGAGGAGCTAATAAACTGGTCTCCATGTCAACCTGTGTTTTACTTATTTATTTGGCCTTTGTTTGAAACCCCTTCCCCCGTGTGTTGAGCAGACACAGCTGAGGAATCTCTTTTGTACACCAAGGAATATCAAAGCAGGGGGCTGAAATACAGTGATGACCTTGCAGAAACAGTGACAAGATTCAGGCTTAATGTCTTTTATCAGGAAGTGGTAGAACACCCAGCAAATGATATTTAAAAAACCTTCAGGTATGAAGACAAAAGCCGACTATAATGAGAAGGTACAGCAAGGAGATTGGATATTAATTGTTAAGAAGGTTATAAATCCTGAAGTTGATGGGTTGCACACAAAGGAGAAGTGCAGAAGGAGGTATTTACTCTGGGAATTAATTTTTAAGCTGAAAGAATTCGTTGCAAAACAACTCAGCTCCCCTTACAAACTCTGGTGTTCAGCACAGACTGAGCTCCAGCTTTGTGTGCCCTGCTCCCCAGAAGTGCTGTGATACCCAGAGCAGGCTCTAGCAAGCCAGGAAAGAAACAACAGGGTTTGTTTGTATTTGAATCACAGAATCATTGAGGTTGGAAAAGGGCTTCAAGAACATCCAGTCCATTTCCCTGTACTGCCAAGGCCATCACTAAACCATGCCTCAAGTGCCACCTCTACATGTTTTTAAATCCTCCCAGGGATGAGCTGAGAGCAGCCATTACCTTTCTCTGGACAGGGTTTTGACTTGCTGAGAAGCAGGGTTGATATTTCAGTTGAAAAAGTTCCCTAACAATAGAGCTTTGGGATCCTCAGAGGAAAAGCAAAACATTCTCATTAAATACAGAGTAACCCATACCAGCTCAACTACCAACACCACTCCAGTTGTGTGATTCAGTAAATATATTTAGCCAAGACAATCAGGTGCGGCTTATCCAATACACCATTTATCCACCTGCTTTTCAGAACAGCTTACTGGAGAAGAAATAAAGCCAAGAGAGCAACAGATCCAGTCGTGCACATCCCAGCCAGGACATCTGCTCAGTGCTCATCTTCTCTTGATTTCAGTAGGGTCAGGTTGGGAGCTGTTGGGACTACTCCAGGTTTGTTATTTCAAAACCAACATCTTTTCATTTGGTTGATTGTGCTGTAAAGTCGCTGGTTTCACCCTGCCAAGAGCTGCTGGTAATGAGCTGTAGGCTGTACCAGCACATCTCATTAAATGTGGAGTGCTGTCTTCCTGTCCTGGCCACCAGAACCCGGGTACTGCACACCTTGCTCATGGGCCACGGCACCAACAGAGCAGTTTGGAACTGCTCCATTTGGGAGTGGAATCCAGATTTTAAAGCCAGTCTCCAAAAGGTATCTGCTCATTTAATTCATTTGTGGTAATAGCCTCAAATGAGAGGCGTTCATTTCCTCTTAATGTAACTATATTATGAAATTCTATTGTGAATGAGGCACTTGTTGGAAATCTTAATTATTTTTTAAAGCTTTACTTCCTTTCAGACAGGCAGATTTAGAAGATACATTTGGTCTTGTACAAATGAGCCCTTACTGCAGCTCTGAGCAGACTTTCCCAAAGGGGTGTTAGGCTCAAAAATTCCGCAGACTTTTTGGGGAAAAAAAAAACAACTAAGGACAAAACTTCCACTCAGTTTTGTGTATCCCACTGATTTTTAGTGGTTGAAAAAAATGGATAGAATACATTATGTTCACATAATATTCTTTTTTTTCTATTAAAAACCCAGCATTTTTTCCCTCCAACTGTAACAGCTGCAATTCAATGTTTGCTAATGCCCAGCACCAATCAAGTGACAACAGAGCTTGACAGCAACTGGGAATCACAATGGGCATCCATTTCTGCTTCACAGAGGGGACCAGAGAAGTCCCTAAACCATTTTTGGGGAGAGAGGACCACAAAGGGTCTGTAGCACTGTTGTTGCACAGGGATGATTTTGGTGTGTGAATGCAATGGGCATTTGCTCCCAGACCAGATCCATTAAGGCTTTGCCCAGCAGGCCAGGTTTTTATGTGTAAGTTGACTATTAGCTTTGCAATCCAAGACAGACATTTCTGCTACTCACTTTTAGACTGGAACAGGGAGGAAAAGCAGGATCCTGGCTTTGGACTTGTGAGCAAATAAAGTTCAGCACAGAGAGGGGCCCCTGAAAGGAGAGTGTTCCTCACTGATGCTGTGGGACAGGCATTAGATGCTTTTTCCAGACACTGGGGGTAAGTGCTACACCTCCCTAAGCAATGCTCCCAGTGCAAAAGGGGTTTTCCTTCATCTCCTCCAGCTGCCCACGGGTGCCACCAGCACTGAAGGCACTGTCTGGGTCACCACCCCTGTACAACACCCAGGGCTGGGCCAGCAGGAGCCAGGACAGTCCAGGAGTGTGTCTCCTTTCATCTTTCTGTCTCTTTTTTGCCTTTCTGTCTCTCTTTGCCTTCCTGCCCCTTTGGAGATCCTGCCATGAAGTCCTTGCTGCCAGAGGGTTTGCTGTGTTTATTTGACAGATGTAGGTACAGCTAGCAAAGGGAAAGGGGAGGTAGAGGGGCTGGGTAGGAGACAGAGCATTTTCAGCTTGGATTTCAGCGGTACAAAGGCACAGACACGTGTTTATAATCCACAGGATTTTTAAAATTTATTTTTAAAGTGCTTGCAAGATTAATCGTACCCTGGAAAAATCAATAGTAACTCATCACAGGCAAAATCTTCTGGAACACAAAATCCCACTGAGGGGACAAAGCAAAATTATGGCAGTCTGCAGCAGGGCTAATGAGCCAGTGATTAAAACTGAGGACTAGCTGTGACACTGCACCTCTCCTAGAAGCCTCCCAAGAAAAATGACCCATTGGAGTCCTAGATCCTGAAGATAATTTAGTCACCATTAAAAAAGAAATAATTTCAATACCACTAAAAGAAATAATTAGGCAGCTTAGAACTCTAAATACAATTTGAGAACCATGGCCCTTAATCTCCCCATGCCTCAGTTTCACTGCTCTAAAGCTGTGAAATTTCCTTTCTCTCCTGTGGAATCTTTGTTCTCTCAGACTGTGACCAAGGGAAGGGCACTTTTGGCTGTCTGAACACACAGTGCTTTGCCCAGGAGACTCCCACTCTTGCCATGCACCTTAAATGGATGAGGTTCTGCTGCTCTTAACAGAAATACCTCCTGAAGAAGTTTGGGCTGAAATATGCTTGAGAGGCAAAAAGAAAGGAAAGCCAGAAACAGATTTCCAGGAGGGAATTTGTCAAATGAGTCCCTTAAATCTCATCAGGAAAAGCACAGTGTGAAGGATAGCCTTGAACTGTTGGGGGATGAAGTCATTTCACAACACGGTTTGAACAGCACTCCTTAGGTGTTCAGAGTGCTGGTAACTTACAGGAACTGGTGA
Organism: Nicator chloris; assembly: GCA_013400495.1. Lineage (NCBI taxonomy): Eukaryota > Metazoa > Chordata > Aves > Passeriformes > Pycnonotidae > Nicator > Nicator chloris. The sequence continues at coordinate 169,747 of WAAE01020035.1, forward strand.
GATGATCTCTCTTCCAGGAAGTCACCTGAAAAGAAACAGCAATTTATTCCCACTGGATACCCTCATAATTCCTGTGAATGCAAAACCAAGACAGAAACAAGGTTGCAGAGCATTTCTGGCACAATCCATTGGCAGGGTCTGCTTTGGAAGGAGTGAAAACTGCGCCTGTTGGAAGTTACTCCAACAATATTTGTCAGAAGGAAAGGCCTCGCAGAGGCAGCTGCCAGGGCCGAATCAGAACGTGACAACATTCCACTGCCTCTGATCTGCATCAGATCCCAGAGATTTGGCAAGGAATTTGGACCAGAGCAATTACCTATATGGCTATTTGTTAAGCGTTGTCTCAAGCACAGCACTCAGAGAAATTGAACTGTCAGAAGCTAATACAGGAATAATAAGGAGACATTTCATCTCCATTGGACACTAGAGATGAATAGCATGTAAGTCTGAATGGGGAAAAATAAATTAAATATGTATTTGCCTTTAGTTTTTGTTAAAGGACTATAACATGAATAATGAATAATTTAAGGAGAGAAGACTGGGCCTTCAATTTCTTTCAATAATGTTAGTGTTGTATATACTGGCTTGAATAAAATACATTTCATAAAACACCTACACACAGCTCTGCAATGCATTATGGATGGCTCCTCTTGAGAAATCTTACAGTGCTTTCAATTTTGACACAGTGATACAGTAATAATGGAAAATTCAGGCATAATATTCAGACTGCATCTTTTCTCCCCTCTCTATTATTTTGTGCCACACTGGGTGAGCACAGATATGCTTTCCCTGTGCTTCCCTAGGCAGCTCACATGGTGCTGTGGTGCTCCCAGGAGAAGGGACCTGCTGCACTGGAAGGTTGTGTCCTGTGTCATGGGGGCTGAGCTTGGAGGCTGGAGCAGGATTTTCCAGCCAAAGCACCCCAGAGGAACTGAGTATCTGCACAGAAAGAGGCTGCCAAGGCTGGAGGAGCTGCCACCAACACACAGACACGTGCTGTGCTTGATTAAAAGTCCAACCATGCAGCCCAGGAGGTGTCCCTGGGAAGTGGTGGAGGAACCTGAGTGCCTGGACAAGGACTGGAGATCTCCACGTGTGGGGAAAAGCAGCACAAAGGCAGCAGGGAGAAAGACATCCAAGAGCTCAACACAGCATTTGAAGGAGGTTTCTCACATGTCACTGGTGGTGCAAGATGGTCTGGAGATAATGTGGGGCAAGAAAACTCCTGCTTGTTTTCTTATGTGAGCAAAAGCCAGCAGGAAACCTCCTGGTGTCCTTGCCTGGTCTGCCCACTGCTGCAAGCCCCACAGAGCCTTCACAGAGACCCAGGCTGCAGGAAGGAGCCAGGCAACTGGTCAGAAACCAATTACCTGGCCAGACACCTGCTACCTGGCCAGCTGGGGTGAGTGCTGAGGCTCACAGCAAGGCTGCAGACAGGTCACCTTCCCCTGTGACCACTGCACAGCCTGCTGCACCCTGCCAAAAGGCTGGGAAAGCAAAACAACTCAGGGTGAAAGTGAGGTGTTCACCTGCTTGGCCAAAAGGACTCTAGGGTGCTTCCTTTCCAGGGGTCTTTGCCTTGAGCCCTCTCGATAAATCTTCTGGATTTATTTCCTGTTGGAGCTCTTATCTGCTCTGAGGGTGGTAACAGCAGGGCAGATGCTTTTGGCTTCCTGCTATGCATGCACAGCCTAATTTCTAGGCAAATGACAAGGGGAATTGTGAAATGCTGTGGTAAACAATCAGGTTTTTGAACTAAAAAGGGATCTCTTATTGATGAACAAATGGTGTCAGGCAGTGCTGGATCCAAAGAGCAGGAGAGCAGTGAGGAACACAGGGAAGGTGCTACAAAGGTGGTCAGGACAGCACTAAATACCATCCAGGGTCATGGATCACCATGATCCACCAGCACTTGAGGAAGCCTTTAGCTGATATTCCTGGGGCTGTGATGGCTACAGGTGCTGGCAAAGCCCAGGGGCACACTCACTCCTCACTCCTGGGTTCTGAAATCTCAGGGAGAGAACCTCCAGCTTCTCCCACAAGATTTTAGACATTATTTTTCAGTCTTTTCCAAGTCTCAAGAGGCCCATGGGTAATCTCCAAGCATATTGTGGATCATAAATACTCCAAAATAAAACAGCTTCAGAGGCTGCCTGGCAGATTAAAATAGCCAAGAAATCCAGCTCTGCTTTGGAAATGCTGCACAGGGAGTGAAACCCCAAATGGTCATGGACCCCATGAGCCACAACTCCGAAATCAGGAACAAAACCTACCCACGGATGCACTTCCAAAGGTAAAGCTCATTCCCCAGAACAATTAGCAATCACAACACTGTGCTCCTTCCAATTACTGCCAGCCATGCCTGAGCCTCCCAGCAGGTAAAATGAGAGGGTTGAGGCTCCAAGTGTATAATGCTGATTAGCTGAGAGCTCCCCAAGAGCTGCTCTGCACAGCAGGGGGGGCAGGGAGCAGGGAGCAGGCACCCTTCGGGTCACACCTGCACTCACACACAGCACTGGAAACACAACAGAACTGAAAGAATCAGGAGCCCACTCTACTGAGCATGGTGGGGGAAGGACTGGTAAAAGTGGGAAAAGGAAGCTGCTTCGAGATGTGTAAATGGAAGGAGGCTGGGAGCGGGTGGGGTTCTGGGCTGTGCCAGGTGCAGAACGTCAGATTGTAAAGCTTGAAGGGCTCGTTTGGGGCCTACAGGTGTCTCCAAGGGACTCAGCTCCTTTGAATTCCATGGAATCATAGAATTATGGAGTGGTTGGGCTTGGAAGGGACTTACAGAGTGATCTTCTTCCTGCCCCTGCCATGGGGTTCTCCCTGGAAGGGCACCTCATCATTCTGGTGTCATGTGTGAGACATCCTCACAAGCAGTGTTGGGTGATGTTAAAGCACAGTAATACTCAACTCTTCAGGAGCAGGAGGATGAGATGGGAGCTGGAGTTGGTGGCTTTGTTCAGCCTGTCACCTCTGGTGTCCCTGCTCCAAGCCCCTGGGCTCCTGACCCAGCCAAGCAAGGAGCAGAAGGCTCCTGGGTAGTGGAAGCAGTATCAGTGCTCTAGGGCAGAACAGTCTAATAAAACTAAATAGAGCTCCTTTAAGTCCTTTCCATATGTAGGACAGGATAAGTTTTTCCAAGGAAATGGAACAGTTCAGTATTATTTGTGGCAAATTATCTGTGGGGAAAAAATATAATTTCCCAGTCAGCTTTCTTGCTGAATGCCTCTGCCTGGTAGCCAGCTGCCTGCCAGTTTTGCTAACATCACCAGATCTAAAATTATAGTTGTGGGATAGTTTTTCTGCCTGTCTGCAGTTCTCAGGACTTGTCCAACTAGATTTGTACAGTGGCTTATCCTGTCTAATGTCCTGCCTCGACGGTCGCCAAAGCAAAGTGCTTTGGAGGGTTGGCTCTGGCCTCTATTTCCTTGTTCCTTTCTACCCAGTCCTTCCTCTCTTTTCTCTCCCTTGTCTTTTGTTGTCTCAAACCTCTCTCATTTGCCATCTTCTTTTTTCTGTCACAATCTCCACTGCTAAATCATTCTGTCTCTTCCATCTCACCGTCCTCCTGCTATCAATAAGCATATTCATGTCTGCACTGATATTATGGGATTTTCTATAGCATTCAAATGGGAACAGAGCCCCTTCTCCAACCTCCTCGTGTAGGATGAGACCCTGGTAACAGAAATGGGCAGGGGCCATTTGGAAATGGGGAATGAATTTCATTTCAGGTCTGCACAAGGACATTCAGAGCCACTGCTGCTTGGAATAATTGTTGGAGGTCCCTGCAGTAAAAGCCCAGGGGCTGAGCAGGCCAGGGAGGCTTTCATGGCACTGTGGCTCATTACAATGATAGATGTCTTGCTTGCAGTGTAACAAATGCAATCCTTGAGATATCTTAGCTCTAACTTTCTCCAGGGCAATAATAGACCTGTGGCTGCCAGTGGTTTATTTTGTATATTTTTAAAGAACAGAGACTAGATACACAGAGAGTCTTTCAATTTGTTGTTTTCCAGATACTACTGAAGCTTAATGAATAAATAAGTACAAAATTAAAGGCTCATTACCCACCCCAAAAAGTCCCTGCCATTTGTTAAACCTTTCAGAGGAAGCCAGGAATATGGAGAAGTGCCCATTAGGAGGATAAACATATCACAGATCTGAATGTCAAACCAAATTGAGCAAAAATTAATTAACTGGGTGAGCATTAGAAGGGAGAGTCTGGTGTCTGCAGACACTGTTTACCTGTCTGCACTTTCTGAGCTGGCTCAGACGGCACTGGGGGCTGTGCAGGGATCGATGTGTGCCAGCTCAAACCTCACTGCTCACTTCCGTGCAAGAAACCTGCTCCTCATTTCTGAAATCACTTTTCTTTCATCTTGGAAGAAATTGCCTGTAAATGGGCTTCTCCCTGGTGCCAGATGCTCAGAGATCTGAGACTCCTCTCAAGATGAGGACTTATTAACCCCAAGGTGGCCCTGAAATTGCTGTCCAAATCGTTTGAGGGAGTTTTGGACCAGGCCCCCAGTGCCAGTTGGTGTGTGGCTACAGCTCGGCTTACAAATGATGCCCTGAAACTGAACTATCTGTAGCTGAGAGTTAATCCCCTCAAAATCAATAATTCCTGCTCCCTGAAGCTGTTGTTTTGGTGATGGACGGCTGGCGAGCGAGACCCAACTTTCTGAAACCATCCCTTTTTCTCCCCTCTCTGAAACAAGACTTTCTATTATTATCCCATCTGATAAAACAACTGTAATCAACTCTTTTCTGCTCCATAAAATAGTTACTGCTAATTGCTAATTATTGGGAATCAGCTTCCTAGCATATCTGGAAGCATCATAGTGCCTGGGTGTTAACAATAATCACTGCTTTCGCAAGAGCCGCCATTCACTTGCAGGGGTTACACGTGGCCCAGCCAAGAGTTTTGAACTGACACGAGCCAAAAAAGCTCTTGGAGAGGCAGTTTGGTGATTGGTCAGATATTAATACACAAACACACTTTTATTTGTGTTTGCATACGCGGCTCTTCGCTGCAAATTAAAATTCAAGCCACCGCGCCCAGGCGCTGCTGGCTGGCCATTTGCATTCAAACCCACTTGATTTGGGCAGACAATCACAGTAATTGCATGGGCAAAGAGCTGCTGCCTTGTGCTTGCCTCATGCAAAAGTAGTTTCTGGGCATCAGTAAGTGCCAGCAAGCAGAATAAATACAAACTTTCTGGGAAGTTATGTCTGTGAGATGCTTCCAAGCTTTGATAGGATGTGGCTGTTTCTGGGGAGAGGGATTAATAAGGATCAAACAAAATTGACCCAACTACAGAACAATATCATTTTCCCTACTAGGAAAAGTCACTTTATAATCTTTGTATAAAAACTACAGTCAGCGCAGAGGGGCAAATCAGCCACGTGGACAGTGACATATCAGAGGTGGTAAAGCAGTGAAGGCTGTGCTCCACAGAATAACAGAAATTTTGGGTCAGAAGGGACCTGGAAAGGCCATCTAGTTCCAGCCTCCCTGCAGTGAGCAGGGACATCCTCAGCTGTCCCAGGTTGCTCAGAGCACCAGTCCCAGGAGAGGAGGCAGCACAAGCTGGTGTCACCTGGACGTGCAGGGAACAGCAGCACCGGGGTGACCCAGCAGCTGTGGGGGACCTCAAGCACACAGATGCCACCCTTTCTATCCTAGGCTCAGGAATACCGGGAAATGGGAAAGATTGGGTAAGAACTGACCAGAACATTGACCCAAAATTAATTGGGCTGAGAGCAAACTTCACTGGGAGCTCAAAGAAGGACTTTTTTTTTTTGTTCTCCTTCACCTCGCTTTCATTGGTATTTCCTAAGGTAGCCAAATATCTGGAAGTCCGAGAACTCGTTTATAATATCAAGCCTACTTCTGCAGCCCCCAGAAAGAGGCAGGAATTACCAGACTCACCTGGAATTACCAGGTGCTTACCCAGACCAAGAGAAAGCCACATGTAAAGATTTGTTTCTAGGAGCAGGAGAGCAGTCAGTGAGCCTGCTTCAGCCATCGCTGGATCAGGACTGGTTTATGGGGTGTTAGAGTGGCTGCATGCTTTCCAAACCTAATTCAGAGGTGATACCTTTGTTTCCTTTTGAGAAGAGACTGTTGCCAATTGGTTTGCCCCTGCTTCACTTCTATAAATAATACTTAGATGGCTTTAAAGTTCATTTCCTTCTTAGCTGCTCCTATCTCCACACTCAGGTGCTCATCCTTCCCTTTTCTGGCCAGACTTTCCTTCCACTCTTCAAATAAACCCCACTAAAAGAAAGCCCTTTCCTTTCCATACCTGTACTGTGTAGTATATAACGTAGTTTCTTTTTATTTTTCATTATTTTGCAAATATCTTCAGTAAAACAGCGCCTTAAACGAGTCTCAACAAGAGCCTGAAGGTTCTCTGAGCGCTGGCTGGGAGTTTTTTCTTCCTTTATTACATCTATAAAATAATATGTGGCACGAACCAAGGTGCAAGTAACCCACTTCCAAAATGAACTCTGCTTTATGGCCTAAAAGCCCCATTAATTCTGCTCCAGAATTCCCCCAAAGGAGAAACAGAAAATGTTCATTACAAGCAGAACAAAGGAAAATCCATCCCTTTTCATTTGAGGGAATTAATACAAACCATAGAGAAGTCTTAACTCTGGGAAGTGAGATGTGGAAGATCTCTTCATCAGTGGGGAAGGGCATTTAATCCCACTCTGTCATGAATTACCTGGGAAAATAAACTTGTAGCTCTTTTGTTCTGATCTGCTACGAATAGCAATGGGTGCAAAGAAGCAACAGCACAAAGTTAAGTTGGACTGAACCTCCCTTTAAATGCAAAGGTTTTTTGCAATAATTGGGTTAATTTACCAAAATAGAAATTGTAGAAAAATAGAGCTCCAGGAAGAAGTTATTCGTGTGATGCTTTTTTGTTTCTTCTTGTTTGGCAAACATTTTTGATGTAGAAATAGAAATATATTTTTTTAAAAAACCATTTCTTAAAAAATGCTTGTTTTGTCTCTTGGACTCTTAAAATAAAGCTGGCACAGGTTTTTCAAAGTTTAAAAAAGGCTTCAATAATGGAGAAAAGAAAAACACACCACAGTTTTTAACTTGAATGGCTCTCAGCAGATCCAAAACCTTTGCTTTTTAGGGTTTATTTTCTGGTTTTTCACAAAAAAAAAGATGGTTATACCATTAATTCTTCCTCTCCCTATCCCTGCCAAAAAATATCTAGAATTTCAAACTGTATTCTAATTCAGTTTGGCCTGAAATAAATTTTATTTCAACAATTTTGGGGGGTTTTTTGTGTGGATACTCTCTTATGCTGCCTCCAGAGCAGCTCATGCCAAATTCCAAGCTTATGAATATCTTTCAAAACTGAAGGTGGACTCCACCTCCCTTGAAGAGCCAGCCCAGGATCACTGGGGGCTGGGCTCCAATTCCCAGAGACCAATTTCCACCCAGAGATGAAATCCTGCTGTGAATCACCCACATCTGAAATTTGGCTGAGCCCAAACTTCAGCCGGAAATTTAATGAAATCCAAAACCTCCCTACGGCTGCAAACACAAGTCTGCCATCGATCTGTGTTGTCTCCTTTATTTTCTATTTGTTCTGGCCCCAGAGAGCCTGTGTCACTCCTGGGGTTGAGACAATCCCTGACTCTGCTCCTGTGGGCTCTGCCAGGGTTTAATTTCCTGGTGACTGACAACTGAGAGAGGTGTCAGCAGGCAAAAGCTCCCCTTGGCATGGCATGGCTGAGAGATGTCTGTGAAAACACCTCCAAGAAGGGAGGAAATGTGCCCCAAGCTGATTGCTCTTCCCTGGCACTCCAGGTGACGGCTCAGGACAGCTCAGCTGGCAAATCCAACCTGCCCAGGGATCTCTTGGTACTGCCCCTCATGCCAGCTCTGTCCAGCAAGTTCAAGGGATGACACAGCACAAATAAAAAAAAAAATCTCTCTGAAATCCCTTTCTTTAAAACTTTTAACAAGTTCAGCCTCAAACTGCCAAAGGGTGATTAATCAAACTCTTGGTAGGGATACATCTGAGCTTCTGAGCGTTGTACAGATGTACAGGAATCACTGGCTAGACAGTATTTATAACTGATCCTGAGGCTCATAAATCACCACACAATAAATCCTGAGTTAAGAGCACCACAAAAATGTCCAGGAGCTAAGCAACTGAATAATCATCATAATAATTAATACTGATCTTGTATAAAATGCTCTTTTTCACTAATAGATTTCAAAGCATTTGACAAAGTGTGTGATTACAGACCTGGTCAGCATAATTTCATCTAAACTGTTTTCCACTGGGAAACGATGCCTCAATAAACCTGAGATGTCTCATTATCTGTTGCTCCTTCTTTCAGTACGTGAAATGCCCTGCAAAACTAGAATTATTTAAAAACACCTTTGTTTTTCATCTGAGCCATAAGCTGTGTTTGAAGTGGAACTTCCAGAAATAATGACGGGGAGAGGAGAGGGGGCAGGGAGGAATTTACAGTTTACAACAAACCTTGCAAATAGCTGGGTGTAGTTCCAAACCAAGCAGTTCTCAAACGTTTACCACAAAAGTATCAGGCAGCCATTTCAGCATCTCTCAGTAAAACAAGGGCAGATCAGGAGCAAAGTCAATGTCTGGCCTGTCCTTGACCTCCAAGCACCTGGAGACATGGAGCTCACTCTCCCCTCACACTGCTGCCCTCACTGCATGTTGGCACCTGAGGGCACCTGCTGGAGGCTGTGGCCTTTGGCAAACCCCTCCCAATCATATTCTGCCAAAGTTTAAGGGATATTGGTGCCTGTTAATGAACTCAAAGACTGCCAAAAGCCCTTTGTGCCCTGGGGTTATGCATTTATAAATTACAGAGGTTTTGCTGCTGTTCCATCTGGCCCTGCAGGAACCAGCCCTGTGCTAAACGTTGCTGTGCAGGGCACAGATAGCTTTTATTTATTGCCTAAAAGACACTTGTTAACCAGTTAGAGAAACCAGTTGCAAAATACTTTGAGCCAACTGGATTAAAGTGATTATGGGATTATTAAATGGATTAGGTTCTGTCGATAACTGGTTGTCAGCCAGAAGAGTTAAAGTCCTGATCAGTTAGAGAGAAAAAACATGCCAGTCACTTACACTTGTGGTTCACCTTGAACTTATCTGTAACTTCCACTTGTTCCAGTCACGTTTCTATGGAAACCAGGGTAATTGACATTAATTACCATATTTTGTCTGTGGTTATTTTGTGCTAAATTTAATTTTTTAATTGCTTCGAATAATGTGAGACCAGAGCAACAGTTTTTCATTCTGCTTCTGGTACGGTTTTGAGGACATCAGAATGCATTTCCTTTCTCCCTAACACAACACTGGTGGGGTCCATGTGGATACAAAGGGCTCCCAGTGCCCAGGGTTGGTTTAACTGGGAGAGGATGAGGTTTCCAGGGGTTTTGGTCACAGCAGCAAAAGGAGGGGAGGTCAGGAGACACAAGGGGTGTAAATGCCAACAGGAGCTCACACTGGATAAAAGGAAACAAATTGCCTCCATGAGGGCAGGCAAACATTGGAGCAAGAGAGGCTGAGCAGGCTCAGTCCCTGGGAATTCTCAAGAACAAACAGGTCAAACCCTGGATTTCCTGCCCTGGCCTCACAGCTGACCTTGCTTTGAGTAAGAGGTTGAGCTGGACAGTTCTGTGGTCCCTCCCCACCTTACCCTTCCTATGACCCCGTGTTCCTGTGATACTGCCACTATTTATTTCTTCTGTTATTTTTGGGTAATCATAAAAATGATGAATACACAGCATCTCATAGGGTGTACCAAGATTTATACTCTGCCTGAGGAGCTTCTCTTCTGTTTTTTGTTATTCACTACAGGCATTTCAGTGCTATCCCTATCAAAATTCATGGCTCCATTGTGTATGTCCTCACATCTGAGATTTTGACTGCAAATCCCTAAAGGTGTTTAACACACTAGCCCTCACTGAAAACAGTGCTCAGGCGTGTTAGGAAATGTCGCCCTAGAGGGAGCCCACAACTGTAAAATATAATTTCTTTTTTTTTTCTGAAATAGTTAATATAGGCCATAAAACAAAGTTACTGGATGACATAGAAGCTGTCAAGCTGAAGGGAAAAATAATGAATTTACTCTCACTGCAAACATTGAATTTTTGCATAAGCATGAAAACGTCAAAGCTCCTCTAACAGCAATGAATGGGGCTGTGTTAAACTCACTGGGAAAAAAAGATACTGAAAATCTCACCAGGGCTTTACAGTCCTACAAGTTGCAGGTCCAAAATATAGTTAAAAATCCTTATTTTGAAATATCAAACAATACTTAGAATTGCAATTATTCTAAGGTTGGAAAGAGACTTTCTGCTGTGTTAGAAGTGCATCAGGCAAAAGGAATTGTCTTGGCCAGGAATAGGACATGGCAGAAATAGGTAGAGACATGTAACAGTTCACCAAAAGCATCAAAAGGCAGTAATGTTTGCAAAACTAAACAACAAACCCTCAAACCCTACAATGATTAATTTGGAATGCATGTGAAGGAATTGCTCATTTGTTTCTGATGCTCCATCCAAGATGTGTTGAGGTTCATGCAAATGGTTTTGAGGAAAAGCTGACAGAATTGGGGTTGCTCAGCCTGGAGAAGAGAAGCTTTGGGATGACCTAATTGTGGCCTTCTGGTGCCTGAAGGGAGCTGAGAAGAAAGGTGGAGAGAGATAATTTTAGCTCTGAAAAACAGATTTCTGTGACTAGATCCCCCATGGAGATCATAGCCAACCTTACCAGAAACACTGGGCAAGAACAGTCCTTGCATGGAGGACAAATATTCCAGCCTTTCCTTTGTGCTTCTGATGAAATGTCCCTGCAATTCTAAACCAGTACAGATTATAAATCCTGAGTTTTAGGAGGGAAGGCAGGTAGGGGAGGCAGGGTGGAAACTGCTCAGGGTATGAGAAGAGCTTCATACGGGACAGCAAGAGGGGCCAATGTGCTAAAAAAACAAGATTTAAGCTATGGTATTTTGTGCATCCTCAGCAAGTTTTCAGGGTATTCAGATGAGCTGTACTCAGGTTTGCTACTCATTTAGAATATTTTTAGGAAGCAACAATTTTCCATGGCTGAGCTTGTGCAGCCATCCACAAGAGAACTGCCACCCCACGAGGAGGGACAGAGAAAGACTGGGTGGTTTTGGATCTCCAAAACTTCCACTGCTGTGCTTTCAGAGAGTATTAGACTTGTTTGTAAGTCTTCACCAGCATTTTCAGAGTGAGGTATGTGGCAGCCTGGATAGCTATAGAGATCTGTGGGTCTTCTGGAAGTGGTGCCCCTGAATTGCAAAAACAACACGGGGGAGAAGGGGAGGAAGGCAGAGGAAAGAAGTTTGAGCCTGTTAGACAGTGACCTGGAGTTGTCTCCTTCCCATCAGCCTTGCTTGCAGCCTCCTCTGTGCTGTTTTATTTCCCTGCTTGGAGAGAGCCTTCCTGATCCTCCCTGTGAAGGAGGGAACAAACCAACCCCACATGCCCTCAGCAGGGTGTGTCAGAGGGCCCACCCCTGGGTGGGAAAGCAGGCAGAGCTGAGGGCAGCAGGGCTGGCTCCTGGCTACCAGGAGAGATGAACGTGACACGGGATAATGCACTGCACAGAACCTCTGAACAGCTTCCCTCAACCAACAAATATGACTATTAAAAAAATACATTTCATAATAACAATTCAGCTCTGCAGTCAGGTTCTGCAGCGGCTGAGTGATGCTTTATTAGCTCAGACATTGCTGCGTAGAGAGCACTTGCAGTCTTTGCCCTTACACTTAATAACTCACTAAGCATGAATGGGTTCAGTAATTCATTCCTTGTCTTGTGTGACTGCTCGGAAACCTCATTGGGCTGGAATTTATGGCTTGTTCTTGCAAGACTGTGAGCACCTCCTGCAGGTCTGTGGCAGCCCCCTGCTCCTGCCAACCCGAGCCCAGAGCTGAGGGGGGCTGAGCACCACCAGCACCAGCACCTCCTCCTCGGCTGTGCTGAGGCAGGATGAGCACGTTTGTGTCAGGCTTTTGGAAGGATTTGGGTTTGGTGCTCCCTCATCTTGCACTTTGGTCGTCTGTGACTTCTAGGCAATCATCTTTTTGTGTCATTTATCATAGAATTCAGGGTGTTGTGAGGCTGGAGAACAGGTACATTTTGACCTTACGAAGACAAGAAAGGAAATCTTAGTCAGTTAAAGGAAATAGAGGATGCATTTCAGAGGTAATTATTGAAATTTGCTTCCTGAAGAATTCTTTGATGGACTTCTGGACTCATGGAGGGTAGAACTGCCTGAGCTGGGGTTTAGCAGTGCTTGCTCTGTATTTTGAAGCTGAGTTGTCCAGCAAAGTGGGGCCAGATTGACCATTTCTCATGGCTGTAAGGCAGAGTCATGAAGGGAGGGAAACAAAAACTATAAAACCCCCATATGGCTTAATGAGTGTGTAGTGTAGTACAACCTACCAGCACAGCTGAGGGCATGACAGGAACAATAAACAGGTCCATAAACCAGAGTGCATCTGAAGTTCTCCCCTCCGTGGTGGGACAGCAACGCTGTACAGAGGAGGACCAACTCCTCAGCACTGTCAGCTGAAGCACAGCCTTTTATTGGCAAAACCCTTGATTACTGGCAAATATTGCCCTTGAAAACTCCCTGAGACAAGCAAGAGACAGAGCAGGGAGCAGCCAACAGGTTCTGCCCACAGCTGCTGATGCATCCTGTGCTCAGAGCTGTCACTCAGCGCTGGGAGACCCCAGCCCTGGCTCAGAACAGATGTGGGCAAATGAGCAGCCTTGAAGGGAAACTCCAGATCCTCCAGTATAAACATAAGGCAATTAACATTTCCTGTGGGTTTTTTGTGCTGTCCTCTTTACTGTTTTTAAAGATGGGAACACTGAGTTGAGTGACAGATTCTTCCTTCCTTCTCTGGATCCTGTTGCTCTTTCCTTGCAGGAATCTCCAGTATTGGCATTTTCAAAGAGACTGAGGAAGTGAGAGTCCCAAAAGGGACATAAACATCCAGTGCCCTTGGGAAAGCCCAGACTAGACTATGTGAACATGAAAGCAGAGCCTCCCAAACGTGTGAGGCAGAGACATGCTGGGTGGAAACGAACAGAGATGGAGAGATGTGATTTATTCAAGGTCATTCACAATGTCAGATGCAGAGCTGGCAAACAGCCCTCGTACCACCAACCTCCCTGTCAGGATTTCAAACACTGAGGGATCCTTCCTCTCCCTCAAAGCACAGATTGTTTCCCCACTCGCCCAAGCTCGGTGTAAATCAGGAGCAAACACCTTGCAAGTCCCCAGTGTTATTTCATGAGCGAGTGGGAGTTGGGCTGTGCCTAATGCCCGGATTCTCCAGGGATTCCAGCAGGAGTCAGACGCCTAAATACCTTTGTGAATTAAGTCTTGAGTGTCTTCGTTCATTAATGAAGAAAAAGCAGGGAACAGCACAGCTGTAATTAGAGCAAAAGCAATGCCAGGGAGTAGCTGCATGAATAGGCTCTGATATTAAAAAGGATTGGCTCCAAGCTCACTGGTGCTCATTGGCATGAGAGAGAGTTCTGCTCACTGGAGCGTGCAGCAGTGCTCTGTAAATATGAGAACCAACATATTCAGTCCTGCAGCCATTTGGAGGGTGAACATTCCAAACTGGACAGTGTGAAAGGAAAGCCAAGTGTCCATCCCCTGGGAGGGCACGTGCAGTGGCAGAGTCCACTCCAAGGGTCACCCTCCCACGGCAGGGAACAGGCAACTCTGTCCACCACGTGTGAGTGACCCCAGGTTTTTAAATTCTGAACGCTTTGGACTCACGTGTGATGCTGAGGACTCACATTCTGCCCACACTGTGCAAGGGAAGAGCCTGCATAAAGCTGAGCAGGCAGGAAAAAGGTGGCACATGGTGAACAGTTTATGGGTGGGAGGAGGGGATAGTTGAAAATTGCTCATGGTGAGAGTGCAGAGCAATTCCTGCAGCTCCGTGGTTGGAGCCTGGCTTCCTTTTAAGGTAAAAAACTCCAACAGACCAGACCTTTTCCAAAGATTTTTTGCTCACAGTCTTCCTTGGCCATGGTTCTTGTAACAGGCAACTCCTGGACTTCCTGGGAAATGATCTCCAACATGATGGTTGTGTGCAGCAGAGCCTCTCACCACCCAAAAGGTGTCAGGGTATCACATCCTACCAGGTCACATCTAACCAGTTTTGCCTGTTTGGAAACCCTAATGAAATACATTTTGGGTCAAACCCCCTCTGTGGCTGTGAGCACAGTGCTGGTCAGTGCCTTGTTTGCTCTCAGAGCCAGCTCTGTGCACACACACCAGTCCTGACAAGCTGAAGTGCTCTGGCAATCATGGGGAGATGAGGAGAAAGAAATTAGGCACCCAAGGGGCTCCATCAGGTGATTTTACCCTTGCTAAGAGTAAAGGATGTGGGAGCAGGATGATTTGCCCCGGACTCAGAAGCCACCAGATTAGTTTTATTTGTGTATATTTATTTGTAAAATGGGCTGAGACTGAATGTTAAGATTATTTTGAGTGATGTCTCTGATGCTTTGACCCTGGCAATGGAGAGAAATTATTTGTAAAATGACTGTGATCTCAGTTAGATAATCTGATTGTCATTTAACCAATACAACAAACATGATCAAACACATGGCACAGCTTTATATATAAATCAGATGGCTTCAGTAGAAACTTGTTCAGAAGGGTTTTTTTCAGCTGTCCCAGGAGAGCACCAGCCCTGCTGGGGCTGGTGTGCATGCAAAGGGGTCACCTCTGCCAGCAGGACCATGACTTTGGTGTTTGTTGGGCACAGCTGGGATGAGGAATAGCTTTCCTCTGGACCTCTGACACAGTGAAATAGCCTACTGAACCTTTCAAATCCAGTCCTTGTTTGCATATGAAAAAGAAATAGCACTGCACAATGATACAAGATGTGTAGGCACAAATTCTCTAAATTTAGTGTAATTACTTAATTTGATCTTTGGAACTAATAATAAGCAATGCTAATTTAGCTTCCTGTTATCTTCTGAATAGAAACTGTGAATTTCTGAGGGAATTGGAATCTGCCTGGTGAGATCTAAATTTAGCTCAAGTAACAAGTGGCAGCCCCTATGTAATCCCACTTTAATCTGACACCTAATCCCTGCATTTGTGGGAAAATTAACACCTTCTGCTGAATTCCCTTCTGCCAACGTGCGTGGGATTGTTTGGGCACTCGAGGCTCTCAAGGTGCAAACCTAATTTGTGGATGAAATAGAAAATTTTATAAATTTTCTGGGCAAGAGCATCTGTTTTATAAAGTCGTCACCAGGAAAACTTTAACAGCTTTCCAACCCATGGTTGGAGAGACCCAAGCAGCTCCTCTACAAACCTCATTCTGTTAGCTGGGGGTTGTGGGGTTTGCCACGGTGGACAAGGAGAAACGAGCTCACAGACACAGAGGACATCCCGGGCAGGCACACAGACAAGGCAGCACTTTGTCCTGCTGAGGTGGCCCCTGGCCAGTGTTGGGGGCCAGCAGGGGCTGTGTCTGCCCAGCCCTCCTGGATGCTCTGCCAGCTGGCACAGGCTGAGGTGCAGACAGCAAAGGCTCCACTCTGTCTTTTCCATTTCAGCCCTGTCCACTGCAGAGCACGTGGCTGATGAGGGTGACAGACGAGCAGGGACGCCCTAGAGCTCCCCAAGCATTTGCACACAAACATGAAGCAACCAGCCCTGCTTATAGACAAAAAGGTTAACTCCCCCTGCCTGCCAAAAATGTTAAAAAATATAATGGAGCATAAATCCATACCTTGGAGTAGAGCGGGCTTTTCCCCCTCTTGCCTGCGCAGTAGATTATAGTTAATTAAACCTCTGCTCACATAAACAGAACAAGAAAGGATGTAAAAGTAATGAGCTGACAACACGGTCTGTATTATGTTGGGCTTCTAAGAGAATTTAATTTGGAGAAGAATTATGCACAGCCTGAAAGACAGTCCATTAAACAGAGCCAACTGTCTGGAAAGAGATAAAACAAAAAATAGAAGTGTTCTGCCTCTTGTGAAACAACTACCAGGCTGCACCTTCCTCTCACTTTGAGGGTGGCAGGATGACACAGGCAGGGACAAGCAGCCAGGTGACCACGAGTCCCTCCATGGGGTCAGAGACACCTGGCACCTTCTAGACAAACATTAGTAATACTGACTCTGGTAAAGCCCATTTTACTGAAGCCTTCCGGGGATGATGTTGATGACAGCTGAGAAATTAAAGGATTTGTTGCCTTCAATTTTGACAAAAATAATTTTGAGTAGAATGAAACTTTTCTTTTAATTTACTAAGCAATTTTAAGAAAAAAAGGTCTACAGCTACTGTTCACTTTGGGTTTAATAAAGGTTTACATATAACCTCTTCTCCAGCCATTCCTAAGGGGAAGAATTATGTTATTTTTAAGTTAAAATGCTTATAAGAGGAACCACCTCAGTTTAGCTCCTATGTACAATGCTCATCTGTTGACTGTTTATCTTTGTGATTAAAATAAACATTAGTTAATGTAAGAAGCAAAAAATAAAAGCACACTACAAACAGGGTTATTTTCCTTTCAGTAGCCTTGAAGACATTCACCTTAAGAGCTTTTTATCATTTATTCTAGTATTGGCACTGAACAGGTTCATTGATTTCAGGGCAGGCACTCTAGGTGCACTGAAGTAAGTGAAAAAATTGAGTTGTTTCTGTTTGTCCCTATTGCTTTGTTCAGCTCTTTTGCCTCTCCTGCGTCTGTGGAAACTTCAGGAGGTGCAGGCTGCAGCTTTGTATCAGCACTTAGAAAGGAAGGAAGTCTCGGAAAGGAAAACGTGAGGGAACATTTCAATTTGCCTTGTTTTTGCCAGCTGGCCAGGTGCCGAAGGAAAGCCTCAGGGGGGAGCACAGCTCTGGGCTGGTGAATGGAGAAGTTCTGTCTGCTCCCCTGCACATCCTCAGCCTTTGTTTGCTGCCCGTTTGGGTGGGCAGCAGTGATTGCCACTGCAGGAGCATTACCTCCCTGCTCCCAAAGGGATGGAATCTGGCAGAGTCCACTTGGTTTGTGTATTGACAATAATCCCTTCGTTTCCAAGAGCCACAAAGGCCCTTAAAATAAATACCAAAGCCGAGCAAAAGAAAACTGTCAACATTTCCACTTAGATTCTCAGAGAAGCTGGGTTCTCACTCAGCAAAACATTTGTAACACAGGCAGAAAGGGCTGCTGGAAGTGCTGCCCCTCCAGCTCACAGATGCTGTTTGCTCCCACAGCTGACGTGGGAGGTTTGGGGACACAGCTGTCACTGCACCCTGGGCTGGCACTGCACCCAGCTCTGCCAGCAGCACTGCCTCCATCCACATCTCCCAGTTTCTCCAGTAAATAAGCCTGACTGGTGTCTGGCATTTGGGGCTGGGCCTTGCAGGACAGCAGGTGCCAGGTTGTTGGGGGGCTGTGCCCTTCACCATGCGGGCTCTGAGGAAGGATCTGGGGCTGCAGCAAAGCAGGGCTGTTGCTGAGTGGCTGTGTCAGGGACACGTGGCAGATCTCCAAGGGTTTTTCTCTCCTTCTGGGCATGCTGTGGCCCTCAGCCCCAGCTGCACTGAGTCCCAGCAGCCCTGGAGAGGGAGAGAAGCTGGAGCAGTGGGTGGCAGAAGAGGCTGGGTGCTCCTGCCATGAGCTGCACCCCTCTGCCCACCACATCCAGAGCCAAGGGAGCAACGCTGAGAGATGTGAATGACTTTCCTTGTGGGATTGAACTTTTTTTCAGGCTCCAGAGTTTGCAAATAAGGTATTTCCAGTGAGATGTAGACCGGCTGTATAAAAGGAATTTGTTAAGCCACATCCATGAGCATGTTCACACAAGAGCTGGTACTTGCAGACTTTCTGGAAATTGAGCTGAGGCTGATCAGATCTTTGACATGTCCTGGCAAACCCACTCCACTCTAAATGAAAGGTGTTATAGGAAAAAGCTGACTTAGCTCCCAGCCCTGGAAGCACTCCCTCAAAGCCAGATGTTTTCTGCCCATTTCTTTAGACATTCCTTAGGCACCTTTCCCATCCATCCCAGAGGTGCATTGTCATTAATCCTTTCCTGTCTTTTGTCTCCATTTAGGGTGCATGGCCAGGACTTGGCTCCTTCCAACATCCCTTTTGTACAATCCTACCTTAAAATAAGCTCAGGGTTTCTTCACAGCTGGGTGTGCTGAACCACAAAGTGATGGTGTTTGAATGTACCTGCAGCCCTTCAGCTGCTGGGGCCCACAGTGATGCACATCTCTGCCTAAGGGAGACTGAAAACAAACAAAATTCTTTTCTGCAGTTATTTTAACAAAATCCATCCTCAGAGAGATCCTGGAAAAATGATGTGTCCCATGCTGGTGGTGCTAACTGGAAACCAGCTGGAACTTCAGCCAATAACACTGGTTTGCAGCTGAGCTCTGAGCAGGATCTGAATCCTTCTGGGTGTTTTGTTCCCACTGTGTGTGTCTGGGCTCCCAGGATCACTCCCCAGCTGCTGGCACCCTGTCCAGCTGTTGGACATCCCGTCACATCCTGAGCTTGCCTGGCATGGTCTTGTTGTTATTAGTGCAGCATTAGAAGTTTAAGGCCTCGGAGCTTAATGGTCTGAATGGGTGGAGAGCGTGGCACTGGCTGTGAAAATGACAAAAATCAATAGCTAATCCAGTGCAGTCAGTCAACCTTTTCAAAGCCTCATTCCTATTGATTTCCAGGAGCTGCTCTTCCTGTCCCTTGACGTAATCAGTCTGTTTGCTCAGCAGACACACTCGCTCTCTTCCACTCTACCCCTCACTTTTTTAGGCTTTTTACACTTAGAAAAGGATTACTTAGATCCCCCCAGCTTTTCATCTCTGTAGCTGTTGTCAGAGGAATGATTAAAGGGGAGGCAGACTGGGCAACATCTCCTACAAATCAAGGGAGAGCTGACCCGTGGTGTGATGGATGTCTCAGGGAAGGAGCAGGCAGGCTTTGACGTGGGAGAAATGGGGAACATCTGGTCAGGTTAGATAGTTACAATTCAGGTGGTGAACACAGGAAAAGAAGATCACTCCCATCTCCCTTCCCCATCACTTTGAAGATGCATCAGGGTCACCACACTGACAGAAAAGTCCCTGTGGCTCTATATGGAATTAGGGATTGAGTTGCAGTACCTTGGAGCAACATTTCCTCTTGCAGAGGGGATAACAGGGTTTCTCCTTCACCCACACTGTCTGGCTGTTTGAAACACAAATTTTAGGGCATCTAGACACCTTTTAAAGAACCACCATTATAAGGACACCTGCTGCAAGTACCCAGTGCTGATCTGGGTCACCCCTGGGCAGAATGCTGGAGTCTCTTCTGGAGGTGTGACTTTCCCACACCTCAGCACAGCCCATCCCCAAAACATAAAGACACTAAGAAAGCAGCAAGGCAGACAGGAAACTTTGGCCACAGGCTTGGAGCAGGCTCAGCAAGGGATAGTCCAGTCCTTCCAGACTGACTCATGGCCATCCACTGCTCTTAAATAAGGCTCAGTTCATAGCAAACTGGAGTGTGTTTTAGATAAAAACACCCACTAACAGGTGTGCTTAGTGATGCTTTAAACCAACTCTAAGAACTGAATTGACCTAAAAGGTAATAGGAGAATAAACATATTTTACATTTTGGCAAATTAAAAAAAACAACTGTGATGGCCTTGCAGATGCTGAGGCATGGGGACATCTGCAGAGGGCATATCTGCAGTGTAAGAGCACTCCAAAACCACTGAAAAATGCTGCAAAATACACGGGAGAGCCTCTCCCTGCCCGTGGCCCTGCTGCCCTGGCAGAGGGGACAGTGCAGTCACACAGGGCTGCAGCAGCCAGCGGTGGCTGCACCTCAGAGCAAGACCTGGGTGGGAAACAATCCCTTGCCCCAAATTTGCAACCTTAGCACAGAGGGGATGCCAGAAAGGGGAAGAAGATTACCTGGGACTCCCCAGCAGCTTCCCCAGCCCCGGAGTCAGAGCAGGGCCGTGCTGATGTCTGAGCTGGGTGGGTGCTGTCCTTTCAGAGGCTCGTGCACTGCTCCGAGCTGACCTGGCACTGTTAGCATAGGGAGATAAGGAAGCATAATTTGCTGTAATGTTTTTCTCCCCAGGCTGTTTTGTCGTGCCTCAAACACAGCAGATTAATTTTGCCTGTCAAATCCAGTTACATTTTATTCCATCTCCTGTAGCTGGGATCAGAGGGCAGACATTTATCAGGAGAGCAATTGAATTACCAAATTGCATTCCTAAACCAACTGAACAAAAAAGCCCCTTTGTGACTCTTTTCTTGAGGGGGAACCCCAAACACCCAGTATTTCTCCTTGGGAGTTGTACTGAAACATCTGCTGTCATTAGACCCACCAGAATGACTCCAGCAAAACAGCAGCTATGGAAGAGCAAGATCTGCTCAACAAAGGCCCATTTCTGAACAACACCCTCAATGCTGTTTCCTCTGATAGAAATTCTGCCATCCACACAAACAAATCCTTTCCTGAGCTACAGCTTTCAGCAGCAAAAGCACCTCTGAGCCTGCTCGTCCCTTTTGCCCCAGGCTAGCACCCTGTCCAGCACAACAGGCTGTGGGGTTTGTGCAGTTTTATTTCCAAATTGTCACCGTGGGCAGCGCAGGCAGGCCCAGGCTCCTGAGCCCTGGGGATGTCCCTCCTCCTGGTCCGTGTTCCAGGCTGGTGCTGCATGATCCCTGCGTGGGGAGCTCCCCACTGGTGCTCCCAAGGTTGCTCTGTCCCTTTTGCCGAGGTGAGACTGAACTGTTCTGGTGACACAGAGACAATTCTTTCAATACAAAGGGTGCTGTATTTGCCAAGAAGAGCAGAAGGATGGCTGCAAGGCACAAGGAGATGCAGCTGTCTGTATTCTGTTCCTGAAGGCTGGTAGCTCCCTGCCATGGTGTCACTTGTCCACGGAGTCCGGCGTTGCCTGAGGAACCCAAGAGTTTCCCACGCTCCATCTGCCAGCCTGCCCCATCTGCCAGCCTCCCTGTCCACTCTCTGTCATCTGCAAGGCTTAGTACCCCACTCTGACCCTCAGCTTAGCTTTGGAAGACCCTGCTTTACCAGCAAGGAGGGCAAAGCAGAAGAATTCCCCAGTTTGTTCTTGTAGGTGCCTCCTGGCTGGTTTGGCTTCGCTTTTCCGCAGCCCTTTTGATCTCACTCCCACACAGATAACTCACCTGAGAGGGAAGGGAGATGAACAACACCCACGGGAAATAAAACTGTTTCCTCTAACTGTGAGGCAAACACAGAGGGGCCTTTTCCCCGGGACACCTCTGCTCAGACAGGGGCACTGCTGCTCCTGCCAGCTCAGCCAGCCCAGCACAGGCGCCTGTCCCCAAGGCTCAGCCCCTCCCGTGTCCCCTGTGGCCAGCAGGGAGCCTGGCCGCCACCAGAGCCTCTTGTGGAGCACTCTGAGCTCGGCAGGGGCCAGGCAAAGAGAGCAGGTCACCAGCAAAGGCAGCAGAGATTGATAAGTGCGGGAGGCAATGTGATCTCTGCAGCGTTCCTAAAGGTGCCATTTTTCAGCTGAGATGCCAAAGCAAAGTCTGCACTACTTGTAATAAATAAAAATCCTATTTTTAATATTCTGCAAAGGGGAAGTTCTTATCCCAAGGGCAATGACTACATTTTCCTGGGAGTGGAGGTGTTAACCTTGTTGTAGTGACTACATTTTAACCTAAGTTATTGTTAAAAAGAATGAGTTTTCTGTGATGATGACCTTTTCCAGGAAAGCTCAAGGCTTTGTAGCTGCTGCACAACGCTTAAACTCTATAGTAAGGAATGACAGTGTTGACTAGACCACACTAAAAATAACTTCACAGCTTATTAGGACAAAATACTCCTGCTGAAATGCTGAAAATTAAATTCCCAAACCTATATTTAGTCACTACATAGAAATGCATCTGATTAATGAATGATGCATTTCAGACCCCATATCAGCCACTCAGTTCTGCAAATTCAGTGTTAATTTTCCAGTGGCCATAACTAAGGGTGATGGGATTAGCCTGCTGCCACATAAACAGTAAACAGGTAATTACTTTCTCATGCATTCATTAAACATTTAACCAGCATTTATACATGTAAGTGACATATAACAAGGTAGCTTTAACAAGTTCATTTGGGATTCAGATTGCAAAGATGTTAATTGACATTTAATAGGTTTGTAATTGATCTCTGTCATCTTGCATTGTGGGAAAATGTTAAAACATAATTCAGCACAATGGAAAATAGTACAATGTAATACAATATTCAACATATCACCAAGATACACTATTATTGCAGCTACATAAAGCTAAACTAAGCTACCCAAGAAGTAATTTACTAGTTTAAAACTGTATTAATCTTCAATATTTTGCTTCACACCACCCACAGAATTTTAGGAGGCAGCAGTTTCACATGGCAATTAAGACAATGTGCTTATATGCAGTAATGGGGGGCTACATAGTTCTATCCTGTGCATACATAGCCAGCCCATTGCTGCTTTTAATAATTAAGTTTGGATCAGAATATTTACAGAAGCCCAGACACTGACTTTTGTGAGTGGTGATGTGCCTGAAATGGTTCTGTTTATTATTATAATTGCCTGGTGCTTATACATTTATAGCTCTTTCCAGTGACCCAGAATTACACCAGCCTATAAACCAAAACCCTGCATCTTGCTTGTGTGGCTATTTCTGAACAAATACATATGGATTTTGTCCAGGTAACACATTTCTGGTACCTTGGAGCAGGACACTGAGATTTATCACAGGGTCAGCTTTTATAGCAAGGCTCCATCATTTGTTGTTTCATGACAATGCAGCACAAGTCAGGCCATGAGGGGCACAGAGACCCAGGGGAGATGGAGAGCCTGTTCCAGTCTATTATCAAAACAGGGAAGAAGGAGAATTAAGAGGACTTGGCTGCATTAATTACTCCAAAGAGCACTGCTTGATCAGAGGGTGCTGGCACTGCCCAGGCTCTCCAGGGAATGGGCACGGCCCCGAGGCTGCCAGAGCTCCAGGAGCCTTTGGACAGCACTGCCAGGGATGCCCAGGGTGGGGTTGTTGGGGTGTCTGTGCAGGGCCAGGGCTGGGCTGGGTGATCCTTGTGCCCTCCCAGGATATTCTGTGACTCTCTGATGTGGTGAGCTGAGCAGGCAGGACGGTGATTCCTGATCCAGGTGCAGTGTTTGCATTTGCAGCCTTCCCCCTTGGAGCCAAGGATGTGAGAACGAGTTACCTGTAGGAGGGTGAGGAACTGCCTTGTGCAGGAAGGGCTTGGAATAACTTGGCTGCCTTAGCACCCTGTGGGGCTTTCTCTTCCACGGAGACAGTGCCTGATTTATCCAGAGGGGTGAGCTGGACTTTAGTTACAGCCCTGGGGCTGGAACTCCTGTCAGCCTCACTGGTTATTCCACCTCATATCATCAGGTGCACCCAACTGTCAGGGGCATCTCTGTCCACATCAAACCATCTTCAGAGGCTTCTTATAACTTCACTCCCTCTATTGAGCTGTGGTCTGATTATGAACTTTTCTTCCCAGTATCCGTAATCTGTTTCTGATGACTTTTGTGTGGATTTTCCCTCACTGACTTTGGGTCCTGAAAAATGAGCAGCCAGTGCTGATCACGTAGAGTTTTAATCTGAAAAGCTATAGGACAACGAACTCAGAATATTCTTTCTCAGGGATTTATAAGGGATACTGTCAAGCTGAATCTGTACCCACTGAGCTTGATTCCTTTAGCACGTGTTCTGAAATTCCCATTTTCTGCCAAAGGAAATACTAGCAGAAAGGATTGTTAAAGGTCAGTAGAAGGCAGGGAGACTGATTTGTCTGAGTCCTTGGCTCCTATCTTTCCTGTGTGGGTGCTTTGCTGATTAGTTGGTAGAGAAAGCACCTCACGTAATCCGAGCTCGGGCTTGGTACAAACCCATTTGAGATTTCAGCATTTCCACATGCCTAAGCCTGCTTTTGGAGCCTCTGAAGCAAATGTATTCAGTCTGTCACACACATGCAACCTACCTGAGCAAGTAATTCTGCAAAACAAACACAGAAGTGCTTACCCACTGGTGGCCATTTGTTTACTTTCAAGAGCTGCTGAACATGTGAAAATATTGACAAGACTGGCAAGTCCCAGGAGTGGCTTGGGAATGCTGGAAGACTTGAAACTTAATTATCATTTGTGCTTGTTTGTTCTGGAGTTGTTTAATTTTTATGAGTTATGAAACTCGCGTGTTTAGATCTAGGCAGAGAGAAGAGTTTTTATGCAAACAAATTATTGTTATTAACTGTTCCCATAATACCACTGTAAATGAACAGTTACCTAGGGCAGTACAAATACACAGACATCCAGCCAGGATACCTGTTCTCTCAGCAATGCTCTTTGTGGAAACTTCTGCAGATCAGCAAACACAGACTATTCTCAGCTCCAGAGTGGTCCCACACCTTGTCCTGGATTGCAGGCTGGGCACACTGCAACTCTAGAAAAAGGCAGGAGAAGGCATCAATCCCCTCACCATCCTTCTCCTGTTCTAGTTCATACCACTTCCAATGCCAGAGTTGGAACACAGCTGGTCTCTATTCATCTCAGGCCTATATTGATTATTCACGATCAAAAGGACGAATAAAATGCCAGACTAGTATTGTGGAGATAATGGAGCCAACTGGAGCATCCCTGTGTTCCAGGGGTGAACAAGAACCAGGCAAAGTCATTGAGGAAGAGATGGTCTCACTGATAGTCTGTGTAGGGTGTAAGCTCAGCCTGTGCAGGGCTCTCCCTCCTTTTAGTGAAGTTTTCCAGGCAGGGGCTGAAGGAACTAAGGAGAAGGAGCTAATTCAGCTGTGGGTTGCAAGAGCTGGAGCACAGGAATGGGCTCGGAGGCTGCCTGCCAGCTCCCTGGAAGGCAGGGGGGTGCCAGGGAGGAAAAGGGAGGAGCAGCTTTCTGTCCTGGCACCTTTTGGGTGGGAGCAATCACTGGATGTTTTCAGCTTTGGAGGTGGGCTCCTGAGAGGGGGTAATAGTATCTTTCCTTGGTAGGGAAAGCACCCAGCCCCAGTGCTGGTGCTGCAGATGATGGGCTTCCAGGAGAAGTCAGGGCCAGCAACAGCTCTCTGTCCTGGGGGAGCAGTTTCTGGACACTTTCAGTTTTGGTGCTGTGGACACTGAAGTCATTCAGGGCTCGTGTGAGCTCCCAAGGCTTGAGAGCAGGGATTTTGTGCTATAAATGTGTGAGCTCATGACCATAATGGAGACTGTGCACAGCATCCCTCAGGTTTAACTCATTTTGGCAAGGTCTTGCTGATGGGTCATGAGAAGTCCTACACGTTGGTGGGTGTTTGCAGGAAACAGTGAAGTGATTCCTTAAGCTACAAAGTTACAAAAACGGGAGCCCAATCCTTCAGCCAACCTGCCAGTGAAGTTCTTCCTGCAGTGGTCCGGATTTAGAGTTCTGCATGGCTGGTGGCCTGTGATTCACACATATTTATACCCACATACAGCAAAAAGCACCCACACCAACATGCACACAGTCAGAGGGGAACAGTGCCCTGGCTGTGATGTGCTCTTGGGGTATAAATAATGTCAGCACCATTTCTCCCACGGACCCGGCTGCGTTGGGCAGGGCAATGCACACTACACTGACCATCTTCTGGCTGCTCTGGGGGACAGAAGGCTTTTGCAGATCAGAGGAAATGCTCATCCTGCTGCAAAACTGTGCAATGATATTTGTGCTAATGCACTGTGTACCTGCAAGAGCTTACTCTGAACCAGACTATTTTGTTGACTTAACTGAGATGAAAGATGTAGAGCCTGGGCAAGCCAGTAACAGGCTCGTGGCTGAGACAAAGAATTACACAGCTCTACAGGCTCCAGGAATAAAGTCAGACAGTCATTTACTCCCACTGATGGAGACTGGTTAATTCTCATGGGCAAACAACTTGTTCATGATATTTATTCCTTGTGCTGCTCTGTGAGATTTTGGTTACTGCTGTGACATTTCACAGCTATGTTTACTACTCCACAGGCTGTGTGGGCTTCAGTTTATGCCAGTCAGATGGGTGTTACAGAGGAGAGACTGGTTGTAACAGGTAAAATTGAGTGGTCTGTACTGGAGGTGGGGAACCAAACCATGCGCTGTTATTCTTGTCACCAGAACAACAGAAAGAATCACGCCTGTGCATGTTCCTGGTAAACAAATTGGAAAGGTCATTGCTGGCAGAGGTGAAAATTTGAGCTTTTGGATTAAAATTTTCTGCTTTTGATTCATCTTCTGGCTTCAAGCCATTCCTCAAGATTTCTGCACAGAACACACTGCCTATCAAAAGGAAAATCGACACAAAAATTATGATCTGCTGGTCAGATTATGGGGCTGCCATTTTCTCACACATTGTCCTGTCCTGTCCTCCAGTGCCCCACATCCTTGCTCAAGCAGCTGTCCCAGGATGTCACTGCACAGGAGCACTTTCCTTGGGAGAGGACCCAGCTCCCAGTGGGCTGAGCCCATTTCCAGAGTGCTGTGCAGCAAGTCAAGCAGCAGCACCCCAGCAGTGATGTGCTGCTCACTGCTTTGGGGCTCCTGCGGGGGCCTGCTTGTGAATCTTTACTTCTTGCTGTTTGGGGCCAACCTCTCAGTAATTCATCTTGCCTCCCTGAAGCCCAGACTCGAGGATTTAGCAGAGTTCTGCCCAAAGAAGGATCATTCAAAAACACACAACTGTAGCAGCAGGGGATCATTAAATACTTGACTTAAATGAAAACTTATGAAAGTTGCTTTGAATACCAAATTTCTCCTTGCTGCCTCACCAAGTGCCTGTGATGTTACCTACTCGCGCAGAGCTTCCCAGAGCAGGTTCACTCCTCTGATTTTTGCTACCTCTGTATTTCAACTGTGACCAAAATGACTGTAGATGGATGTGACACAGCAAGTAATATTTTTATTCTGACATAATTTGAAATGTAGACAAGTAGTCTGGCAGAATTTAAATATTCACTGGGACTTTGTCCTTAATAAACACCGCTGTGAAATGCTCCAGTGTTGCCTTCTAAAGGACACACCACAAGTTTTACAAGGTGCACGGGCTAAATGTAAATAATTATCAGTTCTCAGATTCTCATGCAGGCAGGAGAGATGCCAAGAGCTTGTGTGTTTATCCTCAGATCTATTGGGAAATTTCCCAGGAGCACGAGCTCCCAGACATTTAGTCAAAACATCTAGTGGTAGCTGTCTCCAGAACATTCAGAGGCTCTTTGATTGACATATTTCTCATCAACAAGTTGGCTTTGTTTACACGGCTCTGAGAAGTACATAGGCAATGATGGAAAAAAATACAACCAGACTTTTCTGTTCTTAGACTTCCTTCTTCTGGCAAGATGAGTTTTATTTCAGGAGCTGTTACCAGCCCAGATTTGCTGTCATTAACCAGCTGGGCTGTGCTGAAATGGCCATGCAGAGCAGCTTGCAAATACTCCTTGAGGAGCTTTCCAGCAGCTCAGATCTGAAGCAGCATCAGTAAAAGGCAAAGAAAGTTGGTTTGTTCTGGTTTTGGTTTCAGCACACCTCTGCTTTCTGGGCTGAGCAGGTTTTTGTCACTTCTGTCAATCACACTTTTAGGAAGTAGATGCCGTGTCTCTGCAAAGCACAGGTACAAACCCTGGAATCACAGAATGGCTTGGAAGGAACCCTAAAGATCATCTCATTCCAACCCCCTGCCAAGGGCAGGGATGCCTTTCCCTGGACCAGGTTCCTCCAAGCCTCCTGATGCACCTCCAGAGCTGTCAGCTCTCATTTTAATTTGCTTAATTACACAGAATTGTTCCTTATCAAACTCACCAACTCTAACAAATCCTCTTCTTCCTCAGCAGCCTTGGCACTTCTAAACTCCCAGCAGGGATTGCCCAGGTTCTACTTCTGACAGGATGCTGAGACAATTCATCTCCACCTGCATCTCCAGGAATCTAGTTTATCCACCTCAAAAATATCTGTAAATCTGATGTACCTCCTGGGGTTGCTGCAGAACTTAATTATTTTTGTGGACACATGGAATTATTTTAATGGATCACCTCACAGGCCCTCATCTATCTGTGTTTTCTTGTAACACCTCTCATTATGAGACCTAAATATGCACACACCAAGCTGCAAGAGGAGAGAGTTTGGTGGTTCTTTTCCTACCACATTAACCCATGCAGTGGGACCCACACCAGCCTAAGGAGAAGAGAAGGAGGAGGTGAGGTCACTTAATCACTTACCTGCTCCTCAGTCTGCCAGAACACTGTGACATTTTCTTGCCCCACACCACATGGGTTCCCAGGTGAGGAGCTGGTGGCTCATATCCCAGAGGAAGGCAGCACTTCTTGTTCAACCCACACTCCTGAGAGTTGCACCGTGTGTCAGTCTAACAATGGGAGCACCAGAAACTTCTTTATTGATTATTCCAACTGCCCTTGGCCACCTCTGGGAGCACCTCACCTGCAGCCTGAGCAGCCGCTCAAGCCAAGGTGCCTGTCCCTCAGAATAAATCAATAACACCTCCGAGTTAGCAACTGTGAAACACTAGAGCAAAGCCTGCCATATTATCCAGCAATTAGGAAGATTTCTGTTTTTAAATCCACAGCCACTGAGAGTTCTCAAAAAAAAAAAAAAAAGAGGTTTTGGAACAGAAAGAAGGACAAGCTGTTTCAGTCATCATTTTATTACTGGCTCACAAGGGAAATCAGTGAATCTACCAATGGTTCATGCAATTCTGTTGCCAGCTTCCCAGAAAGGAAATGTCATGTATAGCAACTTGTTTTTCTATTGCGGCAATTAAAGTACATAGGAGGCCACAAGAAAATCAATACAAAACTGGTAAATCCGTAATGAATGACAGAGAAATACTGATCCTCTCGCCTAAAGAAACATCTGTCTAAATGCCACCAAAGGGTTAGGCAGTAGAAGGCTTTTATGGTTTATTTTTGTAGGGTCTGCCATGTTTTCTCTCTTTCTTTATGTAAGGATCACCGAATGGCCTCCTGCTCCCTGTGTTTGAGGGTCCTCTGAGGAGAGCAGGTGCAGGAGCAAATTTTCAAGGCTTGAGATGTCCCTGAGAAGAGTGCAATTTGTGCTCCATGAGACATCTGCTGCTGGTGAAAGCCCTCAGAGGCTCCCCGGGAGCCCATGGGGCAGAATTCTGAGAGCTGTGGGTCTGCCTGTCGAAGGGAGAATTCCTCCTTTTGCTGCAGGTTTGGGATCCCACAGCCCCCAGCCCACCAGGCTGACCCCATTCCCATCCATTCATCCAGAAGAGATGATTGGCAAGGGGGCCCTGAGCAGTGGTCCAGAGGTCAATATCAACTACTGACCTCACAGCAATAATATGGCAATTTTTTGGAAGCAATAGTGCATTTTCAACCTGTTTTTCCCCTATTTCAACACACGGCTTTTCTGTATCTTGCCACCATGTTGCTGCAGCCTTCTGCATGGGGGCTGTCTCCATGGTGTCCTGGCCTTTCTGACCCAAACTTGGTCCTATCTTTGTCCTCTGCAGTTACTTTCAAATCACTTTTTTGCTTCTTTTCAAAAATCCCAGGCTGAATCTCTTTTCTACTTCTTGTTCTCCAGAGGAACCATCACAATTAATTGTGCACATGTAATTTTTCCCCTCCCCGTGGCATTTTTAGGTAATTTACTGAGGCAGAGGCCAGCTAGTGCCTCTGACAGCTTCCTCACTGCCCAGCAAGGCAACACCCAGGGAGAGGCACAGAAAGCATCATCTCAGCACCCAGGTCACATGCAGTGCTCATAAATAATTGCAGATCAACCCTATAACCTTCACAGATGTAACCTCATCTGTTGCTGGGGTGTTTTTCTTTTTCTCTTTTCTCTTTTCTTTTCTCTTTTCTCTTTTCTTTTCTTTCTTTTCTTTTCTTTTCTTTTCTTTTCTTTTCTTTTCTTTTCTTTTCTTTTCTTTTCTTTTCTTTTCTTTCCACCTTCCCTTCCAGCAAAACTGTGTCCAAATGTTTTTCTAAGCAGAACCAGATAATGCTTTTGATTGTAGCCAGGATGTTTGGTTACTCATGATACTGCTTTTGTGTCTGCTGGGGGGGTTTTGCTTATAATTTTTATCAAGCAAGTTGTTTTCTAGTGCTGGAATGGCTTGCTCTGCTGTGTTAAACACTCATTGTGTCTGTCACATGCTTATCCTATTTCAGCAGTGAGAAATCAATAGGAATTGATTTGAGAATGTCCAATCTTATCAAGTATGGAGCAGGGCGCTGGGACAAAGGCTGAGCTGGTGGTGTAACACCTAACAAGGCACGGGCTATGACAGCCTTGTTTAGAAGGATGGTTGGACCCCAAGGTGTGAAGTGCTTTTGTTCCTCGCCGTGCCCTGGGCTTTCAGACGGAGCCAATTTCCACAGCAGCTCCCTCCCTGCCGGCTAACAGCAGTGTAAGCACACTTTCTAGTCCTAGCAGAAGATTACCTTCTGAAGAGAGAAAGTGTTGCATTTAGAAACAGCAACGCTGCCAGCAAATGCTATTTCAGCAATTACCTATGTTTAGTAATTATGCTAATGTTGATTCTCAAAAGGCTGTTATTTGCTCAGCATGTTCTTCATACTTTATCTCTCTACCTGCCTAACCCTTTATTTTCACTCTAGCTGTTACTGGTTGTTTGTCAAGTTAAGTGATGTTTGCAGTGCCGAGTGTTGTCAAGGTACTGTTGCTTCAGCTGAATTCCTATTTTTCCAATACTGGCTGCTGTGATTTTCTGCACATCACTACTACAAGGCTTTGGGGATTGGATTTCACTGCTTACAAGAAACCTTGGGTGCTGCAGGTGTTATTGGGCTGTGGGATGGATGAATGAGCAGCTGCTGCGGGCTGTAAAAACATGTTTGATGAAGTGTGATGGGCATCAATTTGTAAGAGTTGAACTGACACACGTGGGGCACCTGTGTGTGCTCCTGCCCTGCTGCAGCCCCAGCTAATGTGCTGGCAAATGAGAACAGCCCAGCACACACTCCTGTGGACGTGGCCCTGACAGGAACACCACACCTGGAGCACCCTGCTGGCTCAGGTTTCAGGAGAATCCTATGGAAATGTCAGCAGGTGACTGATGGAGAGGCTGCAGTGTGCTCAGGGGGATCTGTGTGTCAGAATAGGTGTGGTGTGTGCATGTCTTGTCTGTGCACAGAGAGAGGAAAGCTTTCAGTTACTGGGAGCAAAGCAAAATTGTCCCAAGGCCTGCACAATTCCAGGTGGATGAGGCCAATGGATCATTTGGGCCAGCACCAAAGCCATGCCTCAGGAATGTGCTCACTGCCAGGCACCGGGCTCAGCATTGCTGCCCAGGAACATCCCGGGACAGCAGAGAGACTGGCAGTGCTGTGTGGGGAACAGGGAGAGAGGAACTGACCTGGGGGAGGAAAAGGGAAAAGCAGAAAGGATTTCTGCTCCAGAAAGGGACTCTGCATGCACAAGGCTGGGACTTGGCTCTTCATGAAGAGACATATTTGGAGGCAGATCTGAGTCTGTGCCTGACAGTGTGACACAGAGTGCCTGAGCCTGGAGACATTGGGAATTTATCAGGGCTCAGTGGTCCCAAGCATGCTGCTTCCAGGTCCCAGCCAACCTTCCAGCACACCTCAGCCCAGGGTCACTTCTGTCCCCTCTCATTCCTCCCCAAGCACTCTTGGCACATACCTGCGGGCCAAAATTTTTTGCAACAATCCCCAAATTTGACCCAGGGTAACAAACCTCTTTCTAGATAATTCCCTAGGAAGACTGATGATTTTACATTCTGGAGCTGTTTCGACAAGCATCCTGCAAACAGCAGCCTACACTGCAGGAGAAGGGAGCTGGATGTGTGCAGATGAGCCTGCCAGCCCCAGTGTCAGACAGTGATACTGGGAATATTTCATTTACCACTGCAGGCACAGCTTTGAGAGCTTGACTCCTCATTGCAGCTCTCCCTAACATGCAACAGCCTCAAACACACGGTGCAGCATTGCACATTGATAAATTCATTTGCTCTGCATTTTCTGTCAGGTGACATCTGCACCCTCCTTTAACTTTTTGGGCTCCAACTTTCTTTCTCCATCGATTTTTTTTTTCCCCTTGCAATTCTCTGCCCTGTTCCTGCGGTTCAGGGAACACATCATGAGCTCTCCCGTGGTTAATTTAGCATCCATTAGCTTTTTATCAACTTCTTTGTGAATTAATTGTTAGGATTTCCTCAGAAGGAAGCAGTTCCCTGCCATCCTGCCGAGGCTGTGCGGAGGAGCAGGGATGCGCGGAGTCCCGAACAGCAGCGGCAGCCCGGGGCCAGCCTGGCTCCGTGCTCCGGGAAAGGCAGGTACCGATGGGGATGACGGGCACACGTGTTTGTTGGCTGAGATGGGGGAGCCGTGCACTCAGAAAGCCGCCATTAAGCGCTAATTGTATCTTCTCTAAGGGGGCATTTTGAACAGCTCACCCTTTTGTCAGGCGGATCTTGGCACACACATCACGTCTCCCGATGGATAAACAGCGCTTTATCTCACTTGACTCTTCTGTTTTCCCTTCCCCGTGAAATGCGGGATCTGATTTAAGTTCCGACCTAACACCCAGCATCCAGCAACTCAAAATTCAATAGATATGCCTTGCTACCTCTTTCCTTTCGGAAAGCCTTCATCAATGAAACCCTTGAAGATGATTTAAATGACCAATACGTAGTAGTGCTCTTTAACTGTGCAATCAGAGCTGATTTACTGAATGCATTTCGGGATGATTGCGGCCGCCTCAAGGGATTGCTGAGGAACAAGAGGAGAAGTGGCGGAGGTTTCGTGTCCCCTCAAAGGGCAATGCACAGCGCCAGGAGCACGGGCTGCATGTGTCACTGTTATTACGGAACACGGAGCGTCCATTAAAAGGCAAAAAGCCAATATGTCACGTATTTGGAAACCTTCCACTGGCTGCAGAACCATCACAGAGCACAGGCCACGGAGATAGATCATGCTGACCTATTTCCTAGCCTGGAAACTGAACCTCCTGTGCTGTTTGCACGCTCGTTATTTCCACCGAAGGCGGCTGCAGATGCAGTTTTGCTCCTTGCACCTTCCCTGGAAGCTCAGTTGAAGTGCTGAAATGTGCATCTATCTCATATTAAACACGAGCTCTTCCTCCAGCTTAAGTTATTCTTTTGTCTCAGGACCAGCTGTCACACTTTGCACATATAGAATCTACTCGGGATAACAAAAAGGAACAACCAAACGTAAAGATCAGTGGCAGATCTCACTGGTGTGCTGCAGATTTACCCCACCTGCCTTTGCTCAGTACAGTTGTGCCAGTTTAAACAAACTGTGTAAGGTTAAATTTACCTTCTCCCAGCCTGGGAGAGCCCCTCAGAGAAGGATCTCACCTCTCACACCAACAGATTGCTGTGTTCACTTTCTCTTTGCTGTGGAGTTTTTGTATCTCAATCAGCCCCAGAACATCATACTCTTGAACCTTCCTTCAGCTCAATCAGTTTCAAATATTTATTTGTCTTTCTAATCTAAAAGTCTTTCTGTGCCTACTGATCAGCTGAACCGAAGCCAAGATCAGGCTCTCAGCAGTCTACAGCTCACAAATGACCTCGTGTAAACAAAAATAAAAGAGAATTTCAGTGGTCTGTGTGAGGATTTGAGATTACTATAATGACATGGAATTTACAGGAGCTTGAAAACATAGGGGAGATCTGTTTCAGAGAAGAAATATGATAATTTGAGGCCGGAGGGAACAAGGGAGAGTTTAGCCAAAATGGAAATTACCTTCTGGTGCTCCTTTACTATAACCCCTATAAGTCCAATTACAGTAATACACTGGGTTGTTTCACTCTTGTCCTATAACTGCAGCCCTTACACATGACTTAATCCATCCAGCACCTCTTAATGAACTCATTACTCTCATGACACTGAATTATTAAGGAGACTGCTCTTGTTTAAAGGGAAATGTTGAACAAATGTATGTTTAGGAAGCAAAGGAAGATGTCATGGATAAGCCATTACAACCCTTCTGGGGACCCCGTGTGGCAACCCCCAAGGCAGGAAGAAGATTTGATGCCAGGGAGACACTGGGGTTAGAGACTGATTTGGGGCTCTGGATGTGAGGCAAAACTGCTGGGCTGACCTGGGAGTCCTCAGGGGACCCTCAAACACAGAGCTCACACAGAGCATATTAATCTCTCCTGGACTTTCTAATATTTTTCTGAGCTTGAGACAAAGATTCAATAAAGCATTTTGTAAAACTTTAGGGTTTTTTTCCTGTGGTGCTCTTTTTATTTACTTTTTCTTGGGTTTGTGAAGTCATTTCTGGTCCTGCAGGAGCACTGGCCTGTGTGCCTGGGTGTTGAATTTGATTCTGAGGTGAGGTTCATTTTTTCCAATGAAAACTGAGAGTTTCTACATAAATCTGCTTCTTTTATCAAAGATCTTATTAAAACACCAAAATTCTCATCTGGAGAATGACCCACACAACCCACCTTGGCCTCCAACAATTAGAAGATGGCTTGGACTCTCTCTCGTTTTTCTTTTCCTTTAGTATGACTTGTGAGTTTTCTTCTCTATACACAGAATCCACATTAGGCCCTTCCATAAATGTATTTTCTCATTTATTTTCTGTTTCCCCAGCAAAAGGATTTCTGCTGCTCAAAAAATTACACCTCTGAGCCTTCACACCTCACCTCCTGGGAGGTGTTCTCATGCTCTCCTTCCCACCAGCACTGTTACATTTCCAAAGCAGTTCAAACCAGTAAAAAACCCTCCTTTGGTCTACAGTTTCAATATTTTCTTTCAGAAGATCCCTCCCAGCCTCAGCAACCAGCCAGGACAGCTCCACCTCATCCTGACACTCTGCTTTGCTTTCAGCCATCTCAGGCTTTGTTTTATTTTTTTAATGCCTCTTTGTCTGCTGCTGGATGGCAGCAGAACAGATGCTACAGGATTATGTTTCATTTCTATCTTTCCTCTCAGGCAAAATTCGATGTTCAGGGGCATGGTCAAAATTATTTCTTGATGGCCTTTGGGTATTTGTTAAATACACACAGCTTTGGTGTATGATGTCTTTTCAGTGATGTTATATTGCTTTCAATAATAGCTACAATTTAGCAATTGCACATATACCAAGGCAAAAACACACTACAAAAGCCTAAAGCCAACCTGTAAATCCTTGAATTCAAGGGCTAAAGAAGGCAGAGACTTTATGGTTATATTAAGCTACTTGGTAGCTGGAAGTTCCAGGTCCTAATTCTGGAAGTATTCAGCCTGTGGAAGTTCACAATCCAGTGGAGATTTTTTCTTTTTTAACTGAAAACCTTTTTCTTGTTGAAGCCTAAAAAATTCCATGTGTTAAACTCACGCTCAAGCATTTTCAGGATAAGGATGCTTAGGATATAACTAAAACCCCATTTGAAATGGCCAAAGTGCCCAGCTTTGGAACACAGGTACAAAACCCAGAAAGAAAAACATTCAAACCATTCCCTCCTCTTGCTTGAGTAAAATCAATATCCCTTTGAAGATGTGAAATCTGATGTAAAATCTTGCAGTGAACTTCTGAATTTCCCATTCTGGCATGGGTGTCCAGACACCCCAGTGATTAATGCTTTCATGACAGCCCAGCCAGATGGAAGCCTGATGAAGACAGAAACATAATGGCCATGTAAATAAAAATGTCTTTACTGAAGGCTCTGCCAAGGCACTGAGAGCTCTGGGCCTGAAAGGAAACGGCAGAGCTGGGGGTGATGCAGTAATTGTCATAGCAGTGTTCCCAGAGAGGGAACCCAGTGCCAACACTGAACATGCAGAAAGAGGTGGGAGCCTTTGGTACACATCTAATACATTGTTGTTTCATATTAATTGTAAACAGGACCTTTTCTGTGGAGCTGCTGGAAAAGCACCTGTGAAACAAATAAGCTGATCACTTGGGCAGAGCTAACGAGGCACCAGAGCAGCTACTCCTTAATATTACTTAAATCAAATGTGTCAGTTTACTGTAATTGCCCTTTAATTTTGTAAGTTCAGAGTCTGCTTCCCCCAAGTTCCTGACATTGCCATGTAACTTTTACTATTGTGGGGTCTGCTTCAGCCCCTGGCCTGGGCTCAGTTACCCCCATGGGTACATACCAATCTTCCAGGGAGAAGCTGGGCCTTTCTTTCTTTTTACAGTTCAACAAAGCTGAGTTATTTTCACTGAATTGAGAGTACTCTGAATAAGGATCCTGCCTGTCATCTTCAAAAGTTCATTTCATTAATTTCAGCAGAGCTCTGAAGCTCAGTCCTGGCTGAGTTATTCATAAGCAGACAGGACTGGACCAAGTGTGCAACGCAGGGAATAGAAACAGCACCAGGCAGTGCTGGAATCCTCCCCCAGGGGTTGAACAGCCAACTGTTAATATGCAGAAGTGTGATTTTGTAAGCCAGGCCATGGGCTAAAATGTGTGTGAGAGAGCACAGATGGACTTCAGAATTACCAGGCAGCTGTGAGAGATGAGCAGTTGAACAGCCCCAAAGACAACCTGCTTGCAGGCAGGTAAAAAACCACCAAGCCCACATCCTGCTCTGATAATAACATCAGATTTATTGCCCAGCAGTTATATTTCCTAACAGGTATTTTTTTGCCTTTTTTTTTTTTTTTTTTTTTAGATATTGGCATGCAGACCATGGGAGGAATGAAAATGTTGTCCACCTCCAAATATCTCATTAAGATTTACCTGTGACAGACGCCTACAGAGCATTTGCAGAGCAGGTGGTGCTGTGACAGTCACCTAAACCAAACATGGTTGTTTCCCTACCTGTCCTAGCCCACACCTGCCTGTTTTACCATCCTTAACTAAACATTGTCTTAGTGCTGCTGGGTGCAAAGCTTAACCCTGTGGAGCCCCAGTCTGGAAGGACTCACTGGGGGCTACAACAACATAAACAATACATAAACCATTCATAACAATCAATGGCTGTGTTCCTCATGTGCTTTGTTTCCAGTGAAAAATCCCATCAGTTCAAGTTGTCAGGCATGGCAGTGGGCAAAAAAGCTGCAAGCAGCTCTGAAGACTTCCCAAATTATGGCTTCCTGCAGTTCTTCTGAGGGGCTTTAAAAGGTGGGTGAAGGATGCAGGAAACCCACAGGCAGAGAGACTTGGGTGTGGTGCTGACAGCCAGACTGCAGTCGGGACTGGCATAAATTGTGGGGAAAAGGAGTTGGCAAAGATTAAAGGATGTCCCCAAACTGAGGAGAAGGAGATACAAACAGGAGAGGGTGGATTAGGGGGGAGTGACACAGCCAGTATAAACCCAGAATCACTGAATGGCTTGGGCTGGAAGGGACCTTAAGGATCCTCCAGTGCCACTCCTGCCATGGGCAGGGACACCTCCCACCATCCCAGGTTGTTGCCAGCCCTGCCCAGCACCATAAACCTACACAGCCCCCAGGACCCAAGGGTGGCTCTCCAAGCAGACATGCACAAAATGAGACTCAGCCCAAGGTCACAGCATGCTGCAAAGAGCCTGCTGCACCCAGCAAGAGCACCTGCCTTCCACTTACCTTTTTTAGCCACTTATCTACAATTTCTCTATAATTGCACCTGCCTAATAGCCTTCTGTCAGGTTCCTGCCATTCATCCATCACACATTAACAGTCTATTCTGATTTCTGAGGTACATTTCATCTTCTCTGACACCCATAATTTTCATGTAACCCCTTTATTGAGGCAATTAAATCTTCTTTCCATCCATTCTTTTCTGTTTCAAATTTACATTTTTAGTACTAGTTTTGCAACAGCCCTTGCTCCTTCACAGTTGCAGGATTTAATTCATGTTTATGTTCAGTTTGTGTGGCACCCTCACCACATGGTTCATTTCTGTCAACTATGAAATTTAGATTGCAGCCCGGGCTCACTTTGCATTTCCACAATTCCACCACAAGAGACCTGAAAACACAAGATCCAAAATGGGATGTTTCCTTCTAATTTTGCCAATTTATGTCCCATAATATTTTTTGCATGACCATTTACAAAAAAAAAAAAGAATCTATCATTATTGTAGTTATTCTCCTTATAATGCATAGTCCTGTGTGTGTGAAAAACATCGGGGAGAAAAATCCTAACAAAAAACTCAACAGAGCATGCAGTGGTTCTGCCTAGCATTTCTAACAAGTTGTCCATCTTTATGGTCTTCAGGACCATTTAGAGTTTATGGAACAGGTCAGTGAATGCTTTTCCTTGCATGATTTTGATAACACAAGAAGTTAATAGCAAAGTTTATTGCTGTTTGCTGAAGAGGACAAATGCAAGAGAGTCTGGACGTCAGCAGCAAAAGGCAGCCTCAGCAGGCTGCTTCTCCTCCCACAGCAGCCCTGGGAATGCTGGAGATTGGCACAGACCTGTCAAAAGTCCTGAATGGATCAGGGAAGCTCCAGAAAAACTTTTCTTTCCCACCAGA
Organism: Nicator chloris; assembly: GCA_013400495.1. Classification (NCBI taxonomy): domain Eukaryota; kingdom Metazoa; phylum Chordata; class Aves; order Passeriformes; family Pycnonotidae; genus Nicator; species Nicator chloris. The sequence continues at coordinate 208,225 of WAAE01020035.1, forward strand.
TTCTGCAAATAGGAGCTAAACCTGACTTCTGGGAAGGTTTTCTGCCCACCCCTGCCCTGCTGGCTCGCTGTGGGGTGGCAGCTCCACAGCCTTGGCCATCCCTCAGCCACTGCAAACACCAAATCTGCCAACAGCCAGTGGTTTTCACAACCAGGATGTGATGGCTTTGTCTTCATGCAGAAGGAGCAGTCAGACTTCCCGAGGATTAGATTGGAGCAGGGTCAGAGGGTCTCGTGTGCTGCCCAGCTCCCAGCTGAGCAGTTACTTTTCCATCTGTAGGACAGTGACCCCTCAGGGAATAATTTTGAAGTCACTTTCACACTTGAGTAAAAGGAACATTTATAAGAATGACTATTTGACCTTTAGGCACTGCTGGATGCCAAGGCTGTGTAAGAATTTGGACAAGCCAAGGTAAGGAGTGGGACCAGCCAAGCTGAAGCACCTCACTCTCCAATCCATCCCAGACCCTAACACAACCCACAGGGCCCTGGAAACAAAGAGGAAAACTTGGAAACTTCACTTCTGACATGTGTCAGAGCACATTTCCCCTGATAAGACCCAGCACTGTCGATTCACAGAACAAATAAAAAACCAAACAGAAAATAAATCAAGAAAAAGACAGAGCAGAATGAATTCTTCTTTAACTTAATAGTCTCAGTCCTTCAAAGGCATCCGCCTTGTGAAATGGATCTCTGTTACAAGGAGGTGATGTTGGGGCCACTCTGCTGAGCAGGTTTGGATGCCAGGCCTGGATTTCCAGCAGGGAGCTCCCAGAGCTGCCACAGGCCCAGGGCCAGGAGCCTGCTGCCCTCAGCTGAGCCACCAGGGCAGGTTTGCAGATCACACTGAGATGAAATGATCTACACCCAGCTGCAGGCTCCTGGGCTTAGGGAGCATTTGCAAGGGGACAAGGGGGCAGTTCCCAGCCCTCCTGCAGTCCCAGGGCAGGGTGCACTGGTCCCCGCCTTGGTGCCACTGTCACCCCACCCTGCCTGGCCTGGCACAGGACAGGAGGGGCTGCAGGAGCCAGTGAGCAGCACAGGCAGTCCTGGCCTCCCTCAGGACAGCGTGCCAGGCTCAGGGAGTCCCCAAGGGAGGCTGAACAAAGCTGCTCTGAGCCAGGGGAGCGTGGCTGTGGTTGCAGCCATGCCAGCTGCACCCTGGGCCAGCAGGGCACTGCCAGGGCCAGCAGGGCACTGCCTGCTTTGCTGCCCACAGCACCTGTGCCAGAGCCCACAGCAGCCTGGCTGCCTCCTGCTGCTCACTGGCACCTTCAGGACCGTGTTTACAAGGGAACATCCCTCCCGGGATGGGGAGCAGCAGCTCTGCTCCCTGCCACATCCCCCCTTGCCTGGCAGCAGCAGCAGGAGCTGCAAACCTCACCCTGCCAAGCTGTCCCCTCCTGGCTGTGCCCTGTGCACATCCCACACCCAGCCAAAAACCAAACTGCACCTTTTAATCATTTTCCTCAATTAGTGAGGACAGTTTTCAGGCACTAGAATATTGACACTGCCTTTTTAAAATTGGATTGGTGGTACTTAGGAGCCTGTTGGTACTTGGGAGCACGGCTGTTGTACTGGTATTGTCATCCTGTCATCAATTAGCTTTTTTAATGTGAATTTTATCTTTTCTCTACTAAGTGGGGAAGAGGAGAGCAATGGGCAGGATAGGAGTGGGCAAAGCAGCTTCAACAGCAATTCCACTGAGCAAACTGTGAGCCACTAAACACTGAGAACACTTCCTAATGTGCCCTGCAGCCATTGTGGACACGATGAGTGACATTAATTTCTAGTGCCCCTCCACGGTTTTGACAAGAGCCACTCCTTGAAGCCAGGATTCACTGTGCCACCAGCACAGCCAGCACAGAGCCACCAGGCAGTGGTGCAGTGACATTCTCAGGCTGCAAAACCTGGTGGTCAGATATTTGGTGGGTTGTTTTTGTTTAATAGACAATCCAGAAATAGGGAAATCTCCTCCAAAAGAAGGGAAAGCAAACACCGAAAGAGAATAACGTAAATCTTCTCTCACCTTCTCTCTCATTCCTGATTTATCTATTGCTCCACTTTGTTGTATTTCCCGTGCCTAAATGGGCTGCAAGAGAGTTGGAGAGGGCATGGAGTGACAGGACAAGGGGGAATTGCTTCAAACTGACAGAAGGAAATGTTTAAATTGGCTATTACGAAGAAATTCTTCCCTGTGAGGAGGCCCTGGCACAGGGGGCCCAGAGAAACTGTGGCTGCCCCAGCCCTGGGACTGTCCAAGGCCAGGCTGGACAGGGCTTGGAGCAGCCTGGGATGGTGGAAGGTGTCCCTGCCATGGCAGGGGGCTGGAAAAAGGTGATCTTTAACATTCCTTCCAATCCCAGCCGTTCTGGGATTCTGTGATTTTATGATCATCGTGGGTGAAGATCTCTCCATCACTCAGCTGCCCTGAGTGACCCAGCTCTCCTACCAAATCTTTGCCACAGATTCCTGCTTGTGCAGTGCCAGAAAAATGACATAGAATTTTGTGTCTGTTTGGGGAGAAAAAGCTCCATTGAGAAGGAAAGCAAAAGCTGGTGTTTGTGTGGAGTCCCAGCTCCCTGCCTGACAGGATGCAGGTTCCAGTGGGGTGAGGGATGGCTGGGGAGCTGTGAGAACCAGCCCAGAGGGCCTGGATTGCAGTTCAAAGAGGTTTAAATCCATTAGTGGGGGCACAGGAGATGCAGAGCCATTTGTTTCTTCCAAGTGAAGCAGTGGGTTTGTTTCTGTCCTGAAGCATTATTTCAGGGTGAAGGAGAGAGACAAAGCCTGAATTTGTGGGAAGAACAAAGCCATTCCTAACCCTCTCAGTTTAAGGGTTTATGGTACTTGCAGCCTTTGTTAAAAATGGTTGAGAAAGATCCCTGGTCCCTCTACAGTTATACACAAAAATCAGTGTCCTATTCATCTTTTGTTACATGGTTGGACCTACCAAAGCCTTTATCTTGAAGGTAATACTGATTATACCTCTGCTAAATTTTTTTTGTCACTCTAATTTCCTTGCAGGACCAGTCCACAATCTCTTGACCATCCAGGCAAATCTGTCACCTCCCCATAGAAGCACCTCCATCAGCCTGATTTTGATGCAAGCCCTGATAAAGGGCAGAATTTAAGCCAGCCACAGACAGAATTAAATAAAGAATGGGGTTCTGCCCCCCTCCTTTTTTTTTTTTTTTTTTTGTCTCTTGAAATTACTTTCCAGCGCAGTCCCAGACTGAGTAATTTAAAGCTGATGGGAAATGAAAGTCATGGTCCGTGGAGAGCTAATGGATATCTAAAAGCAGCAAAAAAAAGTTAGGGAAAATTTATCCTCCCCTTGCCCCTAAATCCACCTGAGTTGAGCAGTGCAATACATCAAGAGGTCTGTTGATAGGTTGTCTTCTAGCACAAGCTTATCATCCCATTTTATCTGCCTCATCATCTGGTGGACCTACACACTGGCAGCAGATAGATAGCTCCAGAAAGAGTCAAGGTAACACTAAAGAGACAGATGCCTCCCATCTCCCTGGGTGTTTCTGCACACTGACTCCACTCCAGAGCCGTCTGTACGGCAGTCTCCTCTTGCCACCAGTCAGAAATAAAACAAAACAAAGCCCTGAATAAATGCCAGCAGGCTGAGGTGAGGGAGGCTCAGCAGTGTGAGCAATGACACCAGTCCAGGGCTCGGGGGAGGTGACCCAAGAGCCTGCCCAGAGATGTTTCCCTCAGTGACTCCCTCAGGGGACATCCCCTGCAGCTCTCCCTGCTCACAGATGACTGTGCAGTGCCCTGCTTTTCCCCCAGGACATGCTGCTGGAGAAGATGAGACATGAGGACAGAAGGATGGCACCTCCACTTTGGCCTCTTGTTTTCTCTCTCTGGCCTTGGCTGTTGTCACGTCTGCTCTCAGACTTGTCTTTGTCAGGGGTGCAGGGAGAGTCAGGAGGGCTGAGGCCGAGTGTGCAGGCAGCCCTGTGCTGGCACCTCTCCAGTCTCACCCTCCTTTATCTCAGGGGTTTTCTGGGACTGATGGGGGCTGTGACTTTAGCAGCCACCTATGAATCTCCTGCACTCTTCACTCTACAGTTAAAACTTAATTCTGTCCAAGCCAAGACCTGCTAGCAACACTAAAGTCTTCAAGCTGGAGTCTGCAAAGTCTCACTTTAACACTTGCCATGCCATATCCTATTCAGGGAAACAAGAATTTATACTCATCATCTAGGAATTTCCATAGAAATAAGTATTCATATATTACATAATCTTTTCATGTTGGGATATTCCTGGGAAGGGCCTGTTTGGGTTGCAATTCACCACTTTGAGCCTGGGGAACAGCTTCTGTTAAATGGATGAGGTGGGTGGTGCACACAGGAGCAAAACCTCCCCTGCATGGGCAGGTGTTGGAAACCACGGGAAGCCACTGCAAGTCCTGCCTGTCCTTTGCTGAGACAGTCAGGGAGCAGGACAGGTCAGGGCAGAATAACTGCGTGCAACAAAGCCTCATTCTGTCTGATCTGCTGCTGACCTCTGGGTTTAAAACAAGCATCGCTCACAGGCACAGGGGAAGGCACACCTGGGACATCGGCCTGGAGAGAGAGTGCAGGGGATGTCACCAAGGTGAGCAGGGGATGGGGCAATTCTCCTGTGAGGAACGGCTGGGAGGATTGACATCGGTCAGCCTGGAGAAGAGAAGGCTTCAGAGTGACTTAACTGTGATGTTACAACACCTGAAGGGAGCCTGCAGGAAAGATGGAGAGAGACAATTTACAGGATCCTGGAGTTACAGAAAAAGGGAGAGTGGCTTTGAACTGAAAGAGAGTATGTTTAGATTGGCTATCAGGAAAAATCTCTTCTCTGGCACAGCTGTGGCTGCCCCATCCCTGGCAGTGCCCAAGGCCAGGCTGGACAGGGCTTGGAGCACCCTGGGATAGTGGAAGGTGTCCCTGCCATGGCAGGTGGTTGGAACAAGATGATTTTTAAGGCCCCTTCCAAAAAAACAGTTGTGTGAGTTCCATTCTGGAGCTCCCTTGAGTGCCTCTCCCACTCCCAAAAGTCATGAGTACATCCCAAAGATTGAAGCCATCAGTGGTTACATGCAGTGCCTGGCCTGGGGGAGCTGAAAAGGGAAAGAAACAGCAGCACCTCATATCCAGGGACAAGACCTTTCATCCCAGGTTGTTTCTAAGAGCATCATCACTGTGAGGACAGCAGAGCTCATTGGATGTCTGATGTGTGGGAATGCTGGAAGCACACACTCCAGAAGGGGAGCATGCTTTGGGAAAAGGCAGGGTGGGAAACCAAAACCCCCAGTGTACTCGTGGTAGATGTAGCAGCCTTTTCCATCAGTGGGTCTGGATTTGAACTTGCATGCCTTAGATAGAATGACACATTTGCCTCTGAGATCAATGGGGCAGTTGCAGCCCTAGACACGAAAAGCAGGGCAGGAGGCATTTGAGAAGAAACTAAAAATATGGCAGCATTTCTGAGGGTCAAGATAAAGGTAACATGAGCAGACATGAGAAGAAGAGGAGGAAAAGGAATAAAACTTACAAAGCATTTCCTACTGCTGCCTTCCAAAACATGTGAGAGGTTTTAGTCTCCAGGAGCCTGTTGGAAAGAAGTTCTCAGCTCTGCCTCTGCTTCTACAAATAGCTTTCTAAAAATACCAGCACCCAGAAATTATCACTGGAATTATTTGATATTTATTGTCATTCAAATGCTTATGTAGACAAAATGAAAATATAGATATCAGCCAAACCCTGGACCTCTTCTTCCCTCTTTCTGTTCTCTGGATGAGTTGAGCAAATGGAAATCCCTGTTCCTGGCTGTGTCCCTTCTATTGATTAGGCTTGGGAGCCTTTATTGCTAGCATTATTAGCATTACAAGCTAGAAAAAGACATATCCACTTTCCTAACCAGGTTTTACGTGTTAAGTGCTATCCACAGCTTCAAAGTTGTGGTAGGGACAAGCCTTGCAGCAGTGGGGCTCTGCCCTTAAACCTCAGGCTGAGGCTGTGCCCCTTTGCACAGCCACATAATGCCAAACAACCCTCTGAGTGTTCATTAACGTGAGACGCCATGGACAGCAGGGAGAACAAGGCAATAAACCCAGGCTGGAGCCTCCAGAGCCCAGTGAAGAGGAAAGAGGGCAGGGGTCTCCTTCCTTGCAACATTTCCTGAGGTTCAGAGGTGCTCAGAGGTGCCACTTCACACGTGTCCCTTTGCAGAACACAAATGGGAAAGAAAGCAAAGCTCAGACAGAACAGACTCTTCTTCACTGAGATTTATTGCACACAGGGACTGGTGATGGGCATGAGCCAAGGAGTGCTGAAAAGAGAGAGAGATAATTGGGCTGTTCCTAGCCAGGCTGGGCTTTCACAGTCCAAAGGAAATCAAATTGCACTCATGTCCACCTTCTAAGTTGGCCCTTCCACAGATTCACACCCAGCAGTGTTTCCCACCCGTCCCACTGCTTTGCACTGAGGTGAATGGAAACGTGGTGGATACACACTGGGCTGCTCGCTGAGAGGCAAAAAACACCTTGAGAACCATTTTTCTCAAATTTAACAGAGTGGGGAAATGATTTTCACCTAGCTCACAGTGAGTTCACGAGACCATCAGTCACTGCCTGCGCTGCAGCCCCCGGGGCAGTGGGAGAGGGATTAACCAGGAGATGGCACAAGGCAGAGCAGCACGGAGTGCAACTGCAGCTCTGCTGCACAGCAGATGCAGGAGCGTGTTGTTACCTGCTAGCATGGGAAACTGAGGGTTCCTGCAGGGTTCTGCAGGGTGTAAATTGCTGCACAGAGCAAAGAGCTCTCTGCCTCCTTTGCAGCTTGAAGTATTCTGAATATACACAAGGGAGAGCAGGGAGACAGTCCCTGAAATGCAAAGGGAGGTGGATACCTGTGAGACATGTCATTTTCTCTGCCACAGTGGGTTATTTGCATGGAGTTACTTTATTAAATCACCTTTTTGCCCCTGTGGCCACTGTCCAGCAGATTGAACACACGCCATGGGAAAGCTGCCCCCACCCCATGCCATGCACAGACTGCAGGGACATCCAAGTGCTCGTGCCATACAAACCCTCCTAAGTCACAGCACCAAAGGCTGTTTTCATCAAATCCAGCCACTCTGGAACACTCAGTCTTTTCATAATCTGCAGTTCCTAACAAATCTGCCCCTCCAAGCTCACGAAAGAAAGCCCACATGTCCCACATGAAAACCCAGAGCCTGCATTGTGTCCTGGTGGGGTTTGACAGCCACTGATGCCAGGTCACAGCTTGATGATCCACGGGAAGTTGGAGCACAGCCAAGAGCAGGGACCCAAGGACAGACAGAGCTGGGAACAGAGATTCCGTGGGGATTCACCTGGGCTGGTTGTTTTTACCATGCAGTAACAGGGGGAGCCACATCTCCTCAAATATTATTTTCCACTAAAAAATGAGGGTCAAACTCCTGAGCTTCACTTGAACCCTGCCTAGAGATAAGGGTTAGAGTATGGCGGGTTCCAAAGGGAGGTTCAAGTTTATGAGGTCTGGCTCACTTCCCTCTCTGCAAGAGCAAGGAACACACGAGAAAAAGTATGGTTTAATCTGTCTTCTGTCTTGTGTTTTGCTGACAGCTCCATAGGGGACCTCAGGAGCAGAGTAGCCGAGATATTGCAGGTACAGCTGTGAGTGTAATGGGTTTTTCAGTTCATTTGGAAAACAAAACAAGAGCTGTTCTGTGTTGACCTGAAATATTTTTCCACTATAATGAGAGGAAAGGAGCAAATACTCACCTTCAATCAACTGAAACATTCTGTTTGACCCAAAGTGAAAGCTTTAATTTTGTTTCCACAGCACTCAACCATTTCTTAATTCATGCTAAATTCAAAACAAGAAATATCAATCAAGCAAAATGCTTTGTGTTGGGCTGAATAGTTGTTCTTACCTTCCTGCCCTCACCTGGGGAACTCTGTTCTGATGCAAGGCAGGTTTGCAAATTATTTTGTGCTGGTTTTGAATTAGATGGAAGGGTGAAGGGGAACCTTTCTGCAGGTTGAGCCCTTGTGCCCTGGTGTGTGGCCAGGCTGGTGGAGCATTAACAGCACTGCAGGAACTCACTCCTGCCTCCCTGGGCACGGCTGTAATAACAGCACCAGCTCCCTCAAACCAGCAGCTTGGAGCTCCTTTCTGCCCCAACTAAATGTCTGTAATAAAGGCAATTCCCAGCTCGGGAAAGGTGTGCCCTGCCTCCCCACCGATGGCTACCTGCTAATCAACGGCAGCCTTCCCCCCTCCATCCTAAAAGGTGTCATTAGCAGGTCGGCATCCCCCGGAGAACAGCGGGAGAACTGAAAGTAAACCATCAGGTTATGTCAGGATTTGAGTCACAGAGCGGCTCTAATTGAAACTTCTCTGTCATTTACTCATCAGGAAGGTAGAGCTCCTTCTTTGAATGAAACATTAGACACCGGCCTGACAGCTCCAGGTGGAAGATTATCCGGCAGCTTAATCGCTCCCTGACAGCCCTGGTTACTCCCACATCAGCATCTATTAACCTGCCTTTTATTCAGGACCTTTTATGCCTTTTTAATCAGTGGCTCCGGGTGCTTTGGATCAAAAGCCAGTCAGATCTCAGGCGGGTGTGAGAGCTGCATGTCGCCATCGAAGCTCTGCTGCCTGCCAGGTCACCTCCTCTTGGGTGGAAATCTTCAGAAAAGGCGTTGCCTTCTGAAACCACTAATCCAGTTTATCGCTGGGAAGGAGATAGGTGTTTTGCCAGAAGTTGAGCTCTTATCAGAAGCTTCAAATTTTGGGGTATACTGTTGAAAGCCCCAAGTCATGGATGTGGAAGAAAAAGCACCGTGAAAAATTCAGCTTTAATTTATTTTTTGATAAGTTAGTATCGAGCCTTTAGGTTTTCAGAGAGAGCTCAAAGCCAGATGTGAGTGTACCCTCAAGGCTCAGACATTGGAAGACAGATAAAAAGCACCCACAGTTTATCCTCTCTAAATCACAACTGGATGTCTCTTGAAAATTGGTGCTATAACTCAAACAGAAGTTATGGTCCTGATGCAAAAATTATTAGCTGAATCTTCCTGAGCTGTATTATGCAGGAAGCCAAACTAGATTATATTATTCCCTCCTGGCCCACAAGTCTATGAATCCTTCTCCTGTGTTGTCCCAAAGTGTCCTTTCTTGCATGATATGTTTGGGTCCAGGTTCTCAATGGCATTTGGACAGACAGCACTGAGGGTGAATTTCAGGGGGAAATAAAGGAATTTTTGCACCTCCATAACATCTTGCACCAGTTCTTTCTGTGTGCTCTGAGCCCCCAGTGCAGACCTGGGGAGACAGAAAGCCTGTGGTGGCGAGCAGCCCGAGGCACTTTGGGCTTCACATTGTCCCAGGCTGGTGACACGGGGTTGTCCCACAGTGCGTGTGGCTCAGCCTCTCCTTGGGGACACCAAGGGTGTGACATTCCTTGCTCAGCACCTCTGGCCCAGGAGGCCCTGCTGAGCTCACCACACATTTCCTGAGCAGGTGGGGAGTGGAACGGCCACCTCAAGCTCTGTGTTTGTGAACAGGCTCTTCCCTTTGTCTGCCACCCTCACCTCTCGGGTCTGTGTTTCCCAAGACATGTCAGAGAGAGTCTTTTTTCCCTGAATGCCCCGTGTTGAAGCACAAGAAGAGTCAAAAGCCACCATTTCAGGTTTTCTCTTGGTTGTTTATTATTTCTTATCTACAAATTCTTTCTGTGCCCTGCCAAGGTCTTATTGCAGCAAGGGCATGAAGTGACTCCTGTCCACGGCAGGTGGGCAAAACTTTTATACCATGTTCTACGTATCTTTTATTTACCATTAATCACCAATACCTACTGCTAATGTTAGACATGTCACCTCTATCCTACACCAATCCCTGTGAGCCACCACAGCAGAAAAATGGAAGTCAAGAAGAAGGACAAAAAGGGCAAGGACCTCACCCAGGTCCTCCATGTTTTTCTTCTGACCCCTTTCTAAAAATCGTAATATTCTACATTTACACCCTGTGATCACTTAACTACTACTACTAACTATTATTTTTGTTACATTCTCGTGGCTTGTAACTCATTGCACAAGCTGAAAGCTCTCCCATGGCCCGAGATCCAGCACAGTGTCTCTCTGGGGCTCCGTGCAGGGGGGTCCCTGACCCCCTGCCAGGACCTCAAACCCTCCAGGGCAGTCAGAGGAGTGCCCTGGACTCTGACACTCACCCCGTCCCATTCCATTTGCGGTTGCTCCCTGCTAACAACATCTCCCTGGAGCACCCTGAGCTGGCTGGCTCCTGGCTCCTCCCAATTATCTGTGTGCTGCTCCACATGCTGCTCCTTGCTCCATCCACGGGCCCAGATGCCCAGAGACTCAATACTCCTTTCCCAAGCCATCCTGGCAGACCTTGCTTCAGCCTTGGCTGCAATTGGCTTGGCAATATCATGGTGGAGCCATCTCTGGAATAAATAAATAAGCCTCACATGAATGGACACTTCTGCTGCTCTAAGGGATGCTCAGGACCAATGAAGCACATCCCAAGTTGTCTCACTGGGGACAAGTAACAACCTTCAAGTGGTGATCTTGTATTTCTGCAATGCAGCCCTGGAAACCTGAAGTTCATCCTCCCACTTGGGGTTCCCAACCCTATTAATAATCTGAAATGAGACTGAGTCCATGCCCAGCAGAGCTTCCAGCAAAGTCAGACAAGCCAAAGCAGCATGCTAGATAATAGCTCAGGGTTTGTGGGAATGGGGAGACCTGGGTGAAGGGAAAGAAATGGAAAGGACTGTTGAAGGGAATGTGTGGAAAGATGGGCTTGACAGAGGAGAGGAAAGGTTGTCTGGGGAAAAGGAGAGGAATGTCCAAAACAGTGGCAGCATGGCTGAAGGAATAACATTGACAGAGAAGAGACTGAGGGAACTGGAGATTAAAAGGTCTGTGAAATACAAAATCTGGACATAACAGAGGAGATTTGGAAAGGTCTTTGCTGGAGACCATGTGGAGCTAACCAGGCATGAGAAGCAAAAAGTCCAATGGTTGTTTTCAGAATGGTCTCAGTAAAAGACAATAAAATGGAATTGATGATCTGGGAGCAGAGACAGAGGTGTAAAATGTCAAAAGACAGAAAAGGCCAATTCTTATTTAATGAAGACCAGAGTTAACTTTGTCGCTTATGAACTTTTTCATACTGTGAATGAGGTCAAAGGGGGATTAATTCCATTGAAGAGTGAGGAGTCTCAGTTTAAGTAAGTGTGTATACATTAAGAGACATTCCACCATCAAAACAAAAGGATGAAAACACCCCAGGGAGAACTTGCTGCCTTTCCAGAGCAGCCTTGGTGTGATAAGGAACCATAACCGTCCACACAAGCACTGAGAGGGTTGAGCTGTTTGATGTGTCAGGGTCAGGGGAGGGAGAACAGGAGAATGGTTGGCCCTCAATCCAACCTACCACAAAAAAAAAAAAAAATTTTGACAATTCTTTGTTTTCCTGGCTTGTATCTCTCAGACAGGGGTCAAGGCACCATGCAGGATGGATTGGAGAGCAGAAATGCTGCTGCACGGATATCAGCTGTGCTCCTCACAGCAGCCATTTCCCCTTCTATCTCCCATTCCCCAAAGGGATGTTACAGAAATATCTTGGTTTGAAAGACAGATCTCTGCTAAGGAAGGCAGGAGCCTCCCTTGGAACAGAAAATGTAAACCCCTTCCTCTGAATTATTATAATTTTGAAATGGAGGGGCCATCAGGCAAAGAGATGAGACTGGGAATAAGAGTTCTTTACTGGTATGTGTAATAAAGCAAGCAAGCAAACAACAACTCTGGCATTACCAACAAACAGAGCCACAACCCAGTGGCCCTCCCTGGCCGTGGGCACTCTCCCCTGGGGTGCAGTTCCGGGCACAGCCGCCAGGGGCGCTGCTGGCTCCCGGCGGGCAGGGCTGCGGTGACTCCCCCGGCACTGCAGGGGGCGCTGTGGGGCGGCTCGGGGAGAACACGGCAATGGCGGCTGGGCCGGGACGGGAAGGGATGGAGGAGAGGCTTTTCTTCCCAAACCCTGGGGCAGCCGATCCCCGTGCCCCTGCAGGACTCTGAGGAGCACCAAGCCGGAACGGCAGGAATGAGCAGAAATCCTGGGCTGGTGGATGAGATGTAGCCGGAGCTCCGGAGCTGTGGCTGGAACCGCGGGACGGCCCGGCAGGCAGGGGGAGCGCGGCTGCAGCGCAGTGAAAGCTCGGAGCAGTGCCAAAGGAGCAGCAGGAGCGGGACAGCGGCAGCCTGGCTCCCAGCAGGGCAGGGAGAGGCCAGCTCGGGAGCCTGGGCACCCGAGCAGATGGGGATAGGTCCCTCTTTTAGTGAGGGGCGTGTTAATAAGGTCCCAGTTCACGAGCAGAGGCTCACCCTATGGCAGAAGAAGCGGCTCTGGGCTGGGATCCAGCAGCAGCAGAGAATTCCCTTCCCTTCCTCCAAAGCTGAGAGAGAGAGAGAGAGAGCCAGCAGCTGCCCCAGCCCCATCATTTACCTGTCCAGTTCTCACGGTATCTCTGCCCCTCAGAGAGAAACTCCCAGGTCAGAAAAGTGCAACCAGTTGCCCTCCTCCGCTGAGCTTGGCCACTTCTTCTGTTTTTCTTCAGTACCCCAGTTGTTAGTGTTCCCTAGCAACTTATAGGAAAAAAAAAATCCCCAAGTAAAAAGGAACAAAAGGAAAGAAATCTAACCCCCAATAAGAAAAAAAGGTGTTGAACTATTCCTTCTTTGACACCATCATATCATATATTTGCATCATCTGATTTATGGGAAATATTCAGATTTTACACTGCTAATGTCTCAGCAAGTTCATGCAAGGTACCCAGAGACATTTAATCATTGGGTTTGTCTTTATTTAATAGAAGTTGTTTAATAGAGTCTGCAAAGCTGTTCAAACCACAGTGGATCAGCACATAAGAAACCACAAGGGCACTTGGGGGTTTCTGTGCCAATTAAGCATGGATAGCCCTGGATTTGGAGGGCTTTCACCTCCGAGTTTGATTTTGGCTCTGCCAGTGAGCAATTGCATTAACACACACCCCTCTGCTTCAGCACTAAATCAAATGAGGCCTAAGCCATCACAGGCTGGTAGGGATCCAAACCTTCCCAAATGTCAGTGGTGCTTCTATGCTTGAATTTAATTCAAACCTGCTCCTGACAAGAAAAGAGAGGATATTGGAGAAAGCTCCTGGATTTAGGCATGGAGCTGGAGAGGGATGGAGACCTTCCTGACAACAATGAAAGAAGGTCAAGCCCAGGTATGAAGCACATGCTGATAGCAGAGGATAATTTACTTGTCTGAAGTGCTGGTGATGCCAGCTCTACCCCTGCATATGGTTTGAGAAAGGAGGAGTACATTGGCTGGCAGTGGATGTGGAGATCTGAGTTATGGGAGTTTGACAGGCTGGGAATCCCTGCTGAACAGCAAACGTGGGAGCAGAGTCAGGACTGTGGCCTGTGAGGTGACTTTAGCACATCCAACTATATCTGCATAATAATTGTTCTGATTCTAATCATTATTTATAACCCCCACTATGCCTCTCACCTGAGCAGTACAAAAAAAAAAGCTTTAAAAGATGGTTGCAGCTTATTTACAACAGCTCCATTGGCTTGTAGCACTCTCCAGATGCATGTTAAAGCAGCAATAAGGAAAGCAAAAGCATTTTTAAAATCTGCTTTTAGAGCTGTGCATTGGTGACATGTATTTAAATCATCTGCACGCCATCAAGCATGGGCTCAAATTTAAATGTCACTGTGAATCTCCTTCTCTTATTCCTTCACAGAGTTATTTGTCATCTTCCAATTCATGCAATGAAAGGAAGTGAGCAGAAAATTAGACAAACAAATAAAAATCTATGTTTTTGATGCAAAATGCAACCCTGGAAGCCTCTTACTGTAAATTTAAAAAAAATATCTCTCAAGAAGAGGGACAGAAAACAAAGCAAAACTGCTGTTAAAAGAAACAATAGACAAAGCAAAAGTCTTTCTCTTTGCTTAAATGTTAGAAGTAATAATGAAATGAAATAATCATTATTGTTGATCATCTGGCTGCCAAAGTGAATGTCTAGCTTCCTGTTTATTACCCAGCTTGTTGTGATAAATTTGAATAAGCACTGGAGGGACAGGAATTAAGTGGTAGGGGTTTTTTCCCAGTCTCTAATTCTAAACTCATGAGAGGAACTTCATTTCCCACATCACTGAAATGTCTTTTTTTTCCTGTCAGTCTGACAAAGTCACTTACATATTCCAATATATATATATTATATATTCCAATTCTTTTTTCAAAAATTCCCAGTTTATGCTTCCTCAAATTATAGCATTACTCTGAATATGAAAATCTCTGTCTCTCTGAAGTTTCTTTTGACCAGTAATCTTATTTTTTGCTTAGACAAAATGTTAAGAGCAGAATCCATAAATAATATAATATGGTTTCCATACCTATCAACACTATTAAAGCATAATTTTTGTTTTCCAGTGCAATGGAATCTATAGAACAGACACAGATTATATGATATCAGTGATAAAAAAATGATTGTCTCTAGTCACAGAGCCAAATGTTCGACTTCTAAGGCACAAAACACTGGTGCTGATGGCAGAATGTATTTTACCTTTTCACCTTCAGGCAAAAATATTTCCAGTCAATTTTAATGTTGGTTGATGGTGAGCAAGAGATTTCTGATCACAGTCCTTAATGACTGAATATTTGTTGTGTCTTATCAGAGTAAAAATTTTGAATTTTCCCCAAAAAGTGAAGCTTCTGTGGTCTTGGGGTTGAGATGAGGATTACTATCCTTCTGTAAAAAGATCCAAGGGTGTAAGTTAGACCCAAATGTAAAAAAAATCCCAACATTTTAAAAATATACATCTCAGGTTATAATACCAAAAGAAGCATGAAAAGGACTCAGAGTGTTCTTTCCAGAAGTCTCATCATTCAATGCCAGGCCCAGGCTTTGAGGGAACCTTGAGTAATAGATGTACTCATAAAATCCATAAGCTTCAATAAAATTAGTTAGGAGATTGAATCCCATAGCCTCTCAAACGGGGATGTTTGGTTTTTTCTAGGGAATTTAAGTCAGGATTTATTAGTACCCAAAATAAAATATGCAGTTTCATCACCAGAATAATCCCAAAGTCAACACCAGTACTGGAAAAGGGACCTGGAGAATCCCACCCAGTGCCCAAATCCTGCCTCCAGCACAAGAGTAGAGGTTGGACCAGGAGAGCTGTGAGGACAAAGGGAAATGATTTCAGACTGAAAGGGAGGAGGTTTCGATTGGGCACTGGGAATAAATTCTTCCCTGTGGGAGTGGTGAGGCCAGAGCACTGTGGCTGCCCCATCCCTGGAAGTGTCCAAGGCCAACAGAACAGCAAACAGAACTGAATAGCAAATGTAAGAAAATGTTTTTCCAGGGTTCATGAACGAAAAAGCCTCCCAAGGAACCTGAAGGGGTGTGTAAACACGTTGGTTAACTCAAGAACACAGGTTTATGTGCCTGTAATCAGCTGAGGTGCCTAGGAGTCAATTCAGCATTCAGGGAAGTAAAAGATTATTTGGTCTAGAAGAAAGAATAGTATGAACAGCTCCATTCAGCATTCCTAACAGAGCTGGAGGAATAATCTGCACTCTGAATTTGGCTTATGGCTCTGTTTTCCAGTTATCCTTAGGCAGATGGTGATTTTGTTTTATTTATTCACAATTGGAATTATTTTCTGGATAGCCTCAGTGAAAAATTCTCGCTTGATACATTGCCAGTGAGCAGTTTCCTTGGGATCCTCAGTGCTTGCTCTGCTTCAGTAAGATGCAAAGGCCACCTGGAATCTCTGTGGTCTCTTCAGGGATGAGCAGATGCCTTGGAATCAGGTTTCTAAAGAAAAAAAATGGTGTGATTTTGATTTCAATATTGCCTTTCTAGGAATATTTCTGTGAACTGAGCTGTTTCCCATGAGCATGTCCAGCAGTCATTCCAATGCCCAGAATTATCCCAGGTACACAAAACAGCACCTGAGCTCCCAGCCCAACCACACACCCGTTCCCTCAGGTCTCTGTTTTCATTTCCCTGCTCAGAGCTGCTGCTTTTGGCTCTGCCTTCATGTGACAGACACTCATCAGCTCGATGGTCAACGTGGAGGAAATTTTAAGCAGCCTACAACTGCATACTCAGTCTTTTCAAATATTTTACCGTCCATTAAAATAAAAGCTTGTCAGAGAAAAGTGACATTAAAAATAATAAGCAGCTGTATTCAAGCCTGCTTCTCCTCTCTGCCCGGGTCCTTCAGGCTGTCCCCAACCTCTCTGGTGACCCATCAGCTCTCCACATCCCTCCTGCTCCCCGACCTCTTCCTTCTGCTGGGACAGGCTTTATACGCTGAATTCTTTCAACCCCGAGGTTCCCCACTTTGGAATATCCACACTTGTCACCCACCACTTAGCAGAGCTAAAAGGCATCCTTGAGTGGGGAAAGTTGTCCTTTGTCTGCCAGGAAGATGGATAAATAGATAATATTGGAGAAGCTGTTTAGCCTCATGCTTGGATTGCACTGCATCTGAGCAGCACTGAGATATTATAAATACTCCAAAATAGTCCAAATCAATAAAGTGTAGGGAAAATCCCATCAGATATCACATCTCATATAACAACTGCACCTGTCTGAGCAGGCAACCTAAAATATGCACATTCCAGCTCTTTTTTGAGGGATTATTTACCAAACCTAGCTGTCTACTGATCACATGGATTCTTTAAAGAAGTGCCCAGTTATTAATGAAAAATAATTTGCAGTTTGAGTTCATCCTATAGAAGTTGCCAATGAATTGTGAGCTTGCTCCACTTTTCTGGGTATGGATTTCCACCATGCAGAAATAAAGTACAAAATTACTTTTCTTATTTGATGGGCCATGAGAAAAATCACTGATCTCAGGACTAAAAAAGCTGGCCAGCAAAGCAAATGACCGTTCAAAGGAGAATTATAGAAGCATAAGGAATTGCCAATAAATAACACACCAATATTGAAAACACAGGGTGAGCTATTAAGCACATCAGAGGAAAAAATAACGTTCTTAATGCTGAGATCCTAAACAACCCTGGCAGCAGCTCCCAAGAGGACAAACCCATATATTCCAGTGGCTCTGAAAAGGTCATTGGGTTTTCTTAATGAACAGCCTGGAAATCAGCATCTGAACATAAATGCAGAAATATATAAAGCCAGGAGCTGAGGCTTGTGACAAGCTTGTTCAGCTTTGAAGTAACTTTGAACAGGCATTTTCCAGTGTAGAACCAGGCAGGAACTGAAATTGTTGAATCAGTAAAAACTCAGGGGGTTGTAACTCAGTGTTCACAGAATCCCAAAATGGCTTGGGTTGAAAGAGACCTCAAAGCTCATCTTGTTCCACCCCCTGCCATGGGCAGGGACACCTTCCACTATCCCAGGCTGCTCAAAGTCCCATCCACCTTGGCCTTATGTTGCCTAGATGTGGATGATAAAACTGAGAAAGACAAAGTTATAACTGGAAAGACATTCCTCTTGGGAGGCTGGGCTGGGAGCTGTGAAGGCCTGGACACCTGTGGAGAGCCACCAGCACATTCTCCTGACCAGGCTGTACAATGGCTTTTTGAGAATAATTTCATTGTTAAACGAGGGGCTTCTCACAGCATCACACTCTCCTGCTTTTGCCTGATGGAGCAAGCCACAGAGGAGTCTGGAGTGTGTTTGTGGAGGCACTGAAGAGTTGAGAGCTTCTCTCATTTGGATGCTGCAGGTAAGTGTGGGAAGGCAGGAGTTCACACCGGCCAGCCTGAGATGATGAGCTGCGCTAATTTGACTCTCTCTGAAATTAAAGGAGAAGCAGCCTGAACCTTGTGAAGCAGCATTTCAACCAGCGACCTAATTTAGCTGCTCCAAGTCACACTCTGGGAGCTCTTCCTGCTCCCCATTGATCACAGAGGGAAGTAAAGGAGATCAGGTAGCAAAGGGAATTGATTAAATTACCTGTCTGAAATTGCTGGTACAAATACCCTGCAAAGTGCCCTCGAATGGAAAGATTAGCACAATTTCCAGGGAGGTATAAAAGACCTTAAGCTGCGCCCAACAAGAATTGCAAAATCTTTCCAACTGCTGCTGGTTTTTGGTAGCTGATGCTGCTAAAAGTTCTCTGCACAAAATGTTGTTTAAATTCTGTAGAATGGCTTATCAAAATAAAACAAAATTAAAAGTGACAACTAACATCAAAATCCTGGATACATATATTTTTCCTAGAATTCAAATCAGAGCACAGGTATGACAGAGCAGCACAGCAGAGGTGCTAAAAGGGACAATTCCTCATGGCAAGTGTAGGTGTTTGCAATGGAAAATTTGGACTTTAGAAAATAATTTTACAACAATGTTGGAGGATGACGTCTCCCTTACAAGATAAAAACCTCGTGAAACAAAGATTAAATAAATACCATTCAAAATAAAAATAAAAAGCATAATGATTAAGTTTTCAACTTCTTCCATAGCCTGACAGCAGATCTGACAAGGTATCACAAAGGCTGAAAACAAACAAAATAATACTGTTTTTTTCAATAAAAGAAGTGGGGAAAAAACTAAAATTTGAAATGACTAGAAAATTTTCTTTCAACTTCAGTGGTACTGACTCATGAATAACCTTTGGCTAAGAAATTTTAGGTATAACTTCATGGCTATAAAGTTTATTAGTTGTTCAGGTGATACAAAATGGAAATATATTTTCTTCCATAAGCAGGTGCCACAGAGCAGTTTGACTCTTCCTTCTACAGCACTTAGGTGTAAATTCTGCTTTGAAAGGGGTCTGTCCTAAGTTCAGCTTGAGGTGTGAGAAAAATCCTCAATTCACAGGTATTTAGGGACACCCCCTGCCCGTATTAGCAAATATTCTTCATACCTAATGTTTTCCCTCTTTGGGCTAATTGAGCTCCCCTGGCACTGCAGACCGTGCCCCAGAAAAACTCTCCCAAGATGGATTTGCTTTCATGGCTCTTCTTGTTTCATCCCCGTAGAGCTGTAGCTGGCAGAGGCTCATTTTACAAAATCTCTCTCTGTTGACTTCTGTGCCCACCATGTGGTCCCTGTTCACTGGAGCAAAAGCATTTTCCTGCCATCTCCAGTCCTCCAAGTCCTGTTACTGGAAATGAAGTTTCGATGTCTCAGGCACTGGCGCGGTTGCTCCTGCCCATGGAAGATGGAAGCACTAAACTGTTAAATTAACAGCTGCAAACAGCTCACAGAATTGGGATGAAAGCAAATGATCGTGACTCCAAATCATTCCTCCTGAGCGGAGCAGGCCCCTGGTGCTGAGGGCACAAAGCAATCAGCCTGGCCAGGCTGGAATTCCACACCAAGCCAGATTCCACCTCCAAGACCAATCAGCTTAGATGAAACACTTGGAGAGCGAAAAATAGTCTTGCAACTGATGGAGAAACCTTAAAAAATCATTGTGAAACGGAGGGTTATTTTAAGCCCCACATTGCTGCTCAGATGGCAGTGTTTTTTTCTGGACTGTTTCACCCATCCCCACACGATGATATAAAAGTCAGCGCTTCATTGAACTCCCTAATAGCCAGGACATATTTCCTTCCCAGCCCCAGCGCTGCCTCTCGCCGTGAGCCTTCTCCTAAGCAGCATGACACAACATATTGTAAAGGGAAAATGATAATTAGAAGGAACATTCGAGCAGGGGAAGTTGTCTGGAAAAATGCTTTAGTGAAATGAAGCGGTGAAGATTGTTTTTAAGTTAATCTGTTAAACACACCCGCCCGCCCGCGCGCGGATCCGGCCCAGCTCGGGAACGTCTGCTCACGGCAGAGCTGCTGCTCGTGCCTGCAGCACAAACCCGGGCAAGGAGGAGAAGAGGACTCTTGGTTTGACTTTACAGAGGTTAAATGGAAGTGCAGAGGGATTAAAGGCACATAAAGCACCCAAGTTCAGGAGTGAAGGGCTGCCAGAGCCGTGGCTGTGACCCAGCTCTGTCACACTCTGTGGGTGCACTGGCTGCCCCTTCCACCAGCTCAGGGACATTTCAAGGCTGTGACCCACATTCCCAAGGAAAATCTGCACCACCACTGGGAACACAATTCACTTTGGATGCTTGAATCTTGCTTTCAACTCGGAACCATTCTTCACATAGACTGGTGTTTAAACCATTGGTAATTTCAGACAAATGTGTATTAGGGATGGATGATAAAGACATATCTGATACAAATTACAAATGCTGGAGAGAGAAATAAATAGAAGAGGTTGTCCTAAGGGAAAGAAAAAAATAGCACACCACAAAAGAGAAAAATCTTTTGCCCTGACAGTCAATTTCTATTTGAGTCTTTGAAATATTTTGTGGGTGGGATGGTGAGAGTAAATGGAAATATAAAACGTTCCATTTATTTAATTAATCAGACCACTGCAACACCAACATCTCCTCAGAAATGTTTTGCTTTTGCACAGGTGACAGAACTGTGGGTTTCATTTTAGTCTAAAATGAAAACTTTTTCCTAAAAGCTGCTGCTGTTTTTCCCAGCTGTAGTGATACCTTGTGAATCTTGTGAAGCTGTGTGTGGTTGTGGTGTTTTTGCTCAGTCCAGGTTTTGAACCTGGGACTTTTTGTGTGTTAGGCAAATGTGTTAACCACTGGACTAGCTTCACAGGCTTCACAAGATCCAGTTAATTTAGTTTTAGACCAAATTAATGTGGACATGGAGGAGACAAGGATAGAATTCCATTTTTTGAACAATAAAGATCAATTTTGCTTTGGAAAAGTTCGCTCTTCCAACAGTGATGGTCCTATAAAAGCTCCAGGGATGCCAGGCTGTCAGAAGCAGCCCCAAGTGAAAAAAGGTTGTACAGTGCAGGCAAAGGGGCCAAAATTGTTTACTAGAAGTTGTTTTTCCAGGTAAGTCATCCTGTAATTGTGAAATGGCTGGGATGGTTCTCTGTATGGAGATCCAGGGATGAGATAATGAACTGCCAAGCAGGGAATGACCATGGGATAGGGAAGAAAGCAAGTGGTGCTGGAGTTGAAGTGGGACTATGTGGGAGAGGGATTTTCCTCCTGCTCGTAGCTCAGCCTCAGCCTGCAGGTGTGGTGCAGAACGAGATCAATACAGAACACATGTATTCTCCAGAACTGTTTTTTTTTCTCTTTTCTGTTAATACAGAAAATATTTCTGCTAATGCAGTAAGATTTCTTTTCTGGTAACCTCCTACTTTTCTCTTTCTGCCCTTGGTTTCCTTTTGTCTTCAAGCACAGAGAGAAGAATTTGAAAGCAGGGCTGAGTTTCAGCTCTTTGCTGGCGGCTCAGGGCAGTGCAGCTCAGCTCATTTGTGCTCAGGCTCCTTTCCACAGTGCTGCAAAGTCAGGTTGGGACAGGACAGCCATGGGTCACTCTTGCAATCATTTCCCTTCACACCCTTTTTCAAAAAGCTTTGAGTAACATGACAATTGCCAGTGTGGATAAGGATCAGTGACGGTTTCACCGAGTGACTTACCTCAAAGAATGATCAAAAAAGAAACTTCATAGGAAAATATAAAACCTGCCACCCAAGAAAATAATGTAACAAATCCCTAGTGTAATGGAGAATAAATCTAGAGAAGAGCCCTGAAACTCTTAATGTATGCAGAAGCTGCCCTCTTGATTAACTATTACAATTTTGGATATTTTAATGGCCCTCTTTGAATCTAGCTAGAAATTATGTACTTCTACACAGGAGATCAAATGAATCTTGGCACCCCTGGACAAGCCTCACCCTCTGCATCCTTCCACCCATTGCTCAGATAAATTGCCTTGTCCAAGGAGGTGTTGGAGACTGTTCACTGAGTGCAATGTCTGTCCACAAATCTGCTCTTCACATCTGTGTAAATCTTGATTCCTCTCTCCCTCCAAAAGAAGCCAATTCCTTGTGGCCAAATGAGAAGACAAGAGGATAATCCAACACTCTGACGATGGGCCCTGATTAATTAGCTGATCTTTCTGAATGGAGATACCAGGGGTGGTCCTGTACTAGGAGGAAGGGAGTCATGGGAGATCATATTCTCCAGCAGAACCTCTATAGCAGACTCTCAGCACAAATGATCCATTTCTCTTTGTTGGGTTTTATGTTTCCAGTAAATTTTGTGCAGGTGGAAAATGCCACCTTCATTGCTCTAGAGACGTAGACACTGTTGCAGGGGTTATTTCTTTTCCTGACACCACCTATAAACAAATATGTTTCTTTTTTTTTTTTCTTTTCCTTATCCTTTTAGAAACTCTCCCAGCACGATGGAGTCCAAATTCACTCTTTATGAGGGCAAAAGATGTTCATACACGACAGGGAGAAATTCTGCAACTACTCAGAGAGGAATCCCAGTGCCCTTAGTCAGGTTGCAGGTTGGTTGACTTTGGCATCACTATGAGCTCCCTTCTTTGTCTTTCCACTTTTAAACATCTGTTCTTAAGGAGAATGGACAATTTTTGGTCTTTAACACTCAGCTCGTGGATAATCTGTCCCTGAAATGCCTTGCTACAAATCTTGAGGCAAGTAGAAATTGTTCTTTTGCAATGTGTAATGTGAAACAAGACATTTTTCCCCCCTTTTATCTTGCTTGTACCTAAAAATCAGAACAATGGTTTACATGCAAGTGAATCCTCCAATGTCACAAATACTCACAAGTGGTTCTTTGGGTTTTTTTCACGTCTGGACTGGTAAATGAGCACATGGCATCATGAGGGTTTGATGTGGCAGGAAAACCTCCATGAAAATGGCAAAAAGTGCCAGCAGCAGAGAGTTCAAGCTCTGGCAGCTGACTGTGCTTCTGCCTTTGCAAGTCCCTGCAGCACATGTGAGAACTTTGCAGCAGCCAGGTTTTCTGATTTGCTTTTCTGCTCATGAACTTTACCCACTGCTCTCAGCATCATTTTGAGAGCTCAGAAGACACAATATTTTAGCTTTTTTCTAGAAGAATCTGTTGCAGGAGGTGCTGTAACAGCACCCACTCCCCACACGACCCATTCCTCATTTTTAAGGACAGTACACCAGCCAGACTGAGTAAAACACAGTTCTGAAAGTGCATCTGGCACTGTGGATACCAGACATTATCTGAAGGCTGAAAAAGTCCATTTTCTGCATCAATGGCAAAAAATAGGGCAGAGAACAGTGGCTGACTTTAATAGGAGCAGGACAGGCTGCAGCTTAAAAGGAATCTGCTCCAGATGACCAGTCTGAGCTGCTGATTTGTTGTTACTGCTGCCACCCCGGTGCTGTAGGAGATGCTGTGTTTGGGTGGAAGTCTATGTGGGCTGTCAGAATTGTTGCTTGTATGCCTTCTCTCCTGTAATAGGACTAAACACTCTGACACCTCCTACCCAGGAATATTTACTGCTACAGCCACGAAGAAGCATCAAATTAAATTTTCCAACCAAGGCAGGCTTCCTCCTGCGCTATTAGAGCATTACAGATTTCCTCAATGACAGTTAAGGAACTTGAGAGCATCAGAATTATTGTTGGCTTTGATTTCTAGGTAAAAAGTAATAAATAAAATCCAAATTCAATAACTGCTCTCCTTGCAAAACATGTGTCACCTGTGAAGATCCATCACATAGAGGCAGGTGCTACAGCACTCTTATTTGTACTTTGTCTGCAGGTGGCAAACTAAACCCAGGAAATAAATGTACTGTAATGGAAAAGTTAACTGTTCGAGGAAAAATTAAAAGCTAAACAAGCATTTTCACATCAGAGGAACTTTGACTTCACTACCAACAGCTCCACTGTACAGAAAAACTTCAAAAGGAATTCAGCCCACGCCATGAAGAATTTTTTCCCGTCGATGTAAAATACTGTCCTCCCCTTCCAGATCCCTTTTCCCTACTTTAACCTCCTTGATGGCAGTGTAAGGATGGTTGTCTTTATTTCCATCAGGGAGTCCTGGATGCTCCTTCTCCTTCCAACTCCTTGGAAGTGAGGAATGGCAGACACAAAACCAGTGTGTGTCATAGCAAGGTGTGCTATCCTGGAGGCATTGCTCATCCTTAAAGAATAGTGACTAATCCATTATTTCACTTCCATTAGGGAAATTATTGTCTGTATCAGACAACTTGTAGCAGAATAATAAAGCAAAGAGTAAGTAGGGATGTGAATAAATGGAATGAGTCAATATTGCTGTTGTTAAGTCAGATTGTGGCCAGAAATCTCCTAGAGTTCTTTGAGGGTGTTTATGAGCTTGTAAACAAAAAGGATTGGCCAGCATAGCATAGTTGTATATCCACAAGATTTCCATTAAATTTCCTCACTAGGGGTCTTAAAGAACTGGGTCCTCCATGGGATGAAATAACTTCTCAATTTGTGCATTAACAACCAGTTATAATGAAAGGAACAAAAAGGTAAGGATGGTTTTTACTGGTTTCCAACAAGGTTGTAAAAGGTTGTCTGCTTGAACAGTTTTTATTCAGTAGTTCTACATAACCTCAAAATGGGGATGAATTTGCTGAGGATAGAAATGTACTTGTTATAACCAGACTTGGAATTTATTTCAAAGACGTGTATAAAGCTCCCAGGACATATAAAAATAGTGGAAGAAATACATTGGGAGGGAATTTTTGAGTGGATAAATTATAGGAGTCTGGGCTGTGTTAAATAGGCAGTGATGATTCAACTGTGGTGGATGAAGAAGGGTGAAAGATGAGATAAACCTATGAAATTATTTGCTGTGGGGAGACGATGTACATGGAGAGATTACTCCGTTTCTTTCAATATAAAAACAGGGATGCCTATAATGAAAAGAGTCAAAACCAGGGTTAAAATAAATAATATATATTTTTAGCACAAAATAAAGAATTGCTTTGAGGAGCTCATTGTCCCAGGATGTTTCAGTGGCTGAAACTGTGAACAGATTGGAAAAAGATTCATTGAGATAAGCTGCTGCTGTTGCACAAAGCTATTACACCCATTACACATCATGAAACCCAAAAAGCCCTGAACTTCAGAAGCTGGGATAATCATCAATTTGAAATTACTTTTCCTCTTGTAGATTCCATCCTAGAGAACCTGCTATCACTCCGATCACGATCAAGAGAGGGAGGTGGTCTTTGATCCAGCAGAGTACAGCAGTTCTTCCATTTTTATGGGAGTAATTCCATAGCACGGCCACCACCTGAGCCTGCTTGGCACACAACATGCCTGGAGAGGAGCTGAGCCACAGCTGGACATGGATAGGGGTAGGAGGCTACAATAATTCTGGATTTTATTACCATTTGTACCTCAGATTGCTCGCATTATGTCTTCTATACACCTTGCTTCATATGAGAATGGCATGTTCTCCTTGCAGTGACATAACACCATAGAGAAAATGGGCTAGTTTAATAAAACATTGCCCATCAGTACATACAAACATTGTCCTAATGGTGCCGTTGGAGAAAGCCAACTGGTTATGGAAAGGACAAGATTATGGTGGAGTCAAACTCTGTGTGGGAAATCAGGGATGTTTATCAACAGAGAATCTTGGAGACAAAAAAGGGATGAAAAAGAGAATTGATGGACTGTGACCATGAGCCTCAAACCTGCCCTCTCTTCTTTCCTGATACTGTAAAAGGTTGAGGAGTTTTTTGGAAGGTGCTTGACTGTGAAGGACATCCAGAAATCATCCTGCTCTTGCCCCTGTTCAAAGACCACTGCAGTCAAAAGGGCCCTTTCTGCAGCACTTTGTGTTCAGGCCTCAGCTCCCCGAGCAGGTTATCCATGGCAGATAACTGGCAGAGAAGCAGTGCTGTGCTGCCTTCCTCAGCCTTTAATTACAGATCCAAATCAGTGGCCCAGGTAGTAAAGAAAAGAACAGTTTGCCACTTCCTGAGCCTGGCTTAGCCCAATCTTAGCCCAGAGTCCTGCCCTCCTGCCCCTCAGAGCTGCTGAACTGATCCAGCTCCATCTCTTTCTCTTTTCTCTGTGACTCTGGTGTGTGCTGGAAACCACTCACCAGAGAGTGTGGCAGCTGCACGTTGTCAATGAACAGAAACCCCAACGTTTTGTGTTTCCATCCCACAGGGGCTGCAGTTTCAGAGTTGTTTGGGAGCGTGTGGGTTGCCTTGTCACATTGGTTGGGTAATGAAAGGGTACAGAAAACAGCCTGAGATCTGCTACTGGAGACATGCAATTACTGCTGATCTCAAGGGAGCTTGAAACTGGGGTTTCTTTATTGTTATTTGTACTATGACAATGGTATCTGGATGTTTAACTTTCAGCCTTATCCCGTACTTAGCAAGCTGAAAAGATGGATGTATCAGCAAGGTGTCCATGGGGAGAAGAGTGTGGTAGAGGGTTTGGTGCCCCGTGCTGCTGTGTGGGTGTTTCTGAAAGCACAGGATACAGCTGATTGCTCTTTACCTGAGGCTCAGTTTGGGTTTGCTCCTGTGCTGGATTTTTTACCACATAACAAACACATCATGACCCCAGGCTCTGTGGTGAAATGATGCCCCTACAGCAGCAAAATCCATATTAATGGATAACACAGCCAATGCGGGAACATACACCTTTACATTTCAAATGTATCCCCACTTTCATTTAGCTTTAGCAAATCACAAGGTCAGATGATTCCCCAGCCAGCCAGGAACCCCAGGGACCAGAGGCCGTGTGTTTCCCACCAGAGAATTGGCATCCTTGTGGTGGGTTGGAGTGAGAGCCAACCTCTCAGCCAGGAGTTATTAGAAACAAGACATCAGCGTGGGTCTGTACATGTACATTAAAAATTATAGCACTTTTCTCAACATAGAGATTGCAACTCTGTGTCTGCTTGGAGGGGAGAGCACTAAGGGAAGTTTTAAGCTTCAATCCTGCATCCCCATCACACACAAACCCTCAGGGACCTGGCAACATCCATCACCTGAGATTTCAGCTGTGTGGAACCCAAGGATGGACCTGTGACTTCTCTTTGGTGACTCTCCTGTGTCTTGAGACAGACCAAATTTGTTAAACACACAAAATTACTGTTGGGATGCAAATCCCTCTGTGCCCCATTCACACAGGCTCAGAAGTGCTCAGAAATGTGGGGGCTGAATTAAAACCTTCAGAGAAACTAAAATACATAAATCCACGCAGACATGAGGTAGAAATGTAAGTTTTAAATAAATGGAGAATATTTTAACTGCCTTAAGCAAATAAGAGACTGTATTAGTGAGTAAGAAAAGCCCTAAAGCCTAGTTTAAAGTTGAGTAGCATTACCTTTTACAAAGTTAACTAAGGGCTAGACATAATGAAAACATAATGCAGCATTGCTAGCATTCCTAGATAGAACAGATAGAACTATGGATGTAGCATTTGAGGAAGAAGTTACAATCACTTTCCTACATCAATCTTAGGCCCAGATAGCTCCAAGAAGACAGTAGCAGAATCGTTTTTGTAGCTGATTGGGTAAAAAAAAGAATAAAAATGCACTGCTTTGATAATGCTGTGGCTGCTGCTTCTGCGTGGGACATGGGGACTCTGTGCCAGGAGATCTTTTGTATAATGGCACAAACTGTAAAACTCTGCCTTCATGAGACTGATCTAGCCATGCAATAAATGACTTTTACAACAGCCCAGCTTCTACATCTTCTATGAAGACCCTAACAGCTTAACAAACTACTTCAGCAGGATTACAGCATGGCAGTCTGATTTTGGCTGCCCTTCAGTGGTGCTCCCTGCTTTGTGGGGCCATGGGGGCTGTGCATCTGCAGCACCTAAAGGGAGGTGATATTTTAGGTGCCTCATTTCAAAGGTACAGGACTAAAAGACACAACCCAAAACTTTGTGACCGTTTCAATGCAAATTTGTCCCCATTCCTTCCTCTCCCAATAAAAGACACTGTTGTGTTGTGATTTAAGTCTGATAAAGTATTGAAGTTTAGATGAGTTTGCTCACTTTTTCTCATTTGTTTTTGGAAAAAAGGAAACCTAACAGGAGATCATGCCCCCTTATTTTCTATTCATCTTAGGAAGGGTTTGGACACAGTGCCAGAAAATTTCCATAATAGAAGAAATTCCGCTGTCTGAAAATCCACAGAAAATCTGAGAGAAACACCACTTATTTTTGCACTCAGACATCCCTTTAATGAAAATGCCCTACTGTGGGACTAAAATAGTGCACTTGTAAATTGTTGCTGGTTTTGGGCTGGATTCCACTTGCACACTTGCTTATCTGCAACTGCATAGAGAAAGAGCAAGTTGAAAGGCAAGGAATGGTGTATATAAACTAGAGATGGATAGTGAGGGCACAGTGAGTATTTAATTTACAGGAAAATACACCAGTGTAACAGAATTTCTGAGAGAAAATGGACATGAGGTTTTTTGGAACGAGATCTGAGCTACCCAAACCTGGGCCCCAATTTTGGGCCTTTGTAGAGTAGATAAAGCCTGTGGTGCAGTAAGAAATTAGACTTAAGGTGTGTTTATGTTTTAGGTGAGATAGTTATAGTGACTTAATGGTAGCTACCTTAAACTGATATTGTTTACATTTTTTTTATACTGTATACCAATGAGAAATTACCTGTAACTGTGAATTATCTGAAACTGTATTTAACCAGCCATTTTGAGAGAATTAAACAGAACGTAGGATATCACCACATTGGTGTCGAGTTCTGCTGAGAATCCAGCTCCCAAGATAAAGAATAGCCCCGACTTCACACCAGAGCCAAGATCTGAGCACTCAGGTTTGGCCCCTGAAAAGCAGAGGCTGCTGTAGCCATTGTCTGGTTGGGAGCAAAGGGGCAAGGAGGCCCCAGAGCTGGGAGAAAAGCAGGTTGTGTGACTGAACTGCGGTGAAAATGAGCTGTGATCCATCGGGAGCCAGAGTCTGGCACTTGCCTCACCTTCATCCGTGCTGTTTCCTCTCCTGCTGCTTGAAGATAGCCAAGAGCTTCCTTTTTAATCAAGGACCATTGGAAAGCACCAGCGGGCTCCCACTCACAACGCATTGATTGGCTTCCAACCGCAGTGACAATTGCATCCTGTAATCAAGGCGGCAGTCATTAGCGGCACGATTATTCCCCTCCACACACACACACACACACACACACACACACACACACACACTCACACGCTCCTGAAGCAGGAGGGATGGCTCTGAAGTGCACAACACAAACACTGCTCAACCTTCTCCTGGCTGGGCCTGGTTCCAGCAGGATCCTTTGCCAGAGGCTCCAGGAGGGCAGGTGTTGGTGGCGGAGTCTGCGGATCAAGACTGGAAAACAAAAGGCGGATCCAAAGGAACTGAGAGGGAATCCAGGGTGATGCAGTTGTCATTTTCCCTTAGTGCCTCCCATCCCATCCCATCCCATCCCATCCCATCCCATCCCATCCCATCCCATCCCATCCCATCCCATCCCATCCCATCCCATCCCATCCCATCCCATCCCATCCCATCCCATCCCATCCCATCCCATCCCATCCCATCCCATCCCATCCCATCCCATCCCATCCCATCCCATCCCATCCCATCCCATCCCATCCCATCCCATCCCATCCCATCCCATCCCATCCCATCCCATCCCATCCCATCCCATCCCATCCCATCCCATCCCATCCCATCCCATCCCATCCCATCCCATCCCATCCCATCCCATCCCATCCCATCCCATCCCATCCCATCCCATCCCATCCCATCCCATCCCATCCCATCCCATCCCATCCCATCCCATCCCATCCCATCCCATCCCATCCCATCCCATCCCATCCCATCCCATCCCATCCCATCCCATCCCATCCCATCCCATCCCATCCCATCCCATCCCATCCCATCCCATCCCATCCCATCCCATCCCATCCCATCCCATCCCATCCCATCCCATCCCATCCCATCCCATCCCATCCCATCCCATCCCATCCCATCCCATCCCATCCCATCCCATCCCATCCCATCCCATCCCATCCCATCCC
>WAAE01020035.1:238353-285666 GCA_013400495.1 Nicator chloris
CCTCTCCTCTCCTCTCCTCTCCTCTCCTCTCCTCCTCCACCAGTGGCCCAGAATATTCTTTAGCACATCTGCCTTTTCCTTTCTTTTTTTTTTCTTTGACTGTGAAATAAATCTCCACAGAAAACTTATCCAGGTGAAAAATGAATTATTTTAACCTTTACACTTCCAAATCAGAAGAATAATATAGATGTTAAAGAATCAATGCCATCTGAACCTCACAGTTTGCTTTAAAGGTAGGAGGAAAAAAAAGAGAGTTATGTAAAATCTCTATGTATTTACTTTGAGTTGTGTTTGATGAAATAAAAATGAAAACTTTTTTCACCAGCCAATATCTGGTATTCCTTTAGAAATTTGGCTTCACTTTACTCCCTGATGATTCAAAAACTCTTTTCAATGAAGGTGAATTTTTAAAGGTGGGTATTTTAGAACAGAGATGTTGCAAAGTGGTGTTCCAAAATGCCAAAAATAGAAAAGCAATGGCAGTCTCAAAATCTGCACTTGTATTTCTTCCCACCAAAGGCATGCCCTGAGTTGAAGCTTATTTTGTGTATAATTCTCATCCCTCTAATTTTCTGTTTGGAATCTTTTCACGTTGACTCCTTGTAAACAGCCATCCATTCCTCATGGTTATATATTTCTTTTCCCTTAACTGTCCTTGTAGGAGTCAAAGTCTAAAGGAGCCCAGCTTAGAACAACTGACACATTTCTCTGTAATTATAGGCCAGAGGTGTTTCTGGAGCAGTGAGGATCCAACCAGCTGCAGCATCTGACCAGCACTAAACCAACTTTGCACATACCTTTGTAGAAAACCAGGACAGAATGCTGCTTTATTTTCCATTTCTGGGATAATATGAAACATGGCTCAGACCTGGAATGAGATGGAGACAGGGGGGTTACAAAATGTTATCCATAAGCAAATTTCTGGACAACAGGAACATGAATTCTCTTTACTGCAGAGCATCTTCTGGAAATGCTATGTGGTATCATCTGCTGATTCTCTCTTTCCCTTCTCACCTGGTTTCCAGGTTTTTAGGGGTGAAGAAGACTCTTCCATAAAATAGTCAGTATGAGACAGAAAAAACAAGAACACAAGCCTGTCACACTGGGAAAAGTATTTTCTTGTCAGCCTGCATCAGACTGACTTATTAGCAAATCATTAGCAACAAGCAAATCTCTAGAGTTTGGAATTTCTTTCCATTCATTCTAGATAAATATTTAAATGTGTTTGTCTTTATTACATTTCTCTGGGCTTATTTGGCCAGTATTTGGCCTGGAAATCAGACTGAGGGTTTTGGAGTCTGGAACAGCTTGACAGAGCCCACAAACTAAATGCAGAATAAATTAGTGGTGCCTGGTGGTTGGGCTGGGTGTTCAAAAATCCCTTTAGATTTAGGACCTACTGGGGAAGAAATTAGAAAAGGAGAATCATAGAATCACAGAATGAAACAGACATTAAATCTCATCTCATTCCAGCCCTGCCATGGCAGGGACACCTTCCACTGTCCCAGGCTGCTCCAAGCCCTGCCCAACCTGGCCTGGGACACTGCCAGGGATCCAGGG
The DNA here is from genome assembly GCA_013400495.1 of Nicator chloris. Lineage (NCBI taxonomy): Eukaryota > Metazoa > Chordata > Aves > Passeriformes > Pycnonotidae > Nicator > Nicator chloris. The sequence goes on from WAAE01020035.1 coordinate 239,914, forward strand.
GCAGCCACAGCTGCTCTGGGCACCCTGTGCCAGGGCCTGCCCACCCTCACAGGGAAGAATTTCTTCCCAATATCCCATCCAACCCTGCTCTTTGTCAATTTTAAACCATTCCCCGTTGTCCTGTCATTCCATGAACTTGCCTGAAGTCCCTCTCCACCTTTCCTGCAAAAGGGGAGAGTTTGTTTGCTGTGGGACCTGCAGCCCTCCAGGTCCTCCTCTGAGCTGCCCTTCTTACAGGTGACTTTTGCTCCTGCTTCAAGTGAGACCAAGGGCAGGAAAATCTAACCCCACTTTTCAAGCCTAATAAATATTTCAGGCCAGTTTTGAGAGTCTCTTTTGTTACAGCTTGTTGAGCTGCCTCCAGAGCCCTGCAGCAGAAAGGAGGACCTGAAGTTGAAGAGGTAAAAAATCTTTCCCTGGTTGATTCTATTAATAAGTGGATTTATTCCCAGGCACACACGTTTCTATTTTTCACAGCTGGTTCTGACCTATGTCAGGGATTTCAGCCAAGAATCGTGATCAACCAGGCCACATCCCAACTCTCAAATGCAAGCAGCTCCCTAAGGCACAATTTTCCAGCAGCTGGATGGTTGGAAAGAAGGCCAAGAGCTCCCCAAAAGAAAGCACTGCCTCCCAGAAGCCTTGCCTTGAGGGGAAACTTGCACTGCTGCAAGCCACTTCAGCCACTGGGTTCAAGGCAATGCCCAGGGGAGGAAAAAAAAAAAAAATTGGCTGGCTCTTCTAGTACAGGAACAGACACAAAAGCACAAACACGTGCAGCACCGCCTTCTCTAGAAGTGCATTATTATTAACTGGAAACAGCAGCCAGATCCATCGTGTTCAGCATGCCCCACATCACTGCTTCACTAAACACCACAGATTATTTCCCTGTAATTGCCTTCCTGAGCTGTCTAGCAGCCTCGATTCATTTCCATTAAAGCTTGGGAGGATGAGATCATTTCATATTCTCACATCCCCACTTTTACTTTTCTCCCCTTTTTTTTTTTCCTTTTAGATTTAACAATTACATGCTCATTGTCACCCTCAGTCACTGAAGTTAAAGTTTAGCACTTGGTATTGCAGGGGAACAGCTGAAACAATAGTGAAGTAAAGACAGTAATTTTCACCACATGTGTTTTCTCCTGAACTTAAGAGGGAAATATATTTATTTCCTGCACAATTTGACAGACAACAGCTTTGCTTCTGCCACATCCCTTCACTTTGCACAGGACAACTTGGTGGAGCAGACACGAGGAGAGAAAAGAAAGCAGAATAAAGCCCTGTAGCCTGGTATCACCCAAAGGCTGACACCAAACTGGTAAATCATCTGCTGATTTTTTGCCTTTTGTAGCTGCAAAGTGTTAATTAAAACATTCTGGATGTAGATTACGTTTCTGCACTCGGAAGTTATCATCGATGCCTCACCTGCCTTGCATAAGAACTGCACATCCTGTGATAAATGCAGTGGATGTTTTGCCTGGTTTCACTGCAGCTTCCTCTGTGTTGGGGAAGGTGGAACAGGAGAGCCTTATAAATATGATTGCTTGATAAAAGATTTTGAAAATCTGAAACCTATCAGTGAGGTAGAAATGCCAGCGAGCTTTGAGATGTGGGGTACTGAGCTGTCAGTGACTGAACTACTGGAACAGACAATGGTTCAGCGGCTGAAGGAGAATCTCTTCTGACTGAACAACACCCTCAGCAGATAAAGGGGTGCCAGGGGTCCAAAGGTCACAGGGACCCTGCCAATGTGGCAGGGAAGGAAAAAAGGGTTTAGGAAGTTGTTTTTAGGGTTTAAAATATAACACAGTATGGTAATGTAGTAATTCTTATAGGCTGGATGCAAATTCTCTAGGATTTGTGTCTTGTACTGGTTGGTTGGTGTAAATTAGAATACCCAGCACAGAAAGAGATGTAATGTGTTGTAACAGGAACTCAGCTCTCTCTTTGGGGCACGCTTTGAGTTGTGGCTGGCAGCTGAAGCAAAGCTCCTGTACCCAGGACCTCTGCAATAAACCTCACGTTTCCAGAGATCTCTCGTCTCCATCTCGACTCCCCATCACCCTCCCACACCTCTGGAGCATTTACTCCTCACCAAGAGTGTGTCATCTCCTGTGCTGCCACTGAGCACAGGGTGGGGTCAGCCTCTGGTGTGAGAGAGCCTCCACCTGCTCACAGCAACAGAAACACCTGGATGGCTTTGGGTGAGATGGGATTGGACACCAGGATCATCTCCTCATAGAAAAATGGATGTTAAGTGAACAATCCTTCCATCAGATGTGTACAAATCCTTGAGGTTCTGCCAGTCTGGAGGGACTGCTAGTGTCTGTATTAGAGTTTCAGTGCTGGCTTTGTCTCACCAATGCTCTGCTTTTGAGAACAGGATCCAAGATGCCATGTTACCATTTCTGTGCCTTTTCCTCACTTTCTGCACATGAGTTTTTCAGTTCTGAATGTTTTTTTCCTTTCTGATAACTGGTAATCTCATAAAGGAGCTATCAGATATTTCAAATCTCTCCTGTTCTGGTAATTACTACACTTTGATGCAGCAATCTTTTGATGTTGCTGCAACCTCATTTTTCCATTAGTTCCCCATGTCACTGCTGTCAGAGTGTGACCTGATCTGACCCTGTGCTCCCCCAAAACATTGATTGCCAGACAGGGGACCAGAAAGCTTTGGACAGGGCTTTTCATCCCCATTCCCTGCTCAGCTGTGTAAGTGCCAGGTAAAACGTGGAGCCACACAGCCTGTGCTCGTCTGAGCTCTGCCACACCGTGTGCCTGATCACATCCAGAAGTAAAAGCTCACCTAAAAGGCCTGCTGAGGCAGCTTGGAGATCTCTGCATAATTCACAGGATCCCAGTTAGTGTGGAAATGTGTATTCCACACTGACAGATCCATGGGGACATGAAAAGCAAAAATTCACACTCTGTTGGTAGATGAAACAGCACAGAATAGGAAATATGATTAGCAAGAAGGACAATTCATAAAGCAGAGCAGCCCCATGTTATCTTTCCAGTCTTGATCTCCTAAAGCAGCTCAAAGGCCTTTGTGGTTTTGCAGCATTGTTGGTTTTTGCAGCATTTCTGGGTTTTGCAGCATTTTCTGCAGCATTACTGGGCTCCTCCTCAGCTCTGCTGGGCCACAGGGGTTGTGAGCATCACCCTGGGCCCTGCTCTTCCTCTGCCTGCACTAACAGAGGGAAAAGCAGGAGAAAACAGGGAAATAGGGCAGTTCCTGGGATCTAGGAAGGATTATGCCTGATTTGCCTCAAAAAATAATTAAATCAAAATAAGGGGCCTAACACAGACTTATGCAACACTTGGCCAGCTCCTAGATTTTATTCCAGGGGCCTGCAATGATTCACATCAGCTGGATGTCTATCTCTATTTACATGTATTAAGATCTGACACAATTACCACTTTGCCAGTGCTAAAATAATTTGGGCATGAGGAGGAATTCAGATAGAACAGAATGGAAACATTGAATGAAGCTGCCTCAAGGTGCCTCTCTGAACCCCCAGAATGGGAAGCCACCCTCCAGGCACAGAGCTGCACCTTATTTGGGGAGCAGCTGGGTGAGGCACCCCTGAGATCCCCTTGGGGTCAGAGCACCAACAAAGGGGTGAGGGATTTATCTAATCCATGTCTTTATCAAGGAAACAGGAGCTACTTTCTGTACTGAGGGAGAGAGAGAGACCATTCTCTGAGCTCCGGAGGGGAGGGAAGGAAAGAAGGGACATCATTTCCCTTGCACAGGCATGAAGGAGGCAGAGCAGAGAGAGAGACCCGAGCAGTCACGTTTCTGTTTATCAACACATCCACTGATGAGAGAAAAGCCAGGCCTGCTTCAATACAGGGTTAAACACACTCAGGGCATGCAGGAGACTAAAAAACTGGAAAGGATTGCCTATGCCACAGCCCCGTGGACACAAGGAAAAGCTGGAATGTGACCAACATGTCACTGAGACAGTGGTGCCAGTGAGGTCAACCAGCAGCCACAAAAGAGCTCTGGGCCACAAATGAACCTGGGAACCTGAGGGTTGGTGAAGTTACTTGCAGTGTTTGGCTGCAGACAGCACCTGTCAGGGTGGGCTGAGGTGGGAATGTGCAGCTTCACTGTGTTCCCTGCCCAGGTCAGAGCCCAGAGTCACCTTCCCTGAGGCTGGGAAGGGGAGCAGGAGAAGGGGAAGGTGCACCCTGCTTCCCTGGGGCCTCTCAGCCACACAGTCTCAACTCCTCCAGGGCACTGGGTGTTGCCAGTGTTTGACCCCCCAAACCATCCCTTCCACCCTCTCCCACAGCTCAGGAAATTCTGGGATGTGCTCCTGGAGCCAAGCTCTCTGCAGCCCTCTGCCTTGGTGCTGCCCGAGGGACCCAGAGCCCCAAACTCAGTGTCAGTCTGACTCATCTAATGACTGACAAGAAGGATTCATTTCCACTGCACAAACCCTTGTATTTATTTTTTTAAGGCAATCAATAAGCCCCTGATTACAACGTTCCCTTCCTCGCCCTTGTTCAGTTCTGTGTAAGCCTGGGAACGTCACTGAGTGGAACAGATAAAAGTTTTACTGGTCCTTCAGGGCTATTATGCCAAATGAGGAATTGCTTCATATTCACCCACCAACAGCTGTTAATGTTTAATTTTTTACATAAAATGCTCTGGAAATAAAGATGCATTAAGCTGAGCAGCTATTGATGCTCAGCTCTGCCTTGCAGTGGCTGCAGTGTGGAGGGCAAGGCTTCTCTCCAGCATCACCACTGCCACACTAGGTTGAGTAAATCAGCAAAGGGTGAGAGCTCAGCTAAAATCTTGTTCCTATAATCTCCAGCTGCTGGGCTTGCACAGGGTCCTGGAACTTGGGCTCACATTGCAGAGAACATTCAGACTGAAACCTACCATCAGAAAGAAGAAAAAGCTCACTTCTGAGCAGGGAATGCTTTTGACCTTCTTTTGTTTCTCCACATCAAAAAAAGTTGGAGTTTGTTGCCCATATCACAGGAAGCCAAACTGGTTTTTCTGCTTACCTTCAGGATGTCTGATTTCTCCTGATTTCACTTTACAGCTTTTGAGATGGGGGCCAGTGGTTGACTGAAGCTGGACTCTGCCAGCAGCCTCCTGGCACAATGGGCTTTCACCTGTTCCTCCAGCAGCACTTGTGAAATGGCACCTTCAAGCAGATGAGAAGCAAACTACAGGTCTCAAGAGGTCAGAGGAAGTGGAATTAGTCACCCTCTGAAATATGGAGGCCATAGCAAATGAGAATAGAGGGGGTTTGATGTCAGGAGGAGGAGCTGAGAGTGGGGCTCAAACTCTGATAGCTCCTTCTCAGAACATGGCTCAGCCTGGCTGTCATCTCCCAAGGTCTGGAACGGCTCTGTGCTTCAAAAAAAGCCTTTGAGGGATATCTCTATTGAAAAGGGAAGGAAATTGAGGAAGGCAATCACATCAACAAGTCCAGCAGTGCTCAGCCTGTGGAACTGATGCCACCCAAAACCTCTCATATTCTCTCAGGAAATCCATGTATTAGACCTGGAATAAGAAGCTCAGGTTTGAGAAATGGCTGCTGATGCCCTTTCTCTAAGAAGTGACTCTTAGTGTTGTCTTGACATTATTAAAGCACACCTCGTCTCAAAGGACATGGCAAACAGATTAATTAAGCCTCCAGTAAATAAACCTATAGGGAAAGTTTATCAAACCAAGGCACAGAGCCACAAAGTGATTTATGCCAGGCTGTGGCTAAGGCTGATTCCCAAACCCCTTCCCTGCACACCACTAGACAGTGCTTTTTTTCCACTGCCACCAGTGCTTTTGTAGCACAAAGCTCAGCCAGCCCACAAAACTGAATAAAACAGGTCACTTAACACACAAGCACTCTGGACAGCTTCCTGCTGGGGTTCTTCAACGACGGGAGCAGAGCTGGGCTTTGAGGCCTCAGGGCAGAGGTCTTTGAGCGTGTGCGTGTGAGTGTGCATGACAGCGGATAAATGTGATCAGATGTGGTGTGACAAAACTATCAGGGAGACGTTGGCATTGCCATTTCTGCGGCGGGGCTGCCCGGGCAGGGCAGAGAGGGAACATGTTCGGGGTGTCAGGCGCTGTGACAGGGTACCGGGAGGTGACGTGCCAGCCGGAGAACAATCGCGTTCATTAGCGGAGACATCCCGAACCAACAGCGAGTGCCCCCTCGCCAAGGGCAGCTCCCGGCGCCGGAGCTGCTGCTGCGGCACAGCTCAGGGCAGCGGGGACAGCCTGGGATGGTCCCGACATCCTCCCGCTCCTGAGCAGTGCCTGGGATGATCCCGACATCCTCCCTCTCCTGAGCAGTGCCTGGAATGGTTCTGACACCCTCCCTCTCCTGAGCAGTGCCTGGAATGGTTCTGACACCCTCCCTCTCCTGAGCAGTGCCTGGAATGGTTCTGACACCCTCCCTCTCCTGAGCAGTGCCTGGAATGGTTCTGACACCCTCCCTCTCCTGAGCAGTGCCTGGAATGGTTCTGACACCCTCCCTCTCCTGAGCAGTGCCTGGAATGGTTCTGACACCCTCCCTCTCCTGAGCAGTGCCCTCACGTCCAGCCCAGCAGACCGGGACCGTGGGCACAGGGGGCAGCACAAAGGCATCTGCAGCNTATGGGCACAGGGGGCTGAGGGACAGCACCAGGGAGAGCCAGAGCTTTCCCTTCCCTGGGTGTGCTCCAGACCAGGGCAGCACAAAGGCATCTGCAGCACCTTTATGCCCTGAGCAGCTCCAAATGCACCTGGAAGTCAGAAAAACAGATTTAACCCACCCACTGTGAGCAGGCACTCACTGAGATCAAGGGTGATTATTTCAGGATGTGATATGCACCAACAGTTCTAGGAAATTTTAGGTGTATTGCCTTTTTGCTTCCACTTTTGCACCCAATTGTGTGGCTGGGGAGAGTGGTTTGTATTACACCCAAGAGACTTTCTGAATGGAGGAAAGCTGGAGAATTAATTCATCCTGAACACCTCTACCTCAGCAGGTTTGTGATGTAAGAGCTCTCATCAAGGGAAAAAGCTGTCAGACATTCAAACCTGAGCATTTTGCATGTCTTTAACCAGTTCTTCCTTTTTCTTTATTCCTATAAATACAGTAGGATTTGGCAGGGAGAACTGCACGGGTGGAACAATGACTCTCAGGGTTTCTATAAATAAAGAAAACCCAAGCTGACAATATACAGGCTGTCTTTACCAATTCCCTCCCCAAGCCCATGCCAGGCACTCTGCAATAAACTTCCTCTCCGTTTCACACCTAATCATGTGCAGCATAAATCCCACCGCTCACAGCCTGCTCACAGGGCTGAGGAAGGATCAGTCTGAGCTGTTCATCCTCAGATGTGATCAAGCTGAGACAACTTTTCTCCCCTGCTCACCCTCCACCACGGCAAAGGAACCTCAGTGAGGGGAATAATCAGAGTTCACTTATTTTCTAATTGAAATGCAAAGCACCTGGACATCCCCACTTGCCATGCTGCCCAGCACCTCCTCCCTCTCTGGTTCCCTTTAAACAAGCTGCAGGTGAATCGTGCAGCTCAGCACTTCTCAGACTTTGCCCCTCTATTTTTAAACACAGCACAAATGTGATTAGCACATCAGCCTGATTATCTCCAGAAGGATTCAAGAAGAAGACAGCCAGCCAGCTTCAAGTCTTTGGAAATCCTGTTTAGGTTAAAGAAAGCCTCTCAGGAGCGAGGGGTGGTGCAGGGGGTGCTGCTGTGGCTCTGGAGAGGTGTGCAAAGGGAAAAGCTGCACCATCACACTCTGCCTCTCTGTGTCACCCCAGCAGCACAAGTCATGCAGAGAAGTGTTACATCTGCCCTTTGCTTTATCACAAAGGTAAATATTGTACTAGAAGCTCACCGAAATGCCCTCTCTTGGCCTCACGTGCCACATTTTGTCCTTTGCTCTCAAATTTAATTTTTTCCCATGTTGCTGGCTTCCTTTCTGCTCTTTTGGACCCTTGTCCAGCTTCTCAGACACTGACACTCTCAGCCAGTATGGACAAACAGGCACATGTGTGTCCTGTGGGAGCACACACCGACACTTTCAGAGGTGTTTGGGTTTGCAGAGGCCCAAAACATGTCTTTTTTTTTGATTCAGTGGGCTGACTCTGGAAACACAGCACAGCATCTGCATTTCCATCTGGGAAACAGGGAGGAAATCTGGACAGACATATGGGAGTCACTGTTTTTATCTATCCAACATTGATGGATAAGCATCTGAATTTTCAAGAGCCATCTCCTTAGCTCAGAGTCACCAGGGTTTGCTTCTTGTGGGGTAAAAGAACAAGTATTTCAGACCAAAACTCCACTGATGGGCAGTCAGAGCTCCTGCATGTTGAGAAGAGCTGCATTCCCTCTTGGGAAACCTGTTCAGACTCACTGGGTGCCTTGATTCAACTGTGCAAGAGCCTGGCTTCAGCACAAAGGCTGTGAGTGCTTCAGTCACACTTGAATCTAAAAAGTCTGACCCAAGTGTTGACAGAGACGTGAAAATATTTATTCTCAAATCAGTTCCTCTTTGCAGACCTTAAAAAAAGGTTTTTCCTCTTGCTGTTAGCCAGATGTGGCACTAAACACACATATGTGCACATCCAGGTGTACATATATCCCTGTGCCATTTCCCCACAACCTTGCAATCTCCTGGAAAACTCCCCAGCAGGCATTAAACCCCAGAAATCTCCAGAAAGGCTAATAAATCATTCTAAGTATGATGTTTGCAGGGGAAGGCATTTTGGAGATGATAAAAAGAAGCCCATTTTCCAAATGTCAATGAACCCACAGCAATGGTGAGCGCCTTTTCAGATGTCTGCCCACTTATTAGAGATGTGCAAAGTCAGGTACCTGCAATATTCAACTAGAAAAAGTTAGAGTATAAATGACTGTAGCCTTTCCAAGCCTATAAAAAGGGAGGCAGGGATCAGAAATGATTGAGGGGGAAAAAAATGAATCTCCCACAGGCCTATTTTTCAGAAAGCAGAGTTCAGCTTGCTCCTGAGAGCAGCAGGAAGCACAGCATGGGGAGGTAATTGCCCATGAGAAATTCTCTTTGAATACATAGGACAACAGCAGTGGGCAGAGAGGCAAGAGGAGGAACAAACACCAGCTCTGTGTGCTACTCAGGAAGCTGTTTGTACCAACCCCTGCATAGCCACACGTTTCTGTCACATTAATTAATACCTGGGAAGAAAATCACCCAGGCCAGGGGCTCGGTGTGGCTGTTGTGACCTGCCAGATCCCAGCATCTCTCATGTGCTTATGCATGGGAGACATGAGAAATGGTAAGCACAAACACAAATGTCATATCCAACTGCAGAGATGTGAGGGTTGCTGTGGTGGATAATGCATTCATTATGTTCCTGCTTTTGAGGTCCTACAGGGAACAGGATGCTCAGTTCCCTCCTCACCATCACCATCACAGAGCATTTTACAATAGGACCCTACCTCCTTATTTTTTTGTCATTGCTAAAGTAACCATTTGGAAGTGAAACTCCTGCAACCTTTCATTAAAGAAGATGGGAAGCCAAGAAAGTGGAGGGGATAGATGGCATTTTAATGAAACATTAGACACAAAGTGATGGCCACACTATTGTGTGTTAGAAAGCTCTGAAGGATGCTCAGCCAATTTGATAGCTTGATGGAATGAACATTTAAATACTTCTTTTTGGGAAGGAGGTGTGGGATAATGGAACAGGGCCATGCTGCTGGCAGCTGAGGGGTTGATTTTTGCAGCACAGCTATGGCTGGTAGTTTTAGTGTCCCACAAATAAGTGTTAGTACTGTAAGACAATTAAAATTCCCAGGACCTGATCCTTCTCCCACATGACACACCAGTTTCAGGGAGTTGTGCCTCAGTCATATCAGCACAAATGAAGAGAAATTCCAGCTGGGTATTTCTGTGTATGAGCCTCCTTCCACAAGGTATTTAAGCACAAGTTTAAATCGATCCCTATTTAGCCAAGACTGATGGAGATCTTTGGCTTTCAGTAAAGAAATGTGCTTAAAAACTTTGTCTAATAGGAGTGAACTACAAGCCAGGGCTCTAGGTTAATTCCTGTACCTTTCCTGATGAACTTCTCTACAGAGGAAAGTCATTATTTTATAAAGAAGTTATCAGTGCTGTGAAGCCAGATTATCTTGAGCCTGCAGGGAAGTTTATTACTTGGCTGTAACACGTCAGCAGAAAAATATTTGATATTGATACCCATCTACCAAATGCAAAAAGAATAAAAAAAGAAAACTAAACGCCAAAAAACCTAAACAGCTAAATGGACTAAATGACTTTTAATGATGCCTTCCAACACAAACTATTTATGATTCTATAATTCTATAAATATTAGATTGCATTTTTAGCATTTGCCTGTTTATATCTGTCAAAACCTGCAAGGCTGCCTGTTCTCTGAGGGGACAGTCCTCACAGAGGCAGGAGTGCACCCGTGTGAGCTCCAGAGCTTACAGACCCTCAGGAACTCCCCCACGAGCACACCCAGCTTCTGCACAGCCAAAATGTGAATTTTATAGATGCAGCTAAAAAAAAACCCATCTGGATTTTTTTCCCCACTGTGTTTCCCATTAAGGGTTTGTTGCCTGTAATTAAAATAATTTATATTTCACAGGGGCAGTTTTGTCCCGCTCTCCCTTCCACACAGGGCCACGAACTGCAGCAGCAATTAGTGAGACATGAGTGATGGAAGTCATGGTTTCAAAAGGTCAGGGATGGCTTTCCTTGCTCACAGCAGCTGCACACAGCATCAGACCTGAAAGGGGCTAAAACCTCCACCAAGGGTTCAGGTTTGTAGCAGGCACGTCGCACCCAGGAAGTTGTAGGTGGTACCAACAGACCCAATATTCTATACAATATCCAGTCCCTGATTCCATACAAAATCCAGTCCTGGCTCCCTGGGAGCAGCAAATGGAGCCAGGGGAGGTCGAGGTCTGGGGAAATTCACTCTCACACAGGCCAACACAGCACAAGGTGGGAGATTTCCCTTGGCCCCACATTAAAACAGAGTTTTCTCCAGTGCAATCTGCTGGAAGTGCAGCAGAGAAACAGCTGTAAATACACACATAAGGAGTTTTTTAAGAATAAAGAAACTACAAGAATAATGAAATTTGTTGTGCTGATGGGTAGTTAGGGGTTAGAAAATCTTATATTATACTCCTCCTTGTTCTGTGAAAGTGGCAGCAGAGAAAACCAGCACAAAAAGTCCTTGGTTTTTTTTTTTTTTCATTTCTTTTTATTTGCAGCCAAGTTTTCCCCACTTAGATCTCAGTTTGCTCTCCCCTGGCAATGGGGTCACCACGGCAGGGGTGCAGGCAGCGTGTGCCTGCTCACACCCAGCAGACACCAGCCCAGCAGAGAGAGCACAAAGCCTTCACCACATCACTCTGATTGTTAGTGCCCAAATGCACCGCCCCAAATGGAATTTCACCGTGGGAGCTGGGACTGAACTGAGTCTGCAGGGAGGTGAAATTCCCCAGCATGTGGCGAGTCCTCTGGTGCAGTGCAGTGCTGGTGCAGTGGGAGCCCTGCAGCTCTTCACCAGCCTCAGGAGCCCCCCATGAGCTCCACAGAGGGCTGGGATCAGGGGAGGAGAACAGCTGTAAGTGTCTCTTCATGCCAGTGGGGAGCTGCAGAGTGCTGAACTGCTGCCTGTGCAATAAAAAACAGGAATACAGCTCCTCTGAATTAGTTTAGACCACTGAGGTCTGTTTGTTTCAATTATCACTGGTACAGTCAAGTCTCCTGAAAGATCCCATTAGCTCCCAACTAGTTCTTTTACACACAGGCACCTTTTCTAATACCTTTTGCTTTAATGAAGCTGGTTTTTTTAATAGCTCACACTGGAGCAGATACCAAAACGAGAGTAGGAGCACTTAAAAATAAATGGGTCAAATGTGTCCCTGGTGTAACGCAGTGGGGTGTATTGATAGTTTGTTTAGATCTAAGCTGTTGAGCAAGTGAAATGGTGGGAAAAAAGGAAAAAGAACAAAGAACTGAATCTAAATAAAGACCTGTCTTGTCCCCCTTTTCCTGGTTTCCTTTCTACAGGTCAGTACATGGTGTTTCCACTTTGCAGTGAGGTTTTGTGGATAAGGAGTCACATCCATCATTTTCTACCTGTCAATGCTATTTACAAAACTCTTTCCAGGAAAATTATTAAATTCATGCCTGGTGCCTCCATTCACGCCTACATTTCTCTAGCTGGGAGAGAAAATAATCTCCAAAGAAGAGTTTTCTGTTTCTTCTCCCTGGCTGCTGCCACTGCACCGTAAGGAAGGTTCAGATTTGTTTAAAATGCCCAGGATTGCAGCTCAATTAAAGTTCAAAAAACATCAAACAAGGGCAAGAAGGCAGAGGTCAGATGTCCTGGTGCCTTTGTGCCTGTGACAGCTCTCCAGCATGCTGCTCTTTGCCCTGGGGAGGACAGACTGTGAGTTCAGCCCAGAAGGCAGCAGGAGAGGGATGGTGCTGTGGGACTGTGGCTCAGGGGCTTGGACAGCAGCACGAGCACCCCAGCAATCTTGGCTGCTGCCAGCACAAGGAGGAGAGGTTCTCACTGAAATTGGATGGGAATCCTTTTCTTTTAAGATACTAAATCTCATTATACACAATCTGCTTGCAAGCCCACTGCCACTCCTGCTCGGTGATTTTCTGCTGGGAAATGCTGCTGAACTTCAAGGTTCAGTTTCTCCACACTCCTTTTCCAGCCCTCTTGTTAGGCTCTATTTTGCAGGGTCAAAAGGCCCTTTACTCTCAAGACTCCTCTCCATGTAGATACTCACAAAACTAACGATAAAAATCTCCTCTCCATCTTTTAATAAGATAATGAATAGAGTTCTTGGTGCTTCAGGTCATGTAACCCATTTCCCATGCCCTCAATCATTTTCCCAGCCTTCCTCTGAGGTCTGTGTAAGACCTCCCAGCCACTCCTGAGGAGTCAGTGTCAGAAGTGGGTGCAGGTCTCCAGCAGCCATCCCTCAGTGCTCAGGACAGAGAGGAGGTTACTCCTCTAATGCCACTTTGGCTCTCTCCGTGTGCACAGGGCTGTGCGTGTGCTGCAGAGCTGAGAGCTCCCTGTGTGCCTGCTGCCCCACCATCACCCTGGAGCCCGCCCCAGAGCCATCCTCCTCCCAGACAGGGTCTCATTCTGTGGTTCCATCAGCATTTTCCCCCCAGCTGAGCACCTGGCTGTGTTTAACTGCAGGTGTTGTGACCGTGCCCCACACACAGCGCTGGGGAAGCCGAGCTGGGGAAGCCACACTGGGAAGCCACACTCCAACCCTGGGCTTGGTTTTGGGCTCCTCGCTGCAAGAAGGTGCAGAGCGTGTCCAGAGGAAGGGATGGAGCTGGGGAAGGGCCTGGAGAAGAAGCTGGATGAGGAGCAGCTGAGGGAGCTGGAGGGGGCTCAGCCTGGAGAGAAGGAGGCTCAGGGGAGCCCTGACAAAGCTCTGACAGGAGGGTGCAGCTGGGGGGGTCGCCCCCTCTGCGTGTAACAAGCCACAGAACCAGACAGAGTGGCCTCGAGTTGCACCAGAAGAAGTTTAGATTGGACATCAGGGAAAACTTGTTCGTGGGAAGGCTTGTCAAGCACTAGAAAAGGGAGAGAGCTTATGGCTGTGAGTGATCTGTCCTTTTTAACTCAAAGGTGAGGAGCCCTCAGTGCCCCGAGAGCTGGAGGAAGGGGAAGGTGCACCACAAACCAGTACAAACACACACACAGCAAGGCTGAAGGGAATTTTAGCAAACATTTCCCTTCTTCTGAGTTTTTTTTAAAGAGGACTGAAGTATAATCTTGTCCTTCAGAGGAGATCTATTCCACTGGATGGACTATTTTTTACAATAGCTGATGCCCCTGCCAGCCCAGAGGAAAGCAAACTGAGTGATTAGAAGAGTCTAAAACTATTGCTGGAAGTGAAAAAGGATGTGGAGCAAGGACAGTTATTTTTAAGCTGTGCAGCAGCATTGCATGCTAATTTACCAGCACAAAAGTTACAATTTCTTGTTGATCACACTCTTTTTTTTTTTCTCTTTCCAAACCTGTAGCCAAACTTGCAATCTGTGCCTTATGAATTACTCCAGTGGCTACCAAAGAGAAAGAAGGGACCAGTTTATTACAAAAGTTTCAAGTTAACTTTATTACAAATTTATTCATTTGTTGGCACTTGGGCTCCTGGGAATTGCGCCTGAGTGCAAATTGCATTTGCAGATGTTAATGATGAATGAAAGGAAGCCCCAGATGAGGAGAGGAAAGGGCAGATAATTTTGGCTTTCTGAGGTATCTGGAGAAGGGGTGAGTGTATTTGTGAGCTCCAGTTAATGGCAGTGCCTTCCACGGATGGCAGAGCCAAGACTTTCTCTTTATCAGCCCCGATCCTCCAGCCGAGCGCAGTGGCCAGGAAAGAACCTGCAAACAGGTTTCAGGAGATGATAAAAGTTTAAAAGGAGGGGGAGGCAAGGGAAGATACATCCATTGGTGCTAAATGGAATAAAGAATTATACACAAAGAGCGCCAGCCTGCAGCAGCTGCAGTCAAGAAAACAAATCAACCATTTATTACTTCTCCTTCAGTGTTTTTAAATATTTATGGAATGCCATCCATAACCAAGCTAATTGTGGATGGCTGATGGTGTATTTGCAGAGCCTCTTTCACCTGCGAGCAGCAGAACTGCTCTGAAAGGGCCTTTTCATCAATGACAATAATTATATGGCCCCTTAACAGCTCTCTGTGTGCCTTATGGCAGAGGCCAGTGAACTCCCACAGGGCTCTGCAGGGCAGGATTGCAGCCAAGGAATCCCACGGGAATGGGAAGCACACAGTTCTGTGTGTCTATGCATGCAGGGTGAGTGTCCTCTTGGAGAAAGAAAACAGCCCCATTTTTCCAGGCAGAGACTCGTGACCATCCACAGCTGAGAAAATAAAATCTCTGTGGTCCCTGCCATTTACAAGGTAGGAATTAATCCAGAGTGACCTCATTACTGCTGGCAGCACCTTCCTTAACTCAGTATTGAAATAAAAACAAACAAAGAAGGAAACCCAACCTGCTACTTGCGCAGTGACCTGGTGTCAGAAATGAAGAATTCATCTCCACAGTGATTTAATCATATCAGAAAGATGGATGCCAGGATTCATTACTGTGACAAAATGTTTATTGTTTAATCACATTATCTGCCAGCTCTCGGGGAGGATGAGACAGGTTTATGTGACACAGACCTGCCACGGGGATCACAGGAGCTGCCTGCTGGCTGCTGCTGCTCCACACACTGGGAGCTCTGGGATGCTCCTGCTGCCCCCAGGTGAGGCTCAGCACCTGAAAGTGGCACCACACACCTCCCCTTACTGCTAATCTGGCTGCTGTGTTTTAGCTCTTCCCTTCCTTTCACCGTGTGGACACAGGGAACAGGGCATCAGCAGACAGGTACCACACTGAGAGGGGGTTTCTGGTTCCTTCCCACGATTTTATGTGAAAACCTCTTGCTTCCTGGAGATTAATTCCAAAGAAGGGGGTTTTTTGGCAATTCACAGCTTTTCCAGGTTTACCAGACTTCCTTCAGCCTAAATAAGCATAAAAAAACCAAACAAAAAACTCTGCTTAAGGTATTTCTGAAGCATTTTGCATTTTGGTGACATTCAGCAGATTTTCGTGTTCTGTCCAGCTCAGATGACAAATGCAGGAAGCTCAGGCTTTCGTCAGCTGGTTTCACTGTGGGTAATAGAGAAAAACAGAAGGGTTTGGGTTGGAAGGGACCTTACAGCTCATCCAGTTCCTCCCTCTGCCATGGGCAGGGACACCTTCCACTGTCCCAGGCTGCTACAAGCCCCGTCCAGCCTGGCCTTGGGCATTTCCAGGGATCCAGGGGCAGCCACAGCTTCTCTGTCCCAGGGCCTGCCCACCCTCACAGGAGAGAGTTCACAGATTCACAGAATCCCCAGGCTGGAAGAGACCTTCAAGATCATCAAGTCCAACCCAGCCCCAACACCTCAACTAAACCACAGCACCCAGGGCCACATCCAGTCTGTCTTTAAACACATCCAGGGATGGTGACCCCACCACCTCCCTGGGCAGACCATTCCAGTACTTTATCAACCTTTCTGTAAAAAACTTTTTCCTGATATCCAACCTGTATTTCCCTTGGCACAGCCTGAGACGGTGTCCTCTCCTTCTGTCAGTGCTGCCTGGAGAAAGAGACCAACCCCACCTGATGCAGCCACCTTTTGGGAGTTGTAGAGAGTGATAAGGTCACCTCTGAGTCTCCTTTTCTCCAGGCTAAACAACCCCAAAATGCTTCTCATCTCTTCCTGAGAATCTTCCAGAGAAGAGGTGAAATGTTGTGTCCTGCTCCCAGCTGGCAGGAGAGCTGTGTCCCAGCAGGAATTCCTGCAGCTGGGGTGCAGAACGAGGAGAACTCTCCTCCAAACCCTGCTCAGCAGAATCGTAAATACACAAACATGTTCCCACAGCCCCAGGCTTACAGCTCCTGTTGTTACCACACATCTTTCACAAAGACATTCAGCCTCGAGCTAAGGGCTTCAAATGATGGAGAATCCACCTTGCTGCTGGGTAATTTATTTCAGTGCTTAATTACTCTCTGCTAAAAACGTGCACCATATTTCTAGCCTGCATTTCTGCAGCAACTGCTTTAAAGCAAGTTTTTAAATGAGTTCAAATACATGCTGGAACAGGACTTAGGGAGTTAATTAATACTGTTTGGATAGCCAGACAGTGGAGACATGTTCAATAAAGCTGACATTTATGTATCACTATCAATTCACAAAGATGAAACACTGAATTCACTTGCAAAGCAACAGGCTCGTGGATTTTTAGACATCTTAGTAGAATTTCAATAAAGCCATAAAGAATAATCTACTTAATTTCCACCAAACCCTCTCTCTATGATGTAAGGGTAGAACAGTTTTATTTCTCATAATTTAGGGAAAAATATTCATTCTGTAGTCCCTTGTGAGCCCGAGCTGAAGAATATTTATCTTACTATTTTAATTTTTTCCCGTGATTTATAACTGCTGCTGTCTTTCCCCAGAGATGGGCATGAGGCTCAGATTCCTGACATTGATTGATTCAAGAGGGAAAAGTTTGTAACATTTGATCTGACAAGGTGAGCACGTGCAATCCTTGGACAGATGTACCAGGGAGAGAAGTCCTATTTTTATCTTGAACAGGGTTCTGGTCAGATGTTACCTGAGTTCAGATCCTGCAAGAAATTATTGTGAATAGGCAAAGTGAAATGTGCTGGGAGAAAAAGCCTTCCCAAGTCCTGCACAAAGTGAATAGCTCTGGAGACCTCATTTATGACAATTCTCCTTGAGACTCACACTCTGCCTAAAGGGAATGGACAGAACCTTTCCGTGGTTTCCAGATCAGTCAGACCAACAAAGCTGGGGCATTTCCTGGAAAATGCCAAGGCAGGCAAACAGTTCTGCTATCACTGCAAAGACAGAGCTCTTCTTCCTCCCCCCACCAACATGCAGCCATCAGAAAAAGCAAGATTTAAAGGGATTTCACACTTCCATAAAAAATAACCCACAAATCACTCCTGTGAGCAGCCAAACTGAGTTGACCACTAAGAAAGGCCTGGAGCTGATTTTTTTCTATCCCATGAAGAATGATGGGAGATATCAGCACTAAAATCAATATAAAGCTTCTAACTCACATCAGTTTTCAAAACTCAAGATTTTTGCCTTTTGTGGTTTGGGTCTTTTCAAATATTTCAGTTCAATTCAATTTGAATCAGCTCAGTTCACCCCGTTCCTCTGGTTTGTTTTGCTTTTTTAACCATATTATTATTAAGTTTAAGGACCAATGAATAAAACCGAGATATTTTATCCTGGAAAATAGCAATAACCAAAGCCTAGAAACTCACACTTCGATTATTCAAAAAAAATCAATAACATTTTTTATGTGAATGATTTCATTCACTTTTCATGAACTGAGACATTCCAAATGAAATGGAATTTAGTTTTAAAAAAAATTTCCCTGTGTTCCCCTATATCAGCCCTAGCAAATACATCTTCTTGTGTTTGTAAATGCTTCCTGCCTCCCTCAACAGGTAACTGTAGTGCTTTAATGAAGACCTCCTATCTCACCCAATAAATTCAATACACCTGTCTCCAGATGTGGGCAAACTGCAGCATACCAACATGTATCCAAGTAAAAATTACCTCAGCTAGCATTTCTCCTTTATTTTATTGAGAACAACCTGGCAAGCCTTCCAAGGAGGTGACCCTGAAGCAAAACAGATGCACAGAGGCTTCCAACACCTACATCTTCATTTCATATGTTTTGCTTTTTATAAGAAGTGTAGTTGTCTAATGGAGCTTGGGAAAGCCACGTTTTCCTTCAACTGCACACTCAAAGTAAATCAAGAGTGTCGAGTAAAGAGGAACTAATTCTATTTTTCTTGCTTCCAGAAGGAAGGAGAATTGTCTCTCCTCCCCTTCTTGCCCCAAGCAAGAGTCTTGGCAGCAAAGAATATTTTTTTCATAAAGCATAAAGCAGAAGCAGCTCTCATTCACTCCAGCAAATCCCGTTTAATCCTTGGATTTGTATCGTTTGCTGGCTAGACTGAGAAATTTGGCTGCATCTAATCCTTTGGCTTCTGAAGAAAAATGGCTTATTTAAATATTTAGCTGCACTTTGTCAATAGCAGCAGGACGGGGGTGATGGATGACAGCAATTATGCTGGGTGCATCTCCATTAACGTGCCACTTTTCCCAGGTATGGAGTCTGCCTCTTGTACGGTTTGTTTAATGATCACGACTGAGGAGGAATTTTAATGACCCCCCAGCAGCCTGTGCTCACTTGAGGTTGGATTTTATTCAGTGGTGTGGGAGTAGCTGGTGAGCTGGCACGAGCAGAGCAGTGGATGGCACACGTCCTCTGCAAACGAGCTGGCCCAGGCTTGGTGACAGCCCGAGCTGCAGCAGGTGAAACACCAGCAGAGAACCACAGCTCCGGCCAGGAAAGCAGAAGCAGCTCCCAATGCTCTGCAGTTTTTAGTCCATCACGTGATGAGAGCATTCTACACTGCTCCCCAAATTTGTGTCAGCCACATGTCTCTCCCATAAGCCATTTTTTATGGATCTGTAGGGAGACAGAGACAGAGACAGAAAGAGGAAAGGCAGACATCCCTCACTCACCTCTATCAGGAGACGCCTTCAGCACACCAAGGTTTGGCTCAGCAGTGATGGGCTGGTGCCACTGAGGTCAGGCAGGGTTTGCTGGGTTTACAGAGGGACTGTCCAGGATGTCTCCATGCACAGCCCTCTCTCCTGGCTTCCCAGAGGGGAATGGAAGAGCCCTTCTGCTCCAGGGTGGAGCTGCACACTCGGCCCATGGCTCTATGGCACACACTGACATGGGCACTGAGGACAAGTGCAAACACTCTTGGCTCCTCTGGCTGCCAGAAAAAGTGAGTCAAGAATAAATCTGAGGCCATTGCATTGCTGCTCACCCTTGGCATCATCATCTGAAACAGAGTGGATGCAGTTGTACCCCACAGGCCATTGTAAAGGCAAAGAGCCTGTAAATCAATGAAAACAGGGGCCAGACCTACCACAGAAGTTTGAGTTTAACCTCCAGTTCTTTTCCCCTCTTTTCTCTTTCTGTCTGGGCCAGGGGTCCTGTTCCTGCTGCTATTTTCTATGTACTATTCATGTGGTTTAAACATGTAAAGTGAATTTATTAGACTGCTGTTTTTAAAGCTCTTCTTTTGCTTTTCCTACGTAGCTGTGCACACACAGGACTCACATGAACCGTTTCCTTCTGGTCAGAGCAGTACATAGGAAAGAAATGTTCTGGATGGACTGTTGCATGTTAATATTGCTGTAAAAGATGTGAGGTATAATGTGACAATCTAGTAAATCCCAGATGCTTTGTGTTTCATGTTCATGTGGTGCCAATCTTGGAAAGCCAACTGGATGCCCAGAGGACAGATAAAAGCAACACAGATCTTTGAATGTGATTTCATTCTCAGGTAGCAGACACTCTTTTAAAAGTATAACATGCACTATAAACTGCATTATTAAACTGAAGAATTGAGGGCAGTCCTGACCACTAACAGGGCAGTAACGAAGAATATCTACATCAGTGCTGTTCTGTCCATCTTTGGTGCATGTAGGATTTGGAGTCACAAAAGGCAGCTCAGTGTTCCTGACACATTTTGGAAGAAGACGAAAAAATCCATTTGACATCTGCCTGACAAACACAGGCTGGACCAGCATAATTTTCCTATCTGTTTCTCCTGCTACAAGGTATGATTTGCATTGGAAAGATCCCTGTGCAGAAGGTGTGATGGGCAGGTTTAATCAGCCAGTCCACAGACCTGACCACCATCCTCCACCCCTGCTTTCACTGCAAAGAAATATGCAGAGGCCACCTTAAAACATAATTAAAGGCAGACCACACAAGGGTCCAAACAGCTCTGCCATCTATTAATGGAAATGATGGATGCCCTGTATTAACCTTGCTGCTGTTGCAGCCCTACATTCAGAGAGAGAAGCACGGTGTGAGCGACTCTGTGAGGTTAGCTCCTGCAAATTGTATTAATAATTCACCTGTCTGTGTGAGCAAATCCCTCCTTCCCAGGCCAAAGTGCTGGACTAATTTAATGGTGCAAGGTTCAGATATCCATATGCTCCTACAGGCAGAGATGAAGCAGAAAACCTGGAGGTTGGCAGCCACCCTTTCCTGGGCTTTGTGGAAGTCAGAGGCTGCCCAACCTTTCTTAGGGGATTTAGTGCCAGGACAAGGGGGAATGCCTTCAAACTGCTGGGAGGCAGGGTTAGATGGGATATTGGGCAGGAATTGTTCCCTGTGAGGATGGTGGGGCCCTGGCACAGGGTGCCCAGAGCGTCTGTGGCTGCCCCTGGATCCCTGGCAGTGCCCAAGGCCAGGCTGGATGGGGCTTGGAGCAGCCTGGGACAGTGGAAGGTGTCCCTGCCCGTGGCAGAGGGACGAACTGACCTCTTTAAGGTCCCTCCCCGCCCAAACCATTCTGTGGTTCCATGATGGCAGAAAGGAAAGCTGGGGATCTGCAGTCTGGCCTTATCAAGTGCAAGAGGCTCCCATACACAGCCCTGGGACAGACCTGGCAGTCCCATGGCTACGGGCATTTCTGATGGAAGTGGCAGGTCTTCTGCAATTCAGCAGAGATCCCATGTGCTGCAAACAGGCCAAAAGCGTGTCCAAAATGATTTACAAGAAAATCAAAGTATCATCTGTATTCTTAAAAAACTACTTTATGTTGGCTTATACCCCATTTCCTTACTGACAGTGTTGACTTCTTCATGTCATTGGGGTGAGGTAGGAGAGAGGGGAAAGGAAAGCAGAGGGGACAGAAGATCAGGAAGCAATCATAGAATATCCTGAGTTGGAAAGGACCCACAAAGTACATCCACCCCAGCCCTGTCCCTGCACAGACACCCCAACAACCCCACCCTGGGCATCCCTGGCAGTGCTGGCCAAAGGCTCCTGGAGCTCTGGCAGCCTCGGGGCCGTGCCCATTCCCTGGGGACCCCAGCACCCATCACCTTCTGGGGAAGAACCTTTCCCTGATCTCCAGCCTAAACAACCAACAACCTTTGAGAAATGCCCCAAATCTGGGGTGGGGGAAGAGCAATGAATTTCATGATTGCTATACTTTTTTTAAGCGTTTGTTCTCCCTTGTTGAACGCCATCAATCTTTCATCATGGCAATGGGTGAAGTGTTACATTTCCTTGCCTTTTGCCTACCTACACAGCCTAATTTGGAGTTACCTGCTAACAGTCATTTAATCCACTGCAGAGATTTCGTGCCATTTTCACTTCTGGAGCAGTCATTTGACAACATGTCAGGTGGGAGCAGTGCGCAGCCGAGGCTGAGAAATCTATCTGTCCACAGGACATGTGGGTGGCAGAAGCAGAGAACCTGCAAAGATCCAAAAGAAGATGGTAATTGCCCAAGAGCAGAGATAATTGAAGCAGACAAGCCTCACATGAACCCATACAATTACAATTTCTTGCCATCCACAATGCAGCTGCCCCACTCCTTGAGAGAGACTCGGGGCGTGTGGTGGCTTTAAAGCCCAGATCTGGGTGTTTAATTCTGAAGATAAAAACATTGTGGCTTTAACTGGGAAAGGTTTAACATGGCTGGAATCTGTAAATGTTGTGGCTTCCCAGCAGTACTGCAACCATCACTGTGAACACACGGCTGTGATGCCAGCTGTGAGTGCCTGTGCTGGATGTAATTGCTTTTTTTCCTCCTGGTGTTCCTCATCAACCACCCAACCAACATATGAAGCAGAGGAATTCGCCATATGAGAGAGGAGATCTTGCACAAGGTCTGCTCCAGTTTCTCTCAGTGTTGATCTGATACGAAGAGAAATAGCAACAAGAGATTACAGGATGTAGAAGCAAGAAAGGTTTGTTTGTCTAAAATCCTTCTTGAATCCAAAGTCACAGGGAAAAAAACTGTGTGAGCCATTTGCCATTTTTCCAAAGGAGCCCTGAGTCTGAGCTCTCTGAGGAGTGCTACCACAAGTTTGGCAATACAGAACCAATGTCTGGATGTGACTCCAAAGCAGTGCTGCCAGCTGGGTTTACAGCTGCTGGCTGCCCATGCCTGGTGTAGCCTCCTCCATCTCTGACCCCTCAGCTCCTGCTGCAGCCCCTTGAGCTGCTTTGTAACTTCACAAAGACCCCCTGGACCTGCTGCCTTCCACCTCCACCCTCCCTGCTCTGTACATTCCTGTCCATGGTACATCTTTGCTCTCTTCCCTCTACCCAGTCCTCGCCAGGATTCAGCTCCAGCTCTGCTCACAAAGCTGTGACATCAACAGCCCCGAGTTCAGGCTGCCTACACAACACAAACAGGAACCAAACCCAGGGAAATCCATCCCCCTTCCACAGCACATACAGCAGGCACTGGCAGACCATGGGATTACAGAATGTCCTGACCTGTAAGGGACCCCCAGGATCACCCAGCCCAGCCCTGGCCCTGCACAGACCCCCCACCACCCCCACCCTGGGCATCCCTGGCAGTGCTGGCCAAAGGCTCCTGGAGCTCTGGCAGCCTCGGGGCTGTGCCCATTCCCGGGGGAGCCTGGGCAGTGCCAGCACCTCTGGGGAAGAACCTTTCCCTGATATCCAGCCTGACCCTCCCCAGCAGATGATTTTTGCCAGCTGTTCCTGAGCTGCCCAGCTTGAGGCAGAGGCTTTCCCTTCCCTCAGTGGGTCTGAATGACACAGGGAGTGAAGACAGAAACCTGAATGTTTCTGTTTACGTAGTAAGGCAAATGTCAAAGCAGTGGAGGAATTTTTCACAGTCCGTAGACCCTGAGGACAGAAATGCAGAAAGAGGCTGCCAAGTGATGTGTTTCTTGTTTCCAGACAGCAGCTTTTCCAGGCACTCTCTGGACCTGCCTGAGGAGTCATCCTCCCCAGCTCCTGCATGAATCTGTGACAATTGCAGTGGAATTCTGGAATTCTTTGCTTTTCTTTGCCTCATTTTTGTTTACAGATCTAAATTGTATTGAAATACTAATATTGTGGGCTTGGGAATCTACTTTCTGCAGCTGATTATTTGATGGAAATGATACTTTATCCACCTTGGTTCAAAAGAAAGGGTTTTTTTCCAAGGAGGGAAAGTAAATTGACATCCATTCCAGACTTGTTATTCAGCAAACTGTCCAGGGTGTCAGCTTCCCTGTTGATTTGCAATATAGACTGTGGGACACTGTTATCCTGCTACCATTTACTCTGCACACTTTCATTGCAGGGAGCTCCTGACCCTACTGAATTTGGCTCAAGAGTTACCATAGGAAAGAAAATATAAGGAAGTCCCTTAAAAGGGAACTTGAAAACAGCCAGTTTGTTATTCACTTGTTTAAATGAAAATACTGATGATTGTTTTTCCCAGACAACCTGATGTTTACTTATAGATACATTTAAAAGAGGGAGAAATGTGTTAAAACCAGAAGAACTTATTACTTCATTGACACTTGTAGGGAAATAACAAGTAAAAATGCCTGAAGCTCCTGAGCCCAAACACTTTCAGAAACAAGCTTTAACGTTACAAACACTGCATGAGGACAGAAGAAGGATCTCACAGATGTGGTATTTGTAATTTCAATTGTGGTATGAGCACTGTTTATGAAGACTTCAACAGACACATGCCAGAGCTCTAATTTGGACCTTTCATTTTCATGTGGAAATAATAATAAAAAAAATTTGTTTGTTCTCTCTCTGGCTGCTCCCAGGTACCTTTCAAGTCAGTCAGTTATTTTTAACAAGCAAACAGCACTTTTTGTTACAAGAACTTCTGAATGAAGCCCTATTCAGAATGACAAATAAATGTGAACATCATCTTCTGAGATAATTAGCAGGAAACTTCAGCAACAACTCCAATTCCTAGAATTTTAATGGCAAGAGTAACCTTTGCAGCACAGGGTTGAATTCCTGGAGGCAGCACAGGGTTGAATTCCTCTTTAATTTAGAGCTACTCATGAATAGAAACAAACACCAAAGTCAGAAATTATGAGCCTCCATCCCCCTTGTTTTGCACTGAAAACCTCGTTCACCATCACTGCTTTAACCCTCCCCAAGTACTGAGGAAGGTAAAGCTCTGTCCTCCGCTGCCATCTCCACCTCTCTCTGCCCTCTGGGACATGATGGTGCCTTTCCCAAAACCAGGAGAACACAAGAGCACGGAGCTGTAAGGAGAGCAAACCTTGGAACTGCCCCTAAAGGAAGGTTCAAGGTTGGATGGAGTTCCGAGCAACCTGGTCTCGTGGAAGGTGTCCCTTCCAGGAAGGCGTGCAGGGCTGGAACAAGATCATCTTTCAGGTCCCTTCTAACCAAAATCAGCCCTTGATTCTATGAAAAGCAGAGGAAGAAAACCCAAGAAAGAAAAAGGCTGATAGTGACATTCATCATGGGGAAAGGTCAGTGCAGCCCTGAGGGACCCTGAGGGACAATGACAGATTGCCTGGGGACACAGCCCTTGGAGAGGACCTTTTTAGGGCCTGATTGTTACAGAAAGCTACTGCTGAGAAATAGAATAATTTGGGTTTATATTACGCCCTTCAGACCCGAGCTATGGCAACATAACTTGAGAGATGAGCTGCAGTGCAATTTCTGGCTGGAGAAGCGGGGCAGGCTTTACAAGCACAGCAGTGCCTTGCAGCCTGCCTTTGTCAGCAGAAGTGTTCTTCTGAGCAGGAGGGCTCTGGATCCAAAGGCAGGAGCGAGGCAGTTTGTTCTAGGGCCTCTGCCAAGGATGCTCCTCACAATCTGTCCTGTTCTCCCTCACCACTAACGCAGGACCAGCAGTGACAAGGACATGTGCCAGTCCCACCTCGGGGCCAGCGCAGCCAAAGGGATGCAAAATCCATGTGCCCATCCATGTGTCCTGTCCAAGGCCTAAGTGTCCCCCTTGATAACATAGGGTTAAAATGCTTCTAAAATCATGGGAATAGAAAAAGGTTGGGCCTGGGAATGGAAAGAAAGTTAGAACTGGAAAGGGAACCAGAGCCAGTAGGTTCTGGAATGGAAGCTGAGCTTTGTTTTGCATCTGTGTAATCATCGTATGATAAATGTAATTATTGTTTTATTGTTTAATCATAACAAGAATCATGAGAAATGATAAGAATCATGAGAAGCAGTGTTTGGGGGGCTTAATGTAATTCATGCTTAGGTAGAATCAAAGTATACAATAGAACAATATCAGTCTAATAATTAACATGTGGTTATAGAACGAAAAGAGTACAAAAGCATGTTCATTTCAAACTCATGTCAGAGCCTGATTTGGGTCTGTACCCCTGACTCCCAGAGTTCTTCAATAAAAGCACCTGCATATAATCAAGCTATGCTGTGACTATGTGTTCACCACGCTAACACCCTGGGCAAACGTGTTCAACCCCTGAGGGTGCCCAGCAGCACCCACGGGAGCTCTGTGAGCCGCTCTTCTGTCTGGGTGGCCCTGCTGGCAGTGACAGTGACAGTGACAGTGACAGTGCAATCCTTTCCAGGAGGCTCCTGCCGGGTGGGATGGCTGCAGGCAGAACCTCTCACTGCATTTGTAAGGACAAGCTGCACATTCCCACTGGGCATGTTTTCCTGGGTTGCCTTCTCCAGCAGCAGGCCTGCCCCACCTCCAGCTAACCTGCCACCCAAACAACTGTGCTGGAAGGGAATCTGTCCACAACCCCAGCCGGAGCTGCAGGAGATTCACATGAATAAAACAAAGCCCGTTTGTTATCTCGGGTTAAACCCTCGGTGACTTCAGCAGAGCTGGAGTTGGTGCGGGGGTTCCATCAGCCCCAAGCTCAGGGCAAACACGGCAGAAATGTGTGCAAGGAAGCCTGCAAGTCAGGGTGATTGGCTCTGTCTTGGATGAGGAGAAACACACAGCCTGTGCTCTGCAGAGGGATGGATGTAAATCATTGTAAGCAAAACCTAGCAGCTTGTTTACAATGTGTGTTACCTAAATTATGTCAATATTTCTCTCCTTTTTTTTTGTCAAGCCCTCCTTCACATGCAAACAAATCCCACTCCCATCCCTCAGCTTTCACAAAAAATCAAGCAACCACATATACTGTTCAAGTGCCAGTCAATCATAGGTTTCAAAGTGTAAGTAGAAGAAAATATCTCTTTTTTTGCTTTTGAAATGAACACAAAATAGAAAAAAAACCCTGTAACATCAGACTATCATTAGTGAGTGTTTAATCAGAAACAACAGATTGGCCTTCAATCATCACTAATGACAACTTCTCTGCTGTGAAGTCTGACTCTGCAGGCAAGGGGAGCTCTCAGAGCCTAACACACAGGGGTTTAATAATACTCTCTGTGACCTGTGATTCCATTTGTGCCATAAAATCACTGTACCTGGCATGTCCAGGGCCATTTCTTATGTCCCCTCCTGAAAGGGAACAAAATTACAATGGATACCCTCTCATGCTTCACTGAGGTAAAGCCAATAATGAAGGGAGCTAGATTTTGCTACACAATCAGGAGGAGCAGCAATAACTCTTCCCAGCAGCCAGAAAGTTCTGGAGGTATATTGTTTTCTCCAGCTCTCTGAAATAAATCCCAGGGGGTAATTACAGAACAGAGAAATAACACATAAATCCTATTTAATTGACAACACAGAGAAAAAAAGGAACACGACAGAGTTTCATCCCCCCTCCTGCACTCCCCACATTGCTCCTGATGTCTCTGGGACATTTGGAAACCTGGGAGGGTCAGACTCAGGAATCCCAACGTGGATGGGGGATCTGCCTTAATGTAAAGCTCTGATGGGAAAGCATCCATCTCCATCCCAGGTAATGGGTTACAAGGAAAACCAACAGAGCAGAAAACTGGGACCAGCCTAGGTTATCTCACTCCAGGACTTGTGACCCTGCAGGAAAGGATCCTCACAAGGCTGCAGAGCTGCAGCTTCCCCAGCACAGGCACTGAGCAGGGTGTGCTGGAGCCTCAGGCTGTCAGGCAGAGAAGGGAGAGCTGGAATTCTCATTCCTGCCCTGACCTGCTGTGCTTCTGTGTCCACAGCACCACAGCCCAGACTCACAGGTTTTCCAGCTGTGTCCTCCAGGCAGCAAAGGGCCTGAAAGGAAATGGCAAGGATCTGTGTGGTTTTGCTGTCCTGGAATCAGCACTTGAAGGCAAACTCCTTGGAAAAAGCTGTGTGCAGTCTCTCTCCATCCTGCAGTGTACAGGCAATCCAGTGCTGGAAGGGGCAGCACACCCTGGGAGCTGAGATCCAATTTACTCTTGCTTCTGTCACCAACCTCTGCATTATCACCTTTAGGGGAAAAAAAACAAACCAGAAAAAGAGAATGAAAGGGACTGGAAGTGCTCCCTGAGCTGTCTGAGAGATCTGGTGGTGGGCTCAGTGTCGTAGAGCAGCCACAGCTTCTGTTCCTGGCAGTGACACCTGCAGGGCAGCCCTTGCTGCTCACTGCTCCTGGGACAGACCCAGAGCACAGGGAGGCACTGGGCAGAGGCCAGAGCAGCTCTCCAGAGCCCCAGGGCCACTCCAGCTCTTACAGCAGGGCTGCAGGGATGGAGAGGGGCTTCCTACAAGAGAACATACTGACAGGACAGGGGGGAATGGCTTCAAACTGAGAGAAGGTTTAGAGGAGATATCAGGAAATAACCCTGTACCGTGCCAGTGCTGAGGCCCTGGCAGAGCTTGGCCACAGAAGCTGTGGCTGCCCCATCCCTGGAAGTGTCCCAGGTCTGTCCATGTACCCACCATGATCTCAGGCTGATCCTTTTGCTTCCTGCTCTTTGGCTCAGGGGTATCTGCAGGCTGCTGTGGTAACAGACTGTCCTGCCTCGTCCTGCTGCCTGTGGACAGAGCAAGGCCAGGGTGAGGAGCTACCAAGTGTTCCCCACTCCCAACTCTGCCTCTTCCTTCTCCAGGCTGTCCTAAGAAAAGGGTAAGACCCCAGACAGGAACATCCATTTCCATTACTCTCGTGCAGATGGCTTTTACAGACATACAAAGCCAAAAAATGTCCTTAAAAGACATCACCATGAAAGCTGAGAGACAGCACAAAAATCTGCTGATCCCAGTATTGAACTTTAATCACTAGGACCCTGTAGAGTTCTCTGCTGAGCCTGCAGAGCCCCATGGAAATCACCCAGGTCCCAATGACAGCGTCACTGTCACCAGCCCCACAACCAGTGTGTTTCATGCCAGCCTGGCCCCACAGAGAGTTTAGTACAGAAGAAACTTCACAATGTCATTTACACTTCCCTGAGTGCCAGGGATCCAGCAGCATGTGCTGCAATCCAACTTTTTTGCTGCTGCAGAGCAGCTCCGTGCAGCCATGGAGGGGAATGTCCCCCCCACCACGATGCCACACAGCTTGTGATTGTCTGTGCCTCCCTGTCCCAGCTGGCAGAGACAGCCCTTTCCCCACAGAGCTGTACCCTGAGCATCAGTAAATCAGGACGTCACCACTGATACCCTCCAGACCTGTGAGCAGACTTCTCCCTCCAGGGCTGTGCAGAGAGGTGTTGGCAGCAGCTGTCACTTGGTTTTGTTACTTCCCTGTAGAAGATTCACTCGTGGTGCTTAGAAAGAGCAGAAACCAAATGGCAGGCTGAGGAAAACATCTGGAGCAGGAATCAGTGTGCCTCCCTTCTTTCTCTTCCACACGCTTCTTCTTCACGCTTTGGTTTTTTTTTTAATTTGATTGTTGGATTTGAAACCACAGAGTAAAAGTGAAATTTTGCATCATTTTCACCAAAGTCAGTGGGATGATGCTCAAGTTTTAGAGCTTCACAGAACAGGAGAACAGCCCCAGCAAGGCCTTAGGGCAAACAGGGCTCCTCTCTCTGTTTCTCCTTTACACAGTGATACCGTGGGACATGAATATTGCTGATTACCAGGGAGGGCACCAGGGCTCTCCTGCCATTCCTGTGAAAATCCCAGGGCACTTCCTGTCAGGTGGATTCATTCTGGATTTCTGGTAGGCAAGGATGGAGGGGGGTCTTGGTTATTTTTCTTCCCCTTTTACATTTCAGACTTGGCATTAAAGACTAAAAAGAGGCTCAGGTTCCCAGTGCAGCTCCAGTTTGTTGTGCAGCAGGCCAGGGACAGACCTTTCTGCCTGGGACCACTGGGGGATGTCCTGTCCATCTCACTCAGGTTCAGATTTGGAACAGGAGGAGCCTCAGGATTTTCATTCCAAACCATTGTCACCTTAAACCCATTCCCTGACATACTCATTTTTCTTTAAATGTATAAATATTGTTGTATCTAGGCTGCACCAGTGTAGTTCTTCTTTTGTGACCAAACACAAGTTCAATTTTCTGCTGATCCTTGTAGCATCCTCTTTCCCTCTCCCTTTGCTCTCTCCTCCTCTTCCCTTTCATCTCTTCTCTATTCCCATTTCTATTCCTTTTTCACTGGTCTTACCTCCAGTTTATGCACTGAATGCACCTTCCTTGGTGGGTGTCTGGGTCTGGAAGTTCTGAAAGCCAGCTGGGTTCTGGGAAGTTGCACCACCCCGGATTCTTCTGGTAATGCCAACGCTCTCAAAGAGGCAGCTTCCCTTTCATTAAAGCAATTTGCATTGTATTACCCACATTTGCATTCAAACACACTTACCTGGATCCTAAAGCACAGGTGTACTTGGGAGCAGATCAACAGTGAGTTTGTAAGTAGTTTAAAATACAGCAATCATAAAAATTCCAGCAGTTTTGGGAAATAGTCCTGCTGAGTTTCTCTGCTCTACACAGTTGTGTACACGGGGAGCCCCAGATTGTTTGGGATAATGGCCCAAGCCTTGTAAAAGAGCTGTCACAGTGGTGCATCATATGGTTTCCAGTGAATTAAGCAGAGTCACTTAAATTTGATTATCCCTCTTCCAGTTAATGCATCTAAAAGGGTTGGGGAAAAAATTATCCAGCATCCAAATCCTTCCATTAAACCATTTTGTGCATCCAGCTTTCAGACACGGTTGACAAAACGAAAGCTTTTATTGCTGTCCCTACACACCTTCCTTCACCCCTGGGACATCCAGAATGGAGCTTACAATGCCCATCCCATGTTCCAGGTGTTTGTATTCGTGTGTCAGCACCAAAGTGTTTGAAAAGAACAGCAGCAGCAACAAAGCATAGCAAGGCAAATTTTCTAGATATTATCATTACCCTGATTTCGTACAAGCAAAAAGAGACAATTGCATCTAAATTTAAACCTAACCTCAGCATTCCAGTCAAACTGTAATTCTTTCTGAGCATCCTCTGGAAGTGCAGCTCAAAGCCTTGGACATGCAAATGGGTCTGACAAGCTCCCTTTCCACACTGCTGTGAGCCATGTCTGCTGTGAGCAGACACAAATCCGCCCTGGAAAGTGCTACGGGACCAGAAAAGCCTAAAAGAGAGAAAGCAAAAAAAGGCAAAAAAAAGCAAAAAAAAGCAAAAGCAGAAAGTTGAAGCGCAACCAATTCCAAACCGAGATGGATGGTGCTCTCTGCTCGCTCAAGATGCAAGGAAAAAATCTTGAGATTAATNGCAAAAAAAAGCAAAAGCAGAAAGTTGAAGCGCAACCAATTCCAAACCGAGATGGATGGTGCTCTCTGCTCGCTCAAGATGCAAGGAAAAAATCTTGAGATTAATTTGTGAAGGCCCAGCAGGAACTGTGCATGCTGGGGATTGTGGAGGAAATAAAGTATATAAAAATACAGCTTTACTGTGAGGCGAGAAAGGCAATAAATCAAAGTGCATTAGCAAATATCAGCTGTATGAATAAATTGGCAGAGCCATTACGTTGTATCAGTTTCATGGAGCTGAATGCAGATGGAGCCAACTTCCTTCCTGCAAGGGAACTGCTGGTCACAAAGTTTAAATCACACAGGTTTTCCTGTGGGGAAAAAACCCAAAACAGCTTTCATGCCTGATCCAGCTGATTGACTAAAATGTGTTTGTTTATATGGGACTATACAAACCAAAATAATAAATCCTAGTCCAGAGTCACTTTAGCTTTCAAGTGCAGTGCATGAAAATAGCCCCAGGATCTTGCTCTGGCCTTTTCCCCATGGCCCCATTGTGCCTTCAGGAGAGCACAGAGCCACCCAAGTGTTAGCTGTGGTTTGGGGATGCAGCAATAAGAGAGCAGGAGAAGCTGATGCAGGCAGGGAGGAAAGGGCTGAAGGACACCTTCCCTCTGGATCAGGGGGCAATGCCCAGGTGCTGCAGTCAGGTGAGGCACAGAACACACCTCTTCTTCCCCAGAGCAAGAGGGGCACAGAAATCCTGACACTGCCCAGGGAAGTGGAGGGGTCACCATCCCTGGAAGGGAAGTGTTCAAAAACCTGGATCTGTGGCCCTCAGGGGCATGGTTTAGCTGTGGGCCTGGCAGTGTCAGGTTAAAGGTTGGACTCAAGGATCTTAGGGGTCTTTTTTAGCCCTAAATATTCTATGATTCCTTAGGACAGGGCAGATGTGATGCTCCTACGCATGGCTGAATGAGACAAAACTACCTTTTGTTCCATTTTCTGTGGAATGCTCAACAATTAAAGCATAGTTGTGTGGCATTCAGGTGGAGAAGGATCACTTTACAGAATCTGGTTTTTGTAAATCCTACAGAAATACTACAGGCTCAACACAAATGAGAGCACTCAGAAGCTTCTGGCTTGCCCTTTCATATTATTGTTTCCATGAGGTTGATTTTTTTTTTCCAAGACTGCTGACTCTCTTCTGGGAGTTCTTTTAATTATGCTCATAATATTATTTCAGTAGGAGCGTTCTCATTCCTATACCACAAAATTACCTGATCAAAAATTTTGTTTTAAGTCTCCATAGACTGCAGCAATAACAAGGAGATGTTCCAACCACGCCCTCTCCAACCCTGGCACCAGAGAGAGGGAGTGAAAATCATGTGAACTCCCCAGCTGGACTTTGGATAATGATTTTAACAAGGATCATGAACTTGTGGAAAATGGAATCTTTTGTCCTCGGGGGCAGGAGAAAGATTTAGGTTTGCTACTTCTTGGATTTGTTTTGTGAACTCCAAGGCTGAAGAAGTGGTAGATTTTCACTTCTGAAAACCTTCACTCTGAATTCCAGCCAAAGCACTTCCAAGGGGAGCACTCTGCAACAGAGGAATTGTGAGGTGTCACGAGTTTATTGGGAACTCTGCAGTGATGTCCCAAAATGCTACAGGAGGGAGGCTCAGTGCTTGGGGAACTACACTGGGACTTCAGACAAATTCCCATCTCTCTCCAAATGCTCACAGAATCTGAGAGAAGTCCCTTAGGGTCACCGTGCCTCAGTTTCCACCTGCAGAGGTGTCCCAAGGACACCCAAGTTAATGAGCTGCTCAAAGGAAATATGGATAAAGCCCAGTTAGGAAGTGAATCAGGAGCATCCCCAGAGCTCTGTGCATTGGTGTAATTGCAGAACACCAACGTGTCTCTAAATTAAAACAAGGGAAAAAACAAGTTTCCTTCTTCTTAGAGCATCACTTGTGGGTATTTCTGGACTTTCTCCTACAACATTAACTAGCACCTAGAGACAGGCTGAGCTGATAAGTTCAGCTCTGGAGGCAATGTTCCATAACATCCCATTTGCTAAAGCAACACCAGGATCTCAACCCACAGCTGCAGGGATAATGGGGAAATGGTTTTTTTGCAATAGCAGTGCAGGCTGCTACTGTCAGCAAAAGGTAATTGTGATCACATCATTCAGGATGTTGTCTTTGTTGACTGAGGGTCTGGCCAAAGGTCTGGGGAGGCCATCAAGAGCTCCCCAGGGCACAGAGTCACCTCACACAACGTTTGTCACCCAAACAGTGTGCTCAAGTCTGCCAGGCTCCTTCAGCAGCTCGTGGAGAACCAGAGCTCCCTGGACATGCCCTCAGTCTGAGCATCAGAGAGCTGGCCTGGGGCAGGGGCCACACCAGGGGCTGCCCTGGGCTCTGAATGCATTGCTCATTGCAGCCTCTGGACATTGAGCCTTCCTTTCATTGTGGTTCTGTCCTGCAACAAAAAAAAAAACCAAACAAAAAACCACCCACTCAGAAAAAAACAAAACCAAAAACAAACCAACCAAAAAAACCCAAACCACCCAACAAAAACCCATCAAAAATAATACCAAAAATCATTTTAAAAACAAAACAAAACAGAAAATAAGAACTCTGATCAAGAATACACCAAATTCACCTTTCCCAGCTCTGTGAAATACCTGGGAGGCTGAATTGCCTGAAGCAAACCAGTTTGGTTTGATACCCACTCAACATAGGTACATTCAGGAAAAGCAACAGTTCCATATATTTATGTCTGACCTTTATTTATTTTTTTTTAAATGCTGGCATTCAGCACAGCAAGAGATCAAACTCTTTTTTGTGCCTTGAAAAAAAATTTGGCAGAATTAACATGTAAATGCCTCCTGAGAGCAAGTATTTGTATTTACCACTAGCTCTGATTGAATCTGTTTCCAAGGCACTCCTGCAGCCCCTTGTGAGAACCCACCTGGGAATGCTGCAAACACACCTGACACAAAACAGAGCAGAGGTTCAGGAGTCACTCAGCCTCTAACCTGTGACGAACCATCACATCTCAGGTGTGAACTACTCATTAAAGCCTCTTTCTCCTGCTCTGTTTGCCCGATGGCTTTGAGGAGCTGGCAGTGAGGAATGACCCTTCCCACCCTCAATGGAGCCTTCTCCCTGGGGATCAGTAAACAGCAGCCAGGACACACAGACCTAGACACAGACCTAGACACAGACCCTGCCAGATCCAGGGCGAATCCTCTCCCCAGAGGGCTGGATGCAGTCAGACCTCAGCCAGGAGCTCCCATCCAGCCCTCCCAAAGCCACTTTTATTCCAAAAGCTGGTAGCACCGAGCCATAAGGAGCCTGCCACACGTCAGCAGGGCTTGTAAATGCTCCTTTGGGAAGGCAACTTGCACAACAGCCCTGGTTTATTACTGCTTCCTCCTCCTGCTTTTATTTCTCTCCAAAGCACTGCTTCATCCTTTAGAAGAAACAAGTATATTTTGAAAACAGCCAGAGCACTTTGCCCTCCCCCGGCGGCTCTCACACCTTGTGCTGTGAACTTTGCAGCTCGTTCCTCATTTCCTCAGGGAAGGTGCAATCTCCACTCTCAAACCTGTTCTGTTTCCTTGCAACCAGGACTTGTGGCTGCCTGGACAAAATTGTTTCAGAACCTGGGGCCTCGCAGCCAAGGCAGGGCTGGGCAGAGCCAGGGGGCAAAGGCAAAACCCAACATCCACCCCTGTGTTTCCTGGGGTGCAGCCAGTGACCTTCCCACGGGATGGAGCCTGAGCTGTGCAATGAGCACCTTACAACTAAAATTGTAACGCAGGAATGTTTTCTTTCCAGCTGGAATGCATGGGGGGTTTCCCACCACCCTTGTGTACCTGGTGGAGACAGGTTTAGGGTTTAAATACACATGAATCCCACAGACCCACACCTCCCTGCCCACCCATTCCCCTCCCATTCTCTGCCTCCTTGGGCTTCACGTTATAGAGATTATTTATAATATCGATATTATAAATAATTATAATAATATAATAATCACAATAATATATTATTATATTCATATGATATATATTATTATAATTACTTTTCTGTGGTGCCACGCCTCATGGTGGTGGCGGGCAGGGATCTTGTGATGAAGTAAGAGCTCTTGCTGAGGTGTTTGCTGTTTCACCTCCATCTCTGGGCAGGCACAGAGGAGGTCTGGCTGACTCCCAGGTCACTTTGGTCTGGCCAAAACCAGGAGCCTGGTTCTTGCTGCTTTCTCAAGCCACAGGTTCTGCTTTATGGGGTTTTCACACTACCTAAGTCCTGCTTTACTGAGTGTTAACAATACACATCTCATCTTTATGGCCTTTACTGCTAGAACCTGCTTCTCTTTAACAAGTCACGTTCTTCTGTGTTCTGTTACAAGCTGGTTTTCTACTTTTACCAAATTGCTAAATAAACTATACATTTCTGTTTCCCCTCCACCTGCTGAAGCACATTCGGTGCTTCTAAAATCCTGAATTTTCATGTACATATGTGTTTGTCATGCAAGCCTCTGCTTGGTTCCCTGCAGTTTAAGGAGATGTGGCAGGTGCTCAGGGTTGCCCCTCCTGTCACCACCACAGGCACCTCTGCATATTCCACACTTGTGTCTGCAATTTGAGCTTTAGTTTCTGGTAGCCCACCTTAACCTGAGTGAATCCCTGACCTGGACACCAGGGTGACTGAAAACCAGCCCTGGTGCCCTGGAAGCATTAATGTCCTTAACCGCTAACAGCAAAAATATGGATTTCCTTGCTCATGTGCCAACCTGAGCTCATGGCTGACTACAGCTCTCAAATATTGCTCAAAACAAAAACTGCACAGGAGAGGGAATGCAGGATCTTCCCATGGGAATGTTGTTACCCCCATTTTCCTGAGCAGCTCTGTCCATTATCAATGATTTTTGTCATCCATCAGCCATCTTTGCCACACTGTCTACATTTCCATCTTTAGGAAACCCAACCACCATCTGGCAGAACTGAGATAACAAGGAGACCAGCTGGAATCCTTGGAAATAAAAATGTTTCTAATCAAAATAGAAAATATTTCATTTTTAGGCAGCCTAAAAATTCAAACAATGTGAGAGAGAAATTAGATTTTCCCCCATGTCCTGCTTTTGGTTGAATGCTATTTGCACTACGCCACTTCAAATATCAAGTGGGACAAAAAAAAGTCACTTTGAGGGAAAGTTCAAAATAGTAAAACATTTTGAAACATCATAGTATTCTGATTTCTCTTCTAATGAATAATTCTTTGTGGATTGAACGGTTTGGCAAAGATTTTTAAAGCATCAGCTTTTGCAAAAAAATGGAAATCTGCTCTTTTATAGCATTCTGATAATAAAACTTTCCTTTGCCAGCCAAGGACATTGCTCTCAGAACTGCAATTTGTACTGTCCTCTTTATAGGACATTGATCTCTCTGCTACACGAATTAGAACACACACACTTCACAGGTTAATGGAAAAAAAATGTAATATTGGTTTCAAACACAGTTTCTCTGGGAATTGTCTTTTGGTAGAAGGGAATTTGATGAATTCCCAGGCCCACAGAGGCTCTGCCCAGACAGGGAGGGACGACTGCAGCCAAAGCCCATGAACAGGAGGTGACTGTGAGCACCAAACTGATATTGCAGGGCTGTCCCAAGGGTGCCCTCTCCCCATCAGAAATTAACTCAAGAACGACCACTGATGATTGTTGCAGTTGCTGTGCAAAACAACGACATGAAGGACTTTTTTCCAGGCTGAGGAAGTCTGACTTTATTCAACAAACAAAGTCTCTAAGAGATTTTCACCCAGCTGGACGTGACTGGTGCATTGTTCACCGCCCCATCGCCATGAATGGCTAACTAGAAACAACACCTCTATGTAAACAAGTTCCAGCTGCAGGGTTATTTCCATTTTTTCATCTCAGTTTTCTCAAGATATTGTTTTGAGGAAAACTTATCTCTTCAACAGCCTCGCTGCTGTTTAAGAGAACTTTTAGCAGCCTAGGAGGCTAAAATGAGAGCCACTGATGATGAAAGGTGTTTTGGACAAAATCATTCTGAGCCTCACCTCCCAACTGCATTCCAGCTGTGGCTTAGAATTTTTTGCTTTTCTCCAGGACTTTCTTTTCTGTTAAGTCAAAATCTCCAATTTTTATTCTCTGTCTTAAATGGTTTTTTATGTTTCTAAGTGATCTTAGATTGCTGTGGCTCCTCTTAGCTCTGGTCCAGAGGGAAGATACCCAATTCTTGTATATTTTTAGTGTAAATCAAGAGCAATCCCCCTGAAGTCAAGAGTTCATAATAGCAAAGGGAGAAGACAATTAAGTCCTGCTGTTTACAGAGTCCTTTGGAATCTCTGGGGATAGAAAGGTGTTATATAAATGTAAGGTATTATTTGTTAGTTGATCATAAAGCCACGTGGCATGGTAATGCACACACAAACTCTAAATACAGAGGTCAGTAGGTCGTGTGTCTCTTTTCCCTCCCTCTGGAGAGCAGTGCCTTGTATAACAAGAAACGAGTTACAAAATAAAAAAAAATGTGTAAAGGCCAACAAAAACAAGCTGCTTTTTAGCCCTTGTAACTGCACATTGTGTTTCAATGGCATCTTCACTTAACACTTCAATTTTTTTCTCGCTTTGCAAGTCCACAGAGTAATGACAGCCTGTAACAGAGAGCTTCAGTGCTAATTTCAGAATGCCTGACTCAGCCACTTATCTTCATTTATCCTCTTCTGCTGGAATCTTGTTTAAAAAAAAAGACAAAACAAACCAACTGCAATTTCACAATCCTAAAATAAATGGACACACACACTCCCTCTCCTTATGCTTTGCTGAAAATTAACTTTCCTGTGCTTTTCCCCTGCAATTTCTTGTTACTGCCTTTATTCCCAGCTACATTGAGTGCCAGCAGTCAGATTGGTCTCAATGTTAAAGCTGTAAGGGTTCCTATTCATTGACTAAATCACGCTGTATTTGAAGATTACAGGATGTCAAACCCAGCAGACCTTTCCCTTCACAGTAGTTTGCAGCTTGTTGCTCATCCCTGTGGTGTCAAGCCTGGTTTCCAGTGGGGAGATCTTCATATGACCTGTGTTTTCTTCCAGAATAACACCATTCCCGCCCAGGATTTCCTAAGTGCTCTGTAATTAGCAGCAGTCACTCTGGGTGCGCCTGTCTGTGTCCTGGTAGTTAGATGGACAGCACAACCTGGAGGATGACCTTCCTGCTCCAACCCACAAATCACAGAATCACAGACTCTTCTAGGTTGGAAAAGGCCTCCAAGATCCTTGAGTCCGTGCACTGACCCACCCTTCCCACGCCCACCACCAACCCCTGTCCCCCAGTGCTCCATCCTCACCTGGCCTGAGCACTTCCAGGGATGGAGCATGCCCATGCTGGTGGAGCAGCCACCAAGCCCAAGAGGATGAGCTCCTAAAACAGGAACCACACCTTTCCTGGCCTCACTCACCTGGGTATGGTGACTCCAGCTGCAACCACGGGCTGAGGAATTCGCTGTGGGCAGTGGCCACCACATGGGTGCTGAGGGTCCTGTGTGCAGTGGTGGCTGTCACCCCCTCCTGGGTGCACAGATGGCACCATCAGGGCACTGATGGCTCCTTTGCTGCTTGGGCAGTGAGGGTTCACTTGGCACAGAGGCTCCAATGTCCCCTCTACAGATGCTGTGCACATCTGCCAGGTGATGTGGGAAAAGCAGCCCTGGGAACTGATGTTTGAAGGGAACTTGGCTGACAGGAGTGTCTTGGGTTAGGAGGAGAAAATAATCCTGCCTTGTCTGGAACAGGTTGCCAGCAGAAACCAGCACATTTTCTTGTGTGGATGCCTTTTGTTCAGGACAGTGGGGTGGCAAGAATTCAGCCACTGCCATACACTGCTTTTCCCACTGCTTTTTTTTCTGGAAGGGACCCAGCTGGAAGCAGGTCAAATCAGAGCATGTTGCTCCTTGACTTGTTGGGATGTGATGGTCTCCAGAGATGAAGATTTCAAAACCTCCTGACTACCCTGGAGTCCTTTGCAGGACCCACATAACTGCATCAGTGCTGTTCCCACGCTCTAGGAAACAAAAGGTGATTTACAGAAATGGTCTCTGTCATTCAGATAGCCACAAACAGCCACGTGAGTGCCAGAGACTCTGAGGCAGGGGCACAGCAGTGCAGGTCACCCGGCTGTGCTGGAGATGTGGCACCAAACCAGGCAAATACAGAAGGAACACTGACATATGAGGGCTGCAAGACAGACAAACGACTCACTTGGTACAACTGAAGGTTCAGAATTTGCCTCCTTGTTGGGAGCAGCATGAACTTGATGAATATTTGAGCAGCCACACTCTATTCAGGAGAGGAAAAGAACTGCTGGGATATTTTTTTCTCCGTGCCCTGCACTTCTGCATGTGTTAATATTTGCTGTGCTTTCTGGAAATTGCTTCCATCCTGCATTCTGTGCAGATAACAGCAGAGCAGAGGAGACATATGCTGTGCTGACAGCAAAGAGATTGTTGGAGTTTTCTTAAAGCTGGCAAAGAACATAACAGCAGCAGGAGACAAATACCTTCCCCTACGAGGAGCTGGTCCCCTCAGAGCACAAACAGCCATGTACCAGTCTGGGTTATGATTTTATCCTCATTTTAAACCAGGCACGGGGCTCACAGCCCTGCCCATCACAGTATCAGCACGTTCCCTGTCCCTCTGTGCAGGAGCAGCTTTCCCAGCAGTGTCTCCAGTGGGGCTCTTTCCCACTGGAATCTGGGCAGGCTGAGGCAGATCTGGATGCTCTGTGGGTGAATTAAAAGCCTCTCCATGTCAATCTCATTTCTG
The DNA here is from genome assembly GCA_013400495.1 of Nicator chloris. Classification (NCBI taxonomy): domain Eukaryota; kingdom Metazoa; phylum Chordata; class Aves; order Passeriformes; family Pycnonotidae; genus Nicator; species Nicator chloris. Next base: position 279,797 of record WAAE01020035.1, read on the forward strand.
ACCTCTCCTGTGAGATCAGGGCCATTTTCTGAACAAGAACGATTTTATCCCCTCTGTGCTCCCAAAAACAAGTTATCTATTTTTGTTTTGAGCTCTGCTCAAAAAGAGTACCTGAAATCTCTGTAACTTTGGCCTAAACTATGATCAAGTTTTATTTTAAACTGAGGCTTTAGTACAGCCCTGGCAATGGTTGTTGTAACCTTTCTAGCAGGAGCTCTGTGCTCCAGATGCCTTGGTTGTTGTGTCAGATGAACCTGGAAGCAAGACAAAGTATTCATCACTCCAGTCTCCATGGCTGGAGAGGATGGTATTGAATGGAAGAGAATCACACTGTCATTAACACAAATTAATTCAAAGGGGTTTGAATTGGGCCCAAGGTGAACTCCACAATATTTTCAACTTTGGAGATGGCGTCTCAAAGTTTCTCCTTGTTATGTGTTTGTTTTTATCAGAGCACAAATGTTCCTGGATTTCAAAAAGCCACTGCACCAAATTTGGCTGGCAAGGAGGAAAAGGGGAATGGGAAATTTGAACTGTTTTAAATATCACCTCTTATGATACCTGGTCTCCAACAACACATTGTGTTTCTGCAGAGTCTTCTGTGTGTGATCCTTAAACCCCTCTTCACAAATAAACCCATCTGTCTCCTTTGAACTATAGCAGCTCTAATTTAAAAAGTCACTATTTGCCAATGTCTACAACTCATTAGCTCTGGAGCTGTGAAAAACTTCCCTATCTGGCTTTTCATTCAGCAGGCCTTGGCAATCACTGTGTTTGAAAATTTATGCCTGTTAGTGGTAAACATCCCTTTTCATGAAAGATGTGTTTTGCTTTGGATATCAGGTGAGTTGAAAGGTAAAAGTGAGATTAGGAGCAAAAGCTGAGCAGTCAGCCTCTGATCTGAAAGGAAAATCTCACTTGAGGATCCACCTGGACATCAGTGCTGGGACAGAGAAACTCCTCTTTTCCAGTTGTGGTGAAAGGGCAGCTGGGCAAAGCCCTGCCCACACCAGAGCCCTGCAGGCTCCTGCTGGAGCCAGGGAATGTGACCTGCAGGATTCCCTCGGTGCTGCAGCACGGCCGTGGATGTTGACTGCTGGGATTGCAGCTCGCTGGAGTGCTTGAAAGCAAAGTGCAGGAAAGGAAAGCAAAGAAACATCCAAGAACATCCAAGAGAGCTAGAGGGAGAGTGTCAGAATGAGAGCTCAAAGCAGCTGAGAGCCGGCTGCAGTATTAACTCTGTTACCTGTCAGGTGCAATTGTGATCAGTGTGATCATTACAAACAGAAGAACAAGGCTCAGCTTGTTACACACTAACTGTCTCCAGGTTAAAAAAGAGGGAACCTAGTTTGTAACTAAAACGAGTTTTTATTTCCCTAGATTTGGTCAAGTCTTTCAGCTGGCCCTGTTTTCAGCAAGGGGCCAGGTGAGGGGTGGGTGAGCACACTGTGCCTGCTGGACCCACAGGACCAGGACACAGAAGAACAGCTCCTCCATCCATAAAGCTCAGCAGGAAGGGCAGGCTGGGTTTGCCTGCCTGTGTTGTGCCTCTCCCCTCTGAACAGGGATGTCTATCTCCAGGGCTGTTCATACAGCACCTTTTAAAGACAGTGAGCTCTCTTTAGAACCAGGGAGATAATGAGGCCATTTCCACTCAACACCGCATTTAGATAGAAAAACAAAACAAATAATGCTGTCAAGATTTATAGCAAATACATTAGAAAGGGCAACAGAACATTTGTATAAGGAACTGAAATGGACCTGCAGTAGAAAACACACTTTACTTTTATGACTTTAACTTTAGGGCATGGAAGGCACCTCATTAATGATTAGAGGGATACAGATGAGCCATAAGAGTCTGTATATCCTTATAAATGATACACAGGGAGAGCTAAAAGACAGCAAATTACAGTCTCCACTGCTGTGCTTTTTCCTCTTCACCTCTTTCTTTCTCAGTTTCCAGCTGAAAGAAGGAATTAAAACTTATGTTGACCAACTGGGTATTAACTTAGTCAAATAACTAATCATTTCTAGTAGGTGACACAGGGAGTTGGTCTGGGCTGGGGCATCTGGAAATGCAGTAGCCTCTTGTAAACAGCATAAACTCTGTTTTGAAACCACTGAGCTGTGTTTGCCTGCTCAGAGCTCACCTCCATCGGGTCCTGCTGACAGGCAGGTGACGTAATTAACTCATTAAGTCTCTTTGGACCACTTGACCTTATGCTAAAAGACAACCCATTCATCAGAGCCTTGTCCTCCGTGTGCACAGGCAGGGGAGGGAGGGAAGGAAGAGGGGAGAAACAACGAGCAAAAGGAAATGAAGTGATTTACTGAAGGACACCAGGAGGCTGCAGGAGCAGCACGGCTGAGCTCAGTGCTGAACGCCAGCACTGGGACGTCGTGCCAAGAAAATGCCTGCTCTAATAATCAGCAAAATGTATGTCTGACATCAGGAGGTGAAACACTGCTTTCCCTTCAAGACAGAGAAAAGGGCAGTGGTGGCTACTGGCCTTGGCTGCACTGAGAGCTCAGGGTTTGACCAACCTCCCCAGAACAGGGCTAGCAGAAAAGTGTTATCTCTTTGTGCTGGAAAACACTGAAAGAGAAAGCTTTGGCAGTGCAGAGGCTTTCTCTGTGGTGGAGACACAAGCAATTCCTGCTGTAGAGTTGACAAATGACAGCAAGAAAGTCAGGGTGGTTAAGTCTGGGAGTATTATCCAGAAAGAAGAGGGACTCTTTCCAACCATGGCATCACTGCACAGCTGGAAGGGAAAGAGCAGAGCAGCTCCATCCCTCCCCTGTGCCTCAGTCTCCAGCTGTGGGGTTTGGGAGGTCCACACGTGGCTGTTAAGGAGGTTAATGGAGCCCTGAGGCTGCTCTAAGGTAGACAGAGTCAGTCTGGGCAGCCTGAGCCTTGCATTTCCCTCTGCTGTTCCCTTGGCCTCCAGCAGACAGACAGACAGACACACACACAGACAGACACGCAGACTAAGGTCAGTGCATCCCCAGGGCTTCTCAAAAGCTGCTCTTCTGGAGGCACCTTGTGATTTCAGAGCTGACTTCTCCACTCCCTTACCATGTAATTTTCTCTTTATGGAGTTCTTACCTTGGGGGAAATGGGTTTTATTGCAAAGTCAAAAGGTAATTTTTGCATAGACTCTATTACCTGTTTATAATTAAAACCATAAAATCCCTTTGTAACAGGCTTAATAACTTCCCCCACACCAGAAGAGGTTTTCATAAAAAGGGTCATTAAAAGTACTCACAGCTAATGCTGGAAAATCAAGAGAAACATAGAAAATTATTGAGACTTATTTCAGCATTTTACAATGGGCACTTTCCCCCATTTATTTTAATAGTTCAAAATGACAAGAAATGGCTGATCAATCTCAGCCCTCCTGGCCCTTCTCCTCTACTTTTTCCTTCTTCCAGCAGGCCTCCTGCCCAGCAGATCCTGGGATTTTCCGAGGCTGAGGGCTTGAGTTGAGATTAGCATCTGGGATTTCTCACCTTGAGAATGCACAGAGAAGATCAGCCCCAGCAGTTCCTACCAGCTCCTGCATGTCCTGTTTGCTTGTCCTGACCTCCCACCATTCCTGATCATGTGGGTAATGTGAGCTGTGAGCTTAATTCATCAGTTTGCTGTCCTTTAGGACCACTGAGGCTGGAAGATGGTTTTGGCCTCTGAAGGCTAGTAAAATATATATAATAGAAACAGTATAAGCAGGAAAATGTGACCTTTAAAACTCATGGATGTAAAATTGCTTGTTTCACTTTGCAGTAACAACTGACTCAGGCTGAACTGGACCTGGGGCACTCAGGGGCTTGGGGGGCTGCTCTGGTCCTTTCCCACTTTTTGAGAATCAAAACAAGCGAGGAAAAATACAACAACAAAAACAAAACTCCCCCCCACCAATCCAAACCTACGTGGCAAAAATAAATCCTTAACAAATCCCTAGCAATGTTTTTCTAACCAGGCCATAGGTATCATGCAGGCAGTGTGACCTCCACAGATTTATGACCTGCAGGCATCTCAACCAGAGACCAAAGCAGCTCTGCCCTACAACCATCCCTGTGCTGTGTTTCATTGTCAAACAGCCTTATCTTCAGCTCAGATTTCCAGCCTGTGCTTATGCTTTTTTTTCCCTTGGCCTAAATAATGTCCTCATCATCAGGAGTGCTCGATAATGTCACCTTGGCAGAAAATTATGTGTGCAAATGAGCTCAAATTGGCTAACTGAAGTGGGAGCAGAGTGGAGGTGAGTCCCTGCTCATGCCAAGTTCATGGGTTAATAGGCAGGTGTCAGCATTCCACACTTCTGCAAAGGAGGTGGGTCGGTGAGAGTCTGGAAAAGTTCAGCCCCTGGAGAGCCTGGTTGAGAAAAGATCTCAGCTTTAATAGAGGCAGAATGAGCAGAGATTCTCCTTGAAGTCAGGCGGTTTGAAGCCCTAATTTGGGGCACAATGCCTTCTGAATTTGCCACACTCGCAGCCTAACCTCCTGTTAAACTACAGAACTGTTAGCAGCTTCTTATTTCAACCCCACTCACTAAGTACTGTCTTCCTTAAATTTACATTCTCCACTCACAATCACACCTCAAACATCCCTTGGGCATTTCTGTAAATCATTTCCAGCCCTAAATGCTGACTCATGGGGCAACTGAGGTTAAAGAAACTTTATTTATGTCAGAGGGATCGATCACTTGTAATTTAAAGCCTTCCTGCACCACTATTTATCTTCTGCCTCTTGCTTCACGCCTTTGTCCCACGTCTGGGCCATGGCAGGTGCAGAGCCATGTATCTGTCAGAACAGCAGAGCTGCCTCATTGCTCATTTTTGGCCTCCTCGACCTTGCCTGCTCACCTTACTTTATTAGAACAGTTCTTCAAAACTTCTGAAAAAGCAAAATATTCCCCCTTGATGCCCTTCCCCATTTAATATAGGAGCACTTCTAATGGTTCTTTCAAGCTGTAGCAGCCTCTCAGCTCCCTCACCCCTGCCACCTTCTCCTTTCTTTCTTCTTTATCCCTTTTTTCCCTCCCAGCTGACACAGAGTCCCCTTCTCTCTGGAGCTCCTGGCCTTTTTGCTTCATCCTTCTGTCACTTTGGCATACAAATAGCCACCACCACGATAATCCCACCTGACTGCTCCCTTCACCTGGGGCCTGGGTGACTTCAAACCTCCTTCTAAGACATCCTCATCCCTGCAGGAGTGTGGCCAACAGGGCTTGTTTAACCCCTCAGCCCTCTTTGTGCAGTGTCTCCTACCACGACTGAGGGTTTCTTGGTTTTGTGCTGCTCTCTGCAGCCTCGAGGACCTTCTGCTCCTGGGATAGAAACCTTTGTGCCACCTCTCACAGCCATCCCAACCCCTCAGAGTCCAAGGGGAAGTCAGCTAACAGCTGTTGGCTGTTTAGCACCATCCATTGGCCCCCTTTGCCCAGGAATGGCATCAACTTGATGAGGAGCAGAGAGCCCATTAAAGGGAGCAGCCTTGGGGCTGTACCCGTGTCTCCAAAAACAACAAACCCATCCCACGTGCTAAGTGATGCACTAAGGCAGCTACTCCAACAGCAGCCTGGAGACACTGCAGTGATGGCTGGGGGAAAAAAATTAAACAGCAAGTTTCTCTCTCATTTATCTGTCCCTGGCACACGAAGGTGCCTTGTCATGTTGGTTTGTAGCTTGCTGCTTTTTCTCGTATTACTTGTAACTCACTCTTCTAGAAACTTCACAGTAATTGGCCTCAGAGGATTTCCCATCAACTTCTCTTTTCCTGCACCTGAACTCTCTTGGGGATTCAGCCTGTAGAGAGTGGACAGAGGTGGCAGTGCCCTCCTGTCACAGGCGTGGGGTACCCACAGCAGCTG
>WAAE01020036.1:0-68495 GCA_013400495.1 Nicator chloris
TGACCTGTGTATTCCCACATCAAACATTCCCTGCTCTGTCCGTGGGGAAAAGCAGAGCAAAGAATTCTCCTTTCCCCTCACGCTGGGTTTTAGGCATTAGTCATGGAAGAGGGATGTTACAGGGCATGATTGCAGCAGACGCTGACACATCCCTTTGGAAGGAGTTCCAGAATTGGCTCCATCACGCGAAGCTGCCCAGTGCCAGCACCGGAAAACCTCCACCCGACACCGGCGGGCTCTTGCTGCCCTCTCCCGGGATACGACCAGCAGAGGCACTGCCTGGCTCACCAGGAGCCTGAACCACAGCGGCGAAAATAGTATGGAGCCTTTGAAGTGTCCCTGTCACCAGGAGCTGGATTTATGGCGTGCAGCACCACCTGCACAGCCACAGCCGGGGATTCAGCCCATGCCTGGGGTTTCGTAACAGGGCACAGGGCTCACCTGTGACAGGAGATGCCGAAATTCCAACCGGCTCTCGGGATGCTGAAAATACCAACCAGCTATTGGGCATGCTCATCTCTGCTCCATCAGTATGAGGGGGCTCATCTTCTCCAGGAATTGCCACCATCACTGTTGAAGGCCTGCAGAAGTAAATTAGAGAAGAGGATCACACTGTACCCAATCCAACCTCACATTTCAGGCTGATGACTCCGAGGATGGATCTCCTGTCTGTATGAAGAGGTGGTGGCCTAAGCTCAGAGCTCCAGCTTGGCTGGATTTTGAAGCTTCTGATGCAGCTGCTGCCCCGTTCTGTGGAGGGGAGCCAGGATCATGGCCTGTCACAAACCTCTCTGCCACAAAAAACCCCACATCAAGTATTTGGCCTTTCAACATTGCCAAAAACTGTCTTTGTAAACCCTGCACCAGCTCTGACGGCAGTGGTACCTTGAAGAGGTGACCAATGTGATTGTCACAGCATGGAGCTGTGTCAGGGGAGGGTTGGGTTGGATATCAGGAAAAGGTTCTTCCCTCAGAGGGTGCTGGGACACTGAGCAGGTTCCCCAGGGAATGGGCAAAACCCCAAGGCTGCCAGAGCTCCAGGAGCATTTGGACAACGCTCTCAGGCACAGGGTGGGATTGTTCGAATGTCCTGTGCAGGTCTAAGAGTTGGTCTCGATGATCCCTGTGGGTCCCTCCCAACTCAGCATATTCTATGATTTTTTTCCTACTGTCTAAATCTCCTGTCTCAGCTTAAGGCCATTTCCTCTTGCCCTCTCACTGCAGGCACTGTAGAAGAGACCGGTCCCCACCTCACTACAATCTCCTTCCAGGTAGCTGTAGTTGCCCCAAACCCTCCCCCAGTTGCCCCAAACCCCCGTCCTCTCCGCCCCGCTCCCTCCCGCGCCTGTCGCTCCTCCTGCCGCCAGGGGGCGCTGCGGCGGCGGCGGCGCCGCTCTCTCCGCCCGCCCGGGCCGCGGAGGAGGCGGCTGGGCCGGCCCGAGTGGCGGCAGGAGGGTCCGAGGGATCGGGACACCGGGGGAGGGACGGAGGGAGGAGTGGCGGCGGCGGCGGTGGCGGCGGCGGGGCCGGGCCGGGCCAGGAGGTGGAACGCGCGGCCCCGCTGAACCCGCCGCGGGGCCTACGGGAGCAGAATGGCCGCCAGCCTGTGGATGGGGGACGTGAGTGTCCGGCCGGGACAGCGCGGCTTTGTGAGGGGGACGGGAGGCGGCGGGGCTACGGGGGGAAACGGTCGGGCCGGAGGGGGCGCGGGAGGCACTGACTGGCTGATACCGTCACTGACCAGCACCCGCACACTGACTCACTGACACCGACCGACACTGACCCTCACATTGACGGACACCCTCATACTGACTCTCTGACACCATTACAGCAACTGACAATCTCACTCTGACTGACACTCTCAGTCTGACACCCACACAACAGACTGACACTCTCACAGTTCTGACACCCTCACTCTGACATCTGACACCAGCTGACCCTCTCCCTGACTGACTGACCCCCTCACACCACTGACACCCTCCCACTTACACAGCCTCACAGCCCCTCACGCATTCAGACACACCTGAACTCCCCAAGTGACACTCACCTCATACACTCCTGTGTGTGCTGACATGCTCACACAGGCTGACACACACACTCGGACACAAACCCCAGCCTGACAAGCACATTTGTGAGCAGTTACACTCTCTCACACACACATACACCCAGAGTGACCCTCATTTCCTGCCTGCAGCCAGGTCACAGCCACACTTACACCAATGTCCCTGGTGGGCAGACACATGCATGGGCAGCAAAAAGTCTCACACTTCCGTACTCTTAAGAGCCACTTATACACTCCCATACTCAGTACACTTGCATGTTTTGAGGATGTATCTGCTGTTTTACCTGCTCAGCTGCTATAGGCACTTTCATGCTCATACTGTGCAAGGCATTTACACACACTCATGATTGTGCTGCTAATTGTGCTCACACTTGTAGACACACACATTTGTATGCACCTCTCCAAGATTGTCCCTCACAACCTGCCCCCTACATGAACACCCGTGGGTGCACTTACACCCTCATAGGGATTTTGACTCTCCTACATGCACACACATTCACAAGCACTTACACACCCTGCTGGGTCCCTCATTCCTGCCTGTGTGTGTACCTGGCAGAAAGAGCACATGTGTGAAGCACACTCACAGCTGCTTCTTCACGCAAGGGTGTCTTGCTGCCCACTCGTGCACACTTTGGGCACACTCACAATGATGCACAGCCCACAGTGTCCCTTGTGTGCTCATCAAACACCCTCACTCTGGTGCTGGTGTCCTTCACCACTCACTGCTAAGCACACACTTTCACACGTGTGTACTTGCCCCAGCGTGTTGTAGTGCTCTGCCACCCAGCCACACTGCATGTGTGTGTGTGCTCAGTGTGTTGTGGTGCCTGCATTGCTGCTGGTGTGGTACACTGTGACACACACATGCAGTCCCACTGCTGCATGTAGTGTCTTTGCTGTCTGTCACACATTTGTACACATCTGTGTGTACTTCACTATGCGTGTACAGTCACACTAGCATGTCACAACTTCCCTGCCACCTGTTTCTTGGATGCACATCTTCCTTCAGCCCTTTCTTGCAGCTCACACCAGCAGAGTCCTGCTTGCCCGTAGTGTTCCTCATCTCTCACAGCTATGTGTACACACAGCCCAACACATCCCTGAAAATCCCACTGAGTACTTCTCTCCCACACACACACTCAGCACACCCAGTTTGCCATGGTATCAGGGTGTCCTCTGCTGCCTCTGCTTGTGCATGGAGACTTCATGGAGTCTATTCTCCTTTTTCCACACATAGAGGGTTATCTGCCACCTTTCTATCATAAAGCCTATTTTCTTTTTCATCACTACTCTCACAAGCAGGCCATGGCTCTTTGAGCCACACGGACATATTCAAGCAACTGGTTGTCTTTACAAATCCAGCTTTCCTGTACACACACACCCCCAGGATCGCCCTGCATGGCACGTCTGTGCAGAGTGGTGCTGTGTCTGCTCCTGGGACAAGCCAGTTCTGCTTCACACTCACCTCCACAGGGCATCTGGTGCCTTTCACACATGCAAGTGCAGTTATGGTCACCTTTTTTCACATATTGCACATTCTGTCACACACACAACTGGTGGAGCCACCTGGTACGTGACAGGCACACAAATACTTGACGGCTGTAGGTTACCATGAACCACCTGTCTTACAGAGGTAAATACATGGAGCTATATATATTTTGTACATACATTTTAAAGCTCCGTGTTATCTGTCACACACACTGCTCCTCATTTTAATTTTGGTTAGTTCCCTTTTCCAGTTGCTGTTATACACAGAGACGCCCTGTTCACTCAAGCTCTTCATAGTATGTTTGATCCAAATTCCAGCACCATTTCCTGCTTGTTAGTCCCTTACACCATGCAGACACCTGCTCTCCAGCATGTTCACATACACTCTTACCTGCACCGTGCCATCATCCCCTGTGACATGAACACAGTCAGTGCTCCCATGGGCAGGATGAAGCATAGAGCCACTGTAGGATGCAATTCCAGGGCTTTCCCCGAGTGCTGCCCTGGTATCTCCAGGGTTGTGTGAGGCAGACACAGCTGTGCAGACCTCTACTGCAGCTCCACGGGGCTGTGTCACCTGCCACATGCCAGTCGGGGTTGTGACACACCTGTATATCCACAGCACTGGCCCAGCCTTCACTTACACCTGGAGAAGGAGCCTGCCACCTTCTCCCCTGCTCCCTGTAGCGAATGCTCAGTTTGTTGCTGTTTGTTTCTGAGTGGCTTTTGTCCTTCTGTGAAGCTCCCTGTTCTCTGAAATTCATGCTCTCTCTTGGGTTCCACTTTGCAGACTGTTGAGCCTGGTTCATGCATGCCTGCTGGTTTTGAGTGGCATCGACCCTCTTAAATGAATCTTCTTTTTGAAGTGTAAGGGTAAAATCCTTCTCAATAATGTTTTAACTGCTTAGGGGGACATTGACACATATATTCTCTTTTTTGTAGATGCCCTGATCTAACTTACTTTTATTTTTTTTTTGCTTTTATAGCTGGAGCCCTATATGGATGAAAACTTTGTTTCAAGAGCCTTTGCCACCATGGGAGAGCTTGTATTGAGTGTAAAAATCATTCGAAACAGGTTGACAGGGTAACTCTTTCTGTTTGTTCCCGGAGTGCATTTGAACTGAAGTGTTACTGTGGTCCTTCCATATCAGAGTGAATTTTCCCTTTGAGTTTCTCACCATTGCTGCCACCAGTAGGGGAATATTTATGAGAGCAATGGAGAGGGCACTGCTGTCTCTTCAGCCTCCCCTCAACAAACAAGGTTTGGCCCTCTTCCTGCAGTGTTCCAGCACTCAGTCAGAGCAGTGTATGTATCTCAATTCCGTCCCTCTGGGAATTACACCTCCCCAGGCTTTCGTCACTAGTCTGTAGTGCAGCTATGTGATGCTGAGAGAGATGGGAAGTCTGACTCAGAGCAATAAGAGAATCTTTAAGAGTACATTTGAAATCAAGTGAGTGATTTATGCAGAATAAAGTTGTTTCATTCTCATTCATTATTCTTTTAAGAGTTGTAATTTCAGTTTTCTGTAGTTTAAACTTGGGCGGGCAAATTGATGATCAATGAAAGTAGGAAATAAACTGTAAGCTAAACCATTTTCTATGTGCTTATATTGACCTGACTTTTGGTAAGTAGGGGCTATCCCTTGAGATCCAGCTTCTCTTTGATAGCTAATGTTTATACTTTGAAAAGAAACTGTTCTATGTATTGCAACTATAGCAAATTTCCTACCAGTTATCTAAAATACAACTTGCCTCCTCAAATGTGTTTTGCATTTATAACCTTTGTCTCTTCTCTTCTGTGTTGTATGTTCAGAATTCCAGCAGGCTATTGCTTTGTAGAATTTGCAGATCTAGCTACTGCAGAGAAATGTTTACACAAAATCAATGGAAAACCACTTCCTGGTGCTACACCGGTAAGTAAATGGGATCAGTTAGTTGAGAATCAAAACTTGGAAGGGACAGATACTGTAGAATGTGTATTTTTAATGATTACAGACAAATTCAATAGTTAGCAATCTGGGATTCTTCTTTGCTTTAGAATTGAAGTTATGACTATAAAACTGTTAATGTTCTTGCTCAGAAAATTGTTGAGAAAAAACACTGATTTCTTTGTGACTGTCTAGATAAAATCCAGCCGTAGGAGTGTTGTGCGGTGTGAGCTTTTTTATATCTGAGCATTTGTGCTGTTAACGAAGTTGGACTAATCAGAAACCTGAGAAGAACAAGGAAGAAATTAGACTGAGTATAGTGTATGTCTGCCACAGTTCTTCCATCTCTCTCCTTTTGTATAATCATGGAGTCACAGAGTGGTTTGGGTTGGAAGCAACCTTAAAGCTTATCATATTTCATCCCCTACCATGGGCAGGGACACCTTCCACTAGATCAAGTTGCTCCAAGCCCCATCCAACCAGGCTTTGAACACTTTCAGGGATGAGGCAACCTGAGAATTTACCTGTATGTGTTGTTACATGTGTACAGGATGAACTTGCAAGTTCACACTGTCTTTTGAGTAACATTGATTTGCATGAGAAACATGACTATTAATCTTGCATTGTTCTTGGCCCTTAGCAAATAGAAATTACTCAAATGTCTTTACAATGGAGAAGGAGCTAGAGTATTGAATAATTGAAGTGTATAAGAACTAATGTCTCCTCTGCATAAAAGCTGGGTAGTTAGGAAGAAGAGGATAAATAGTCAGTGAGGCTAATTTTAGGATGTTGACTTGAGTATGTGGTAGATTAAAATGGGACGGCTGACACAGCTGTCTGTTGTACCCACAGGAGTTGGCTGCAGTAGCTGGGGTGACTGATTCATAAAGCAGCTCTAGAATCACCTCAGTTATGGTGTCATATACAAGGTAAATGGATTCCTATTTCAGAGTAGTTAATACCCGGAGTAGGAAATCGGGAAGTTCAGATTGAACTATTTAGTCAACATTCCTGAGAGGGTGACGTGCCCTGTTAAAAGGAGTCAATGAGAGGCCTGGAGATATCTGTTTCACGTGTCTGCTCATGATTAAGGCAAGCTGATGATCCTGGATGCCTTCTGTAGTCACTGGAGAGACAAAGAGAGCAGCTCTTGAAAGGAGTGAGATAATAATGGAAGTTTGATTTTGGGAATGCCCATCTTTCTTCACAGTTTTGTTCAAAACTCAGTTCTGTGTGGAGGGATGATTAGCACATGGAGAGAATTCCAGATGTCAGGCAGAGATCCAAAGCAGCCCAAATCAGTGCACTCAGCAGGCAACTGCCCAGCTCATGGTTTGCACTTAGAGACTTTTGCTTACAGAAAACTTGAGTGTGGCTCATGCTTTTATTTATTTTTAAGTACTGAATCAGCCAAATGAATAACAGAGCGCCATGGTGCTGGTGCTGTCTTTCTTTTCCAAGCACTGGTGTTCCCAATTCCCATCTGAGTGGAAGTACTCTCAGGTGTCTCGTTGACTTTAAACCCAGAATATTGCAGTGAAGAGCGAGATCCAAGAAAAAAGATCCAAGTGCTTCAAAGTGGAATCTAAATTTTGTGTTACCTTGTAAATGATCCACAAAATGTTGTCTAGTACTGTGCTCCAGAGAATTCATGGCAAGCATGCAAGGAACACGATTATATCCTAGAGTTAAGTCTGTGCTCTATTTCCCAAGAATTATTTACCTGTCTTTGAGGGAAGGAAATCCATCATACGAAGTCCAGGAACACGCTGAGTTCTTCACTATACTGAACAAGTACCCTGATCTTTACAGCATTTCTGATTGTGATCAGAAATCCTGATCTCTAAGAGCTGATACAAAGATCTTGGTCTCCTTAGATCTTGGTCTAAACTTACATGTAAGTTGTTGCTTGGGTACAAGTTGCTGAAGTCTGGTAGGCTGGGGACAGAGAGTTCCAGATGGGCACAAATCTGGGCTGCTGGGAAACTTGTTTCAAAAATAAATTCAGATGCAAAATTTAAAGAGGCCTCCAGTGTCCAATGTAGTACTTTCAGAACCCTTTAATTTTGGATCTTACTAAATCTCCAGAGCCAAGTATTTAGCCACACTTCCAGACTCAGGCTGATTCTGTTTTACAGTTTGGTGGATGCTGGTCTGCTAGTGTTTGTGTTAAATCACAAAAGTCCAGTAGTGGTGCTGTCATTTCATTTCAAGACCTTAAAATTGGAAGAAATTTAACATCTGTTATTATTACCTCTGTTCAGGTTTTGATTTTCATTATTATATCTGTATTCACGCTAAATAAAAATGTTCTTGATACCTTAACTGGCTGGCCTGAAGGCATTGAACACGTGTCAGCATTAAGAAAGTTGTATTAAATCAGCTTATTGTATTTTTCCCTAATTGCTTGAATTCACATGACAACATTTGAATGTATGGATTCGTTTTTACCTTGTTTCAGGCAAAGCGATTTAAATTGAATTATGCAACGTATGGAAAACAGCCTGATAACAGGTAAGTGATCAATTTTTAAATATTAATTTTGCCTGCTTAATGTGTCTTTTTATTGATTCCCTTGCAAAAAGTATTCCACATGTGTAAACCCAAAGTTCAGCACTGCAAGTCTTTAGCAGAGGGAGAAGAACTTAGACTGCCATTTTGTTCTTTGTCTGGTGTGTGGCACAGCAGATTTATCCAGTGTCCTTTAAGGTATTTAAACTTTGTTGCATCAAAGTATCTAATTCATATGTAATAATTTAAGATCTATATATTATATTTTAAGATCTATGTATTGGAAATAGCATATCTATAAATGAGATACTGTTTTCTTGCCATTTTAGAAATCAGAGATATCCTGTGAGTAATAAGCAGTGAAATAATCTTTAAATAAAAAGCAGTATTAAGTTGGTTGGTTGTGCTGCTTGAATTAACTTGAAAAAGCAATGTCAATAAAAATTTTAGTTAAGCAGCTTAACTGGTGACACTTCAAAGTCTCCATAAAATGGTCTTTTAATATCACTCTTCTCTGAGTTCAAATATTAAGGCTAAATGGTAACTGTCACTCATGTCCCTCCCTTTTTTTTATTTTTGTATGATTGTATTTAAGAAGGTTTTTTTTGATTTCTTTAGTCCAGAATATTCCCTTTTTGTGGGAGATCTTACTCCCGACGTGGATGATGGGATGTTATATGAATTTTTTGTTAAAGTTTATCCATCGTGTAGAGGTGGAAAAGTTGTTTTGGACCAGGCAGGCGTATCCAAGTAAGTTGTCTTTTATTCACTTTTTTTTTTTCGCTTCACATGTGGCAACAGGAAAGATAGAATGCAACAAGGGGAAAAAATTCTTTGGGCTTAGATTTTAGTAAACTTTAAATACAGTGTTCTTGGCCATTCAGTCTGAAGTTTGCTTGAGTTGTGATAGCCACCATGGGTATTGTCACTGCTCTGTCAATGTGAGGCCCTTTGTATGTTATTGCACTTCTTAAAATACTGAAAAATGTCTCAAGTAATCTTGAAACACTCTCTTCCTGGACTCTCAGATGGAATTGTGCTTTACAAACTCTAGGCTATTGAGTATATATTCCTGTGAGAGCTGTACAGGGTTTGTTTTTTTTTTAGCAGGGTAGGGCACACAAACCTGTGATTAACTGTCAGGTTCTCAGTAGAGAACCTTGTTTGTCTTTCCTGAAAGTGTCTTGCAAAAACAGGTATCAAAAAGTTGGATTTCTTAATGTAATTAAAATATTTTCTAAATAGCACAAAATTAAACTGTGTTTTCCGGAGGAAGGAGCAGTTGATGAGCATCCTTGTTTCCAAAGCAGAGCATGGCTTCAGTGAAACACAATTTTCTGATATAATACCTATGAGAATGTTGGGGTAAGATATAGGCTATGGCTGTAGGTCCCCCCACCTTGTCATATGTGGTTTCTCAGTCTTAGACAGCCTGATTTGAAGGAATCTCTGGAGGTCTCTGATCCAGCTCCTAACAGGACTGCAGCCAGCACTAGATCATATCATCCATAAATTGTGTGGCCTGGAAAACCTCCCAGGATGGCGCTAATTCAATCTGTCTGGGCAGTCTCTTCCAGAGCTGCATTCCTTCCCAGTCATGAAGTTCCTCTTCATGTGCAACCTGAACCTCTTGCAGAGCTACTCAGTCTCTCTGGCTGTTGGGTCCTCGTGCTGTCATTGCCACCTCACCTGGGACTGACACTGCTGGGTTGAGATGTGTGTGCCTTCTGCTCCTCCTCTGTGTAAACCCCACAGTTCCTGTTGTGCTGCACCTGCTTCAGACTCTGTCTACAGAACAGGTGTTGGTGCTGCGGGTTGGACTGTTAGTTGGGTTTTGGGAACTGTGCATAGATGCAGACCTCAAGAAAAGGGAATCTGTGGTAGCTTGGGAAATGGGGAAGGAGCAAGGACTCAGAGTCCTGTTTCTGGGAAGAGCAAAGCTGTCTCCCCTGGCAGTGCCAGAGTGTTAGTGCTAGGGGCTTTGTTGGGACTTGTGCAATTGCTCAAAGCTGAGGCAACTGCAGGTGTCAGTGTGATGTGAGAGAGGAGCTTAGGGCTTATGGACATGCCCAGTAAAGCCCTGGCCCTTCAAGCAAGGGCTGGTGGATCAGGAAAGCCTCCTCCCAGCACCTCTTAGCCAGACAGGAGAGGAACTTGGAGCATGGTGCTGTGGTGCTGTGCCTGCTTCTCTGCTTTCTGCTGAGTGTGCAGGTGCCAGGGCTTTTCCAAACTTCAGGGGCAGGACAGAAGGTCTGCAAGGAGGTCCTGGCCAGGAAGAAATTATTTCTTTACACACCAATGGTTTAGCCATTGGTGTGGAAAAGCTAAATGTCTGGAAGAGTTGGAAGAATCAGTGTCTGGAAGACTTGGAAGAATCATTGTCTCCCCTGCAGGACCCAGCATCTGTTCCCGTACACTGCATCCATCTCTATCTGTCTCTATTTTGGAACTGCCAGTCTTGCCAGTTTCTCTTACACACTCTTGCTCCCACCTGAAAACCTGCAGGAGTCTTTCGGCAACTTAGAAACTTAGTTGGGTTTGTGTGTGAACACCTTAAACTGACTTAGAAGTTGACTTGCACTGGATTAATTTGCTATAGTCCTTTGGCAGAGGGCAAGTTAAATGAACATGGGTCTGTGTAGAGTTTTACTTGTGCTTAATAATCTAGTTTGTATATATATATATTTAAACATATAAGATAATAAGATATTTGGACTTGTGTGTGGAGCTTGTGTGCAAGGTACTGCATTTTCTGGGGCATGAACTGCTCTGAAATAGCTGCCAGTGGGGACCTCCCATGACTAGTAAGTGATGCTGCTTTCAAAATAGTACATTACTTGGTGTTTAGCAGTTCCCACAGAATAGATAATGCACTGTAAATTTACACCCTTGCTTACGGCTTGTTCTTTTCTCCAGGTAGACAAGCCCTTTCCTCCCAGACTTCTTCCTTTGCTTAGATGGATTCCTCTTACCCTCCCACACCTAAGTCTTTGATCTTTCTGCTGCATGAGGCAACCCATCCCATTATGGGATCCTGGCACTGCCCTGTTGGATGTTGTTGCATTGCTTCTGACTCACTACAGCATCTAAATCCCACGCAAAGGACCATTGGGGTGGAGGGAGTTGGAGTTTTCTGTCTGGCTGACGTGCAATGCTGCCATACTACAGTGGAGGGTTGTTGCAGAGTCCAGGGGTTCTGGATGTGCTGTCCCTGTTCCAGCTGTGCTCTCAGAGCAGGTTTTAGCTACTTGATGTTAAGAGCTCATTTTCAGGCCCGCTGTTAGAAATGCTGTTGTTGGGAATGGCAGAAAGCCTATTTGAATATATTCCTGTTGAAAAGTGAACTTTATTAGAAAGCATATCTCATTGACCCTAGGAAAAAGTAGTGTTTTCCATGACAGTGGGGGATAAAAGCAATGTCTGTCTTGTCAATCCTCTGCTGACTTGCATTTCTTGAGATTATCAGTATCCTCCCAGCAGGGATTTGGGGCTTTACCATGTGTCAGTTCATGCATTTCGATATGGCTTCTGTTAGCTCACTTCTAGTTCCACGGAATCCACTGGCACAAGAACAACTTTACATTGACAAGCCCTTGAAGGTACTGCCAGAGCTTGGGCAGGTAGCTTCAGGGATTCTGGAATAGCAACTGGAAGGCAGAATAATTTAATCTCTCCGAAAAGCAGGGACAACAACCCTAATGAAGATTTTTGTTCACTCTGTTTCCCAAACCAATTCAAACTTCACTGTAACTGATTTTGATAATGTGGCATGGCTCTTTGGGGTTGGTTTTATGTGAGTTATTCTGTGTCTCTGCAGAGGTTATGGGTTCGTGAAATTCACGGATGAACTGGAACAGAAGAGAGCACTGACAGAGTGTCAGGGAGCTGTGGGGTTGGGCTCTAAACCTGTACGCTTGAGTGTGGCTATACCAAAAGCGTGAGTAGAAGAACAACTGGACATTTATATGAAAAATCACATCTGGTTTTAAATGCCTTTTAGTGGTTTGGGTACATGTCCTAGATGTCTCCATCACAAAATGAAGGAATACCCATGAATATGGGGAGTATCAGAATGCCCAGGAGTTCAAAGAAATTATAACATTAGCTCAAGACTAAGCATTTTACACTGTTTTGAACTGTATACATTATTAAATCCATACACATCTGCACACACTATAGTTAAATATGATTGGTTTTAAAGTGTATATTCCTTTGCATTAAGTTGAAATAGTTTAAATCAGCTTAATGATGTCTGGATAGCAAAGCTCAACTACCTTGCTAATTCTGTTATGATGTCTGCTACGTATAAGGCTTTTGGGGCAGGGATTAACTTTTTTTTCTGTTTGTTCAGAACCTGATACAGTGAGATCCTGGTCTGACTTGGGGCTCGTAGCACTAGGGTAATATGAATCATAGTAATTGCTCCCTATTTGAATAATATTTAGATTTTCAGTGACCTTGTAAGTCTTGGTGGGGGAAGGAAGAGAAAAGCAGAGAAAAGGGGTGTATCATGGTGAGAAGATTGATGTTTCCTTCTTCCTACTTCTCACTAATTTCACCATTAGTAGAAATAGCCATTTCTAAACAGTATTTGTCATCTCATTATTTCAAATCTTGATAGTAGATGGAATCCTATTTCCTTGGGAATGCTGCCACTTTATTGCAAGGAATAGGAATTTTAGTCAGTTCTCAGGGTATTTGTTTTTTGATTACTAGTAGTTCTTATTTCATGAACTTTTTCAAGTCTGTGCATTGAAGACCACCCAGTTCAGAGAGAAAGGAGACGAGTCCTTGCTTAGGTTTCTGTATGACAGTGGCATAAGGGAGAGTTTTTTCCATTCTTACAAAAGAAACTCGAGTTTTTTGCAAGGCTTTAAGTCTTTAACTCTTCATGTAAAGCAAGACTCGGTACCTTCTCTCCGAAAGCTGCAGATCACTTAACTTCATCCCCTTTATCAGAAGAAAAAAGGGACTCCAGTATCTGGATGTGGTTCAGGATTGAACTAAACTGAAGCTAATAGTCCTGAACTCTTCCCTTCCCAAAGCCAGGAAGTGATACCCAATTAGCTCAAAAAGAATGAAAGCAATGCTTATTAATGAAGAGGAATATGAATACAGGAAAGGGTATTAAATTTAAAGCACTTATTTCTTTATGCAAATATATGCAAATAATAAATATTGCTGCAGTAAATAGCTAATATATTTTAGGGATTGAAATTTGCATGTTAGACTAAGCCTTGTCTCTTTAGCACATTGTATCTTATTTCACTGCTTTTTTCATAATTGTTCTGCACTATTGTATTGCAACTTACTCCTGCTTTATTTTTTGAAGTAATCGTGTGAAACCAATGGAGTACAATCAGATGTACAACTATAATTACAACCAGTATTACCAACAGTGTCACAGCTACTACGCTCAGTGGGGGTACGACCAGAACACGGGCAGTTACAGCTACAGCTACCCCCAGTATGGCTACACGCAGAGCACCATGCAGGTAGGGCAGCACAGAAACACCACAGAGCTTGAAAGGTGGGATGGGAACATCTTATCTTCAGCTCTGAGAGTCATAGAATGTCCTGAGCTGGAAGGGACCCATAGGAAACACTGAGTCCAGCTTCTGGCTCTGCCCAGGACACCCCAAATAATCCCACCCTGTTGTGCCTGAGAGCATTGTTTAAATGCTCCTGGAGCTGAGGCAGCCTTGGGGCCATGCCCATTCCCTAGGGAGCCTGTTCAGTGCCCAAGCACCCTCTGGGGGAAGAATCTTTTCCTGATATCCAGCCTGACTCTCCCTTGACCCTGCTCCAGCCATTCCCTCAAGTCCTGTCCCTGATCACAGAGAGCAAAGATCAGAGCTGTCCCTCAGGAAGAGCTGCAGACCTAATGAGCTCTGCCCTCAGTCTGCTCTGCTCCAGACTGAACACACCAAGAGATCTTAGTACAGACCTCTTAATAATGAAGTCTTATTATAGCTGCTCTTTAGTGTTTAGCCCCTGATGTGTCCTGTTGCCTTATGGAGAGTATATTGCTGAGGTAAAAAAAGGTCTGGAAGACACAGAGGGTCTCTTAATATAGTTGTCATGGGAGAAGAGTTCTCTTGGTACAGGCAGTGCTCAAAGTGCCTTTGGGATCCTTCATAAACTTTGTTATAAAGGATAGAACACATCACAACAGTCAGCCCACTTCAACCCTGGAATTTCAAGAACTGCCTCTGTTAGAGGTTTAATGTAGGATCTTGACCATGGAGTGTTGGGAACAAAGGCTTCTGTGTGAAGAATTCTGTTGTAATAATTCCAGTGTAAGTCAGTACTAATCAACAAGAGATGCTTGCAAAAGAAAAGATAATTATTCACTGTCCTAAGGGGTTTGTTTTTCCTTGCAGACATATGAAGAAGTTGGTGAGGATGCATTGGAAGGTATGCTTCTCACATTCTGTATGTTCTGCACTGCTTAGAGATAGACTTTCTCAAATTGGCCCTAATTTCAATTTATAATAGACCTTTATCTTTGAGTAAATCTGTGAAAATTTGTGGGTCACTATCACCTAGAACAGTTGCATGCTGCTTTTACTGTTGCTGCTCCTAGTCTGAACCTGGTGAGGACTGAAACTGTTTGACTTCCCCAGCATTTAAGATCTTAATCTTCTGTAGTACTGAAATTTTTATCCTTTTTTCACTAGGGGTTTTTATTCTGATATGCTACCAAGAAAAAAGTAGATATACTCTTTTTCTAGAAAATCTTGACATTTAAAGCCCAGAATACTTCATTGTGCTTTTAGTTTAAAAGTAAAAAGGAATAATATTAGTCACCACAGATAAAATATTTCAAGCAGTCATTGCTTGAAATGGGTCACTAAACCAGGTTGGGGTTTTACATACCTGTACAAGTAGCTTTCATTTATTGATGCAAGAAACTATCATTTCATGCCAGCCACTCCAACTTCTGTCTTGAGTGGAATATGCACTATGCAGTATATCTTACTCGTCTCTTAAAAAAAAATACTAAAATTACATGGTAACAGATCTACAGGATCCACAGGTATGAGTGATGATGTGTGTGGAAGCTCTTGATGGCTCTTAAAACCATTCCAGGAGAACTTTCCTTTTGCTGAACTAAACAAACCAGAACTACAGTTGGGCTATCTCTGGATATCTCTTTTTCTGGTTGATTAAATGAAAGATTCCTACATTTGTAGGAAACCGAATTCATTTATTGCCACTGTATTATTCCTTTTCCTTAAATCTCTCCTCCTGTAATGTGTTACAACACGATGTAGCTAAAACCAAACATAGAATCCTGGAATGGTTTGGGTGGGAAGGAACTTCAAAAGCCATCTTTATCCACCTGCTGCCATAGGCAGGGGCACGTTCCACTAGACCAGGTTGCTCCAAGCCCTGTCCAGCCTGGCCTTGGACACTTCCACAAATAGGGCAGGCACAGCTTCCCTCGGCAACTTGTGCTAGGGCCTCACCTCCGTCACAGGGAAGTCACGTGTTTAAAAACATTTTATTCCTGATGTGTTTTAGAATCTTTCAAATCATTCAGCTTTGTACTGAGAGTCGTTCACTGACCTGTGTGACTGTGCTACTCTGATAACCTGAGCTTTGCATTGCCGCTGTTGTTAGGTGAGCTTTATGCCCTACAGAGGTTTGGGGAGTCCATCACTGTGCATTGGGAGCAACAGGATTGGACCCGCTGGCTTGTTGTCCACCTCCAAAATGCTTTCCAAACATTTCTCCTGTCGCTGTTGGACATGAAAAAAGAGGAAAGACTTCAAGGTTTTTAGAAGGCAAAGAGCAAGCAAAACTCTGCCCCTTGGGCTTTATTCTACTTTTATAAAATGTTTCGATCAGACTTAACATGATTGGTGAACAGGAACGACACCTCCCAAATCCCATTGGTCGAACCAGAGAAAACAGCAGAAAAACAAAAACAACACCTGGAGAAGAATTGTTTTGAGAACAGGATAGTTGCTTTGCCAAGATTGTTTTGGGAAAAGGCTCTCTCGAGAAATTTTCCCTCGGGAGAAAGTTAACAGCTGCTAGCAGGCTAATATTCTCTTAGGCCCAGGAATATCAGGCCCACCCTCCCACATGTAAAATAGGGCTATGCTCACATGGAATGCTGTGGCACTCCCTTTGTTCCTGTGACTCCAGCATTGAGCTGCTGGAGGCTTTGGCAGACAAGCTCTGGTGACTGCTTGCAGCAGCACAGGATGCTCCCATCCATCTGTCCATCCATCACTTGTGACCTGACATGACGCAGTGGACCGGGGAGCCTGGCTAGCTCTGTCCCTTGGCCACGTGGTCAGGAGTGGCTGTTCTTGGACTGCAAGCAGTCCAAGCAATGGTAGAGAGCAGAGCTGCTTTCTGCTCTCTTGGTCCCTGGATAGCCTCAGCATCTAGGTTTGAAGCAAAGGTCAGAGAAGGCTGTCTCACAGAGAGAGGTGCAAGAGAGAGAGAAACTGGGGTCCCGCTTAAGCTTTTAAACTGGGTGATAACAGGGTGGTGCCATTAGGGGATTGGCTCCTGGCTGATGACCAAGGGGCAGGGGCAGGGAGGTGAATAATGGGATGGGACAGGGAGCCGGGGGACAACCTGGGACAGATCAAACCCACTGGGGGAGGTAACAGGAACAAACCACTGGGCAAACAATGTAACAAAACAAAATGCATCAGCACATCTCACTCCTTTTTGTTTAGTTTGAAGCAAAAGGAGAGATGAGACTAATGAGACTAACTCCTTAAACTCCTGTTCACGGCCCCTCCCACCATCTTTCGACAGCAGACACTGTGAATTTGGGGGCAGTCAATCTTTTAACTCCTCTAGTTAGGACCCTCTTTAGAATATTAAACACTAGGAAAACCAAAATGATAACAAGAACAATTATCAAAACATCTTTCACAACTGATGCCATTCCCACTGGCAACCCCCAGTCTTTAAAGATGTTCCCCAGCCAGTCTCCTGTTTCCTGCTTGATGTCCTCTATCATATTCTTCATTCCTTGAATGGAATCAAGGATGCTCTGACTTTCGCTGGATAGACTGAAGCACCACATCCCTTTGAAGTCTTCACTGTCCTGCTCAGCCTTTACTGGCTGGGTTAGACAGAGCAGGAGCAACAGGAGTTCTGGCCTCATCTTGGGGGTCAAGAGTATGCCCTTAAAAGAAATCTAAGAACAACGTACACAGATAAGTACAGGAATAACATTTAAAGCTCTGTATCAGGCATAGTACGGAACTTGGGTGTCCCACTTCCTTTGCGTCCTCGCCTGGAAGAAGCGATTGTAACATCATCTGACCAGGAAGGAGGAGGTGGGGCAGCATTTGGGACCTTCTTTTCCCTCGATGGAATAAAGGGCTTAACCCATTTTTCTGGGACCCCCTTCAAACCTGAGGGAGTGGATACACAGGTGTACCCCCGCCCCCAAGTTACCAAATCAAATAGTCCTTGAACTTTCCAGGTCTCTAGGTCTTTTACAAGGACTGGTGGTCTCTGCTC
Organism: Nicator chloris; assembly: GCA_013400495.1. NCBI lineage: Eukaryota > Metazoa > Chordata > Aves > Passeriformes > Pycnonotidae > Nicator > Nicator chloris. Next base: position 17,491 of record WAAE01020036.1, read on the forward strand.
CAGTTTCAGATGCTGATTCTGATTGAAAGGTTTTAACACAGGGGGTTTAAGATTTTCAAGGGAACAGTTAAGAAAGTTCATTGTGAACAGAGGCTTACAAACCATTGATGTGGACTGTTGATCCTGGTATCCCCTCTCTGTTTTTCCAGGGTCTTTTTCAATGTCTGATGAGTTCTTTCTATCACTGCCTGGCCGGTGGGGGAGTGCAGGATTCCCTTACGGTGTTCCATCCCCCATTCCTGCAGGAAATTACTGAATTCCTTGGAGACATACATTGGGCCATTACCAGTTTTTATCCCTTTGGGGATCCCCAACATGGAGAAGGCCTGCATAAGGTTTTTCTGTGCATCAGTGGTCTTCTCCCGTGTGTGGGCTGAGGCATAAGCAGCACTGGAAAAGGTGTCTACAGACACTTGAACTTTTTGAATATTTGAATTTTCCAAACTGGGGAATGTGTGTGACATCTGTCTGCCACACTTCACAACTGCCAAGTCCTCTGGGGTTTATCCCCAGTCCCAACGAGGGTAAGGAAAACTTTTGACAGTTTGGACATGTGTCTATGATCACTTTGGCCTGATCTCTTCTTAGGTGGAACTGTCAGATTAGGCCTGGGACATTCTGATGGAACTGTTGATGGCTTAGTTTGGCCTGCTGAATGATGTCAGGGAGGCCAGCCAGCTGCACAGGAGCAGCCAGGGCATCTGCTCTGCAACTACCCTCTGCAATGAAACCTGGAAGATCTGTCTGTGACCTTACATGCATTATGTAAAAAGGATGCTCTCGGTGGGAGNAACTGTAACATTTCATTTTCATGGAGCAATTGCTCCAAAGCCTCTTCGGTCAATCTTCTGGTTGATAATTTGATTGGGACATGAATGCATGCAAATTCACGCCCTGCCAGCACTCACATCCTGACCCTAGCTTTGCTGATGAGCTGTGCCATCAGCTCCTGCAGTTTAGTGATACTCTTGGACAGCTGATGACCTAGGAACACCCATTCTATGATCAAGAGGGCGTCCTTTTGGTCCTTGTCCCACTGAAAAATGAGCCCATGCAGGTGTGGCAGCTTACCTAAGATGATAAAATTAAATGGGAGGTCTGGCCGGCAACGATGGGCCTGCTGGCTGAACATTGCTGATTGAACCCTCTCCAATGGCTGCCAAGCCTCCTGAGTCAGAGCCCTAGGAGAATCCAACTCGTCTCCCTCTCCAACAAATTGAAGAGGGGGAGCTAGGTCCTCTGTGGTGAGCCCTAGCCAGAGCCTGACCCCGTTTAAGGACCCACACAGCTGCTGGAGATCCCTCAAAGTCTCAGGCCTATCATTGATTGCCACCTTTTAAGGTGTTATGGTCCAGTTGGCAATCTCAAGCCCTAGGTGTTTCCAAGGCAGCAGCCTCTGCACCTTTTCCTGCAGCAACTCAAATCCTGCAGCAGCTAAGGCAGTGATAGTCTCATCTAGGATTTTTGTAAGCACATTGTCATTGGGGGCACACACAAGCATATCATCCATATAATGAAAGATGACAGCTTCCCCCGCCTTGGCACGCACTGGAGACAGTATTTTTGCAACATACCACTAGCAAATGCTGAGACTGTTTTTTTAGACCTTGCTGTAAAACTTTCCAGTGATGTTGTTTCCAGGGAGCTTGTCTGTTGATGGAGGGAACTGAAAATGCAAACCGCGAGGCATCAGCTGGGTCTAGGGGAATTTGGAAGAAAAAATCTTTTATATCAATGACAGCCAGATTCCAATTTTGAGGGATCATTGAAGGGGATGGCATACCCTGTTGAAGTGACCCCATGTCCTCTACTACTTCATGAATTTTTTGCAAATTGCGGAGGAGGCGCCACCTGTCTTTCCCTGGCTTTTTGATGACAAACACCAGAGAATTCCAGGGGCTATTAGTTTCGACGATGTAACCTTTGGCTAATTGTTCCTCCACGAGCTCTTTGAGCACCTTCAATTTTTGTTTCTTCAGCGGCCACTGGTCCTGCCAAATGGGGGTATTAGTCAGCCAATCCAGTTTCTGGAAAGGGCGCTCCTCAGTGGCCGCTATGAAAAACCCTTAGGGTTTTTCGGGATCTCTTAATTTGACTCCCCATTGGGACATGGCGTCTCTTCCCCACAGGGTATAATTTGAATCCAAAACAAATGGGTGTACTGAAGCCAAATACCCATCTGGTCCCTCTAATTTCACAATGATCTTTGATTGTTGTACCAATTTTGTGCCTCCTATACCTGAAATCCTGCAGCTCCTAGTGTGATGGCCACTTGTGTGGTGGGATGACCATCACGTCTGACCCTGTGTCCATCATTCCCTCAAGCCGTACAAAATCCACCTCCCGCCTCAGTGCACACCAAATGAGGGGCTTGTCCTCCCCTACTGTCTCTGCCCAGTAAACCAAAAGGTCCAGGTCACTAAGACGCTGACCGGGCAAGGGTATAGCTTGGGCTATACCAATGATTTGGCCCTTTGGGAGGAAAAGGGGTAGATGGACACAGTGTGCCAAGAGAACGATCTGCTCCACATTAGATGGTAACACAGCCGGTGCAATCTTGATCGCGGGGGGAGTGTGTTTTGTGTCCCCAACAACAAGGCACTTACAGTCCATCTGGTGAAAGTTTTCAACATGTCCAGGATCAACTGCTACAGTCTGCCAGTCCGGTGATGAAAAAATCATAGGGTTAGTTACCTCAAGCCAAAAGGGCTCATTCTGACACTTTGTAGTAACAAAACCTGAAAGTTTTTGGAGTTCTAGTATCTTAGGAGAACCTATCTGCCCCACATCCCCAACAGCTTTGCAATCTGCCCCATTTCTTTCCTCACACAGGGCAGACTCGCGCTCCCCCTTTAGTTTTTTGGTGATGGAACATGCCCCTCTTGCCCCCTTCCCTGTCCCCCTTGTCCCCTTGCCCCCCACCCACTGGGGTGGATGATGTTTTGTTCTTGAAAGGACACGAATGCATCATGTGTCCCTCCTGCCCACACTGGTAACATTTGACCCTCCCAGCCACTGGTGGTTGAGGTGGAATGGCGGCTGCTGCTGCAGTCCGGCCCCTGAGCCTGGGTCCTTTTCGCTGATCTCTTGGGTCTATGATAGCTTGCTTTGCGTAAGTCTCATTGGGGATGTCCAGGTTTGGAGGTGGATCAACAGGAAGACCCAAGATGACCCTGTTGCAAACTTCATTGGCATTGCTCTGTGCCACCTCCAGGATCGTCTTCTGCTGCAATTCCTGGTTCTCTATCTTTCCACCACTGCACGAAGCCCATCAATGAAATCTAGGAAAGGCTCAGAACGAGACAGTTTAATAGAAATGTAACTTTGCCTAGGGTCTTCGGTGGGCATAATTTGAAAAGCCTTTTTGGCAGCTCCTTCCACACGTTGGAGAACAGGCCAAGGTATTCCCCCAGCTTGCTTGTGAGCTTGAGACCGTTCCCCTTCACCGCTTATATGATCAATTACAATAGGATTGTTTTGTGCATCTATTGCGCATTCGAAAAGTTGCAAGAGCTCAGGAGGAAGGTCTTTGAGTAACCTCTTCCATGTCCTCTCCCACAGAATATATTCTGCAGGGGTGAGGAGGAATGAAAATAAATCCTTGATGTCACTAGGAACCAACACATTTGATGAAAAAGTAGCTTTTAGTAAACCTTTAAAAAATTCTCTTTTCCTACCAAATTCTTTTTGAGCTCTGCAAAGTTCTTTTTTATTCTGATAGGAGAATGGTTCCCATTTTGGGTGGCTCCCCCTAGTGTTGTAAGAAACAGGAACAGCAAAAGGAATGGCCTCCGGTCCTGTGCTCTGGCTCCTGGGCCTCCCACTTCTGGGTTCCAGACCGTGGGAACCGGAAATGGGACCGTGGGAACCAGAAGCTGGTGGAGCCACACACAAAGGGGGTGGAAACATGGGCGCAGTCACCAAAGGGGACAAGAGTCCCAGTGATGTCATTGGAGATGGAGCAATGGGTGGAGCAAGGGGAGTGGTCAGGTTGACTGACACATGGGGCAGAGCTGAAGGGCCTGACACAGAGGAAGGGAGGTACCCGGGGGGGATGGGAGGGGTTGGGTGTCAGGAAGGGGTTGGGCAAAGGGGAGGAGACAGGGAGAAAGGGATTGTAGGAAAAAGAAGAAGCACATGGTAAGGGCCAAGCCATGTGGCATCCACCATTTTTGCCCTTTGGGGATCATTTTGAGGGTTTGGGAACAAAGGGACAACTGAGAGATTTTCGGCTGGGAAAAGGGTTAGATTGGGTGTTTGGGGAAGGTTCTCTGGCGGCAGGCACCTTGCCACCAGAGCTAGGGTCCCGAGAGGATTGTAGGGAGCCAGGAAGTCGGTTACAATCGTGTGCTTTTAAATCTCCACGGGTTGCTCCCTCCAACCCACCTGGGGTAGGGGAAGAGGGGTTGGGACAATGAGATTGGGAAAGAGGGGCTTTAGGGAGAACTGGGGGAAACTGCAGTGGTTGTTTCTCCATATTCCCTCTCTTTCTTTCTCCTTATCTCTCATTACCTTTTGAATTTTAACAAACAAAGGATAGAATTTGTCTCCCCTTTCTAAGACAGATTTGTTAAAACAGTTCCTACAGCATCCCTAAATATTACAATTTCTACATCTTTTAAAAGCATCTGTGGGAAATGGAGAAGCAACCACTTAATAAACCTTTCTAACAAACCCTTTGAGAATTCCATCCCTCCCCCCATGCGGGTATTACTCACTTGGGTATACACTTCTCGATGCTGTGAAGACAGGCGAGCACCCATACTTGCCTACACAGCAACTGACCCTCCCTTTCCTTGCCGTAATAAAGGAAAAACAAAAACCAAAATAAACCCAAAAGAACCCATCCTGGGGGTACGCAGCTGTCTCAACAGCTTTCCTGGCGCTAAAATCCTGAGAGATTGAGTAGGGCTGATCTGGTCAGGTTTGTGATTGGGCAAGTGCTGGGAATGTTTGGTGACTCACAGAATCACAGAATACTTGGGGGTGGAAGGACCTCTGGATACCATTCAGTCCAATCCTCTGCTAATGCAGGCTTACCTAGAGTAAATAGGTAAGGTAACTAGGTTACTTGGAGTTCCTTACACAGGAACACACCCGGGTGGGTTTTGGAATGCCTCCAAAGAGGGATTCTCCACATCCTCCCTGGGCAGCTGTTCCAGTGCTCTGCCACCCTCCATGAAAAGAACTTCCTGTTCATGTTGAGGTAGTTGCTCCTTGTTCTGTCAGTGGGCACCACTGAACAGAGTCTGGCACTATCCTCTGACACCTGCCCTGGAGATATTGAGACTCCCCCCATGTTTGTTTTAATATACCAACTTGTTTACAGGGTGAGTTTTTTCTGAACACGTTTGATGTGTGATGTATTTGTCTGTCTTTCCTCCCATAGATCCCACACCTCAGTTAGATGTCCATGAAGCGAACAAGCAGTTTATGGAACAGAGTGAAGAGCTCTACGATGCCTTGATGGACTGTCATTGGCAGCCTTTGGACACTGTCTCATCAGAGATCCCAGCTGTGTTATAGCCTCATTGCTGAGGCATTGTGTCTGTGAGACATCCTGCCAGTGCACTCTGGACTGTTATGCTGTCCCTGGATCCTGCAGTAGTGAGGGGTGGCCCTTTCCCCACCCAGGTCTGATACTCGGAGTACAGGAGGACTGTGGCCTTTCCTGTAGAGAATAAGTGTTGTAGGAGCATCATGGTAACCTTTATTCATGGTGAAAATTAGAACTGCCACAGTTTTATTCCTTTTGTCTTGAAATGAACTCTCAATACTTACTGGCTATTGTAATTTATAAACTTTCAACGAGATGGCACAGGGGAGAGTCTCTACTCCATCGTACAATAAAAAAGTTGGTCTTTTAAGTAAAATTACCCTTTGCATTTTGGTTCCTGCCCATCTTTCTGTTTTGCTACCCAGTCAACTGTCTTAAGTCATTTGACCCTACGGTCATGAATGTGGTATTTCAAAAAAGATCATTGTTGGACACCGCTAAAATGTCTCAAAATCTTTCCAATGACTGGGTAAGGTTGCTGTAACTTGAGCATGGGAGTATGTTGTGGTTAACTTAAGCTGTGATCTTGAGCTTGCAAGTTTGATGTTCTTAAGCAATTAACTCAAAGAGCACCTTGGAGAGCAAAGACAGAAGAGAGTGTTATAAAACTACAGACTGATGCCTTTTACCTGGTGATCTCTTGCACACCTGGCCTGCTTCTCCACCTGTGTATGCGGAAATAATTCCCCATCAACCAACAGTTTAAAACATTTTTCCCAGCAACCATATTTAAATGTTATTTTGTGTATCATGACTTTTTTTTCATTGTGGATGGACCTTGATGGTTTCACTGAGATGTTGAGATTTTGTAGTGTCTTCCACTGTTCAGTCAGAGTGAAACTGAAGATCTTGCAGCAAAAAACAGGTCAGAGCAATTACATTGATATATTGTGCAACAAATGGTTGTTAACCTGGAAAGTGGTTTGCTGCTGGATGTTGTATAAGCTGGATGGACAAGCAATATATTTAAGCTGATGTGTTACATTAGAGGTGAAAGTGAAAACAGTAGCACTTATATACATGTTATAAGCCCCCTTTCAGGCTTTTGTGCCTTAAACTCTTGGAGAAATAGGAACAGAGAAACTACCTGTAATAAATGTCTATCCAAGGAATAGTTTGGTAACTGAAATTGCTACTGCAGAGCATTTTGTTGCTTCCCTGCCCATGTTGATGCAGAGATTTGCCAAAATTTAAAATACTTTGATAAAGCTACTTCTACTACACCTTTGTTTGTGTTCATAATTATGACCTGTTTGTCAATCTGTGGTCTTTTTTATCAACTGGAAGTGGGATGTGAGGGGAATGGTGATGTGACTGGAGTTAGGTTATTTCTAACAAGAGGAGCTAGAGGACTGCTGGACTCCTGCATTCTCGTCTGCTGTGAATTTGCCTCGCTGTGCCCCTGACTGTGCTGCTGTCTCACCTTCAACTGCTCTGAATATAAGGAAAGGAATGTTCCCTGTGCATTCCAGGAGTTTCAGAAGTAGCAGAAGTGGAAGACAGCAGAGCTTTATATCCTCTGATGTGGCTGCTCAGCTCACGACCCCCCCTCTTCTTGGGAAGTTCAGCAGAGTGGCATTGCAGAAGCGATGTAAAGAAGGGCATTTACAACACTTCCTACATCATTCTGTTACTGTGCTGCCCTATGTACCTGCCCTTCTCCTATTTTGGAGTTGCCTTTTCCTACTCCCATGAATGCTTGCTTTTACAATGTGTTTCCTGTTTGCTCCAGGGGGTGAAGCCACACTTATTTATCAATATAAATTTATTCTGTTCTTGTTTGCCCATCATTGCTACCTGTGGAGTATTCCCTAATGCCTCAATAAACTATCTCCATTCAAGTCTGTCTCTAGAGGAGAGAGGAGCAGGTTATCAGGGATCAGACAGCAACCCTGTGGGAAAATCCTTCTGCTCTCTGCTTTTGTTTTGTGGTGGAAAGAAAAATGGTAAATATTAATCCAACCCATCCTAACCCCTAATACCTGGGAGAGCTGGGCACGTACAGACCCTTGTGAGGAATAATTTGGGAGTGGAGAGGCCAGCAGAGATGACCTGATGACTCTTGTTTACTGGTGCTGCAGAGCTTAAAATAGCTCCAGCTTTCATTTCAGGAGAGAGGTTGAAGGCTCTGAGCCTCATTCTCCTGAGGTATGAGCCAGGCTTTTGGAGTTGTTTGGGAGAATCTCAGCCAAGGCTCTGTGGAGCTGTTAAATCTCGGCATTGTTTGTTGTTTGTTTTTTTTTTTTATATCACTTATTCATCTTAATGTTCATTTTCAGCTCCCGGCCATTATTGCAGTGTCTGATGCAGAGGAGAAACTCTTATATGAAGCTACAAAACAGCCACCTTCTGGGATTTGTAGAGTTTGCCTTTTGGAATCCCAGTTAAATAGAGTGTGGGATTATGTTTCTCCTGGATGGCTACAGGAAAAGCCCAGATTAATTACCATTTAGTGTCACACAGGATGAAAGACAAGGACTCCATGTAGTAAGGTAAATTCTGTTTTTATCTCTATGTGCAAAAGGCAAGAAGTCCAAGGCAGATGATGTCACAGCTCCCTGGGATTACATAGTTCCTGAAAAATGCATCCATATCGTCAACAGAGATCATGAAGCACTCTGCCTTTCAGCAGGCAGGGTTTATAGCAATTCCAAAACCAACTGAAACATTTTTGTTGTGTTCTTTGATGAAGATGTGATCATCCAAATTAGATTAAATTGTAGAAACTCCAATTCCCATTTGAGTTACACAGACTGGGAATGTTCAGCAGAGCTGGAGGGACATGGGTGTTTTCAGGCACAGAGCGGTGATTTCCAAAGGCTGAGCTCTGACGCTGCAGGATAGCCTCTTGCTCTTAGCCTGTGTTTAATTAAAAACTTGACAATACACATTGGGGTGGCCTGGGGGCAATCCTGACCTGCTTCCAAAGGGATGAGGAGTCTGGAAGAATTTCTTTAGCAAATGTATGGATAAGAGGGCTGAAAGGGGCTGACAGTGATTTTTTTTTTTCCATGTGAGTCTGACTAGAGAAAATTCCTGTTACTTGGATCAGTTTCTGGAGACGGGTTCATATCCCACACACTGAGACATACACAACACCCTTAGGAATTTCTCTGAATCCCTTTTAAGGAACAGAGATAAATATTTGACTCTAATCTTCCTGTACTGGGTTTCTCATTACTGGCTTGTTAATCTTCAGCTTTTTGCTAAACAAGATCTGAGAGGAATTTTTACCTTCCTGCCTTGCTATCTCCCAGTGATCTTGTAAAGCATACTGGATACACCCATTTCTGGATTTAACTTGGCTAACCATGAAACTTGGCAGGATGGGATATGAATTTGAAATGCAGTAGCAGAAACTGATAGAGCTGCTTCAGGAAATGTCACTGACAGAGCTCACTTGTTGTAGTGTGTTGTTTGGTTCATCCCGTTGTAGTGTGTTGTTTGGTTCATCCCGTTCCTCCCTCTTGGTGGTTTCTCCCCAGTTGTCAATCTCCCTCTCCCATCCCATTTTTCCAGACCCTTACATTATCAATCTTCTTCCCCCTCCCCTGGAACCTTGTCTATCACCCGGCTGCCTCTCCCCTTCTTCTAGAAGACTTCGGGAGAGGCGTCGAGTGGTTGGTCAAGGACCAGAAGTCCCCTCCCTGTTATTCTCCCATTGGTTCCCCTAACTGTCAGTAATCTCCCCTCAATCACTCCCCTTGATGCCCATTGGTGGGTGATTGGTCCCCTCCCTTGTTACCTCCCACAGTTATAAGTTGTTGCACACCACTGTTCTGTGCCTTTTGAGGTTGTATCCCCTGAGGTGGGGAACCCTCTGTGGTTCCTTAATAAAGCCTTGGATTATTACGCCTTGAAAGGACTGCTTCCTACTCTGCCTTGGTCTGCGTCGCTCTCCTGTGGGGACCCTGGACAGAACCCAAAGCCGCCGTCCGGCACTCCTGAGCCCTGCTGGAAGCGCTGGGCAGTGTCCCCCGCTGCTTGCTGTGCTAGCCGGGTGGGCAGGCCGAGTGGCAACTTGGTAGAGGGCACTGTGACATTCACTTTCCCTTTTTTTCCTGGTTAGAGCATTTCTTCAGAAAATATCTCCTTTTTTTCCTTCCTTAGCAGTTATTCCAAGTCAAAATGGTTTTTCCAAGTGCAGTCAGTTTTTTAAGAAGGTGTCATAAAAAGTTTCCTTTCAAAGCTGAGAGTTTAGTAACCCCCTCTATACAGTTATTGTTACAGTTAAAATGTTTACAAAGTGTTACAAAAAGTTACCCGTTCTGTTCTGCATGTGTTCGGTGTTAAAAACCAAGTTCGTCTGGAGGGGAGAAGCTCTTTTTATTTCCAGTAGGCAACATCATCAAACCTAGCCAGAACTTCCATCGCTTCACATCCAGCATCATGCCTCAGAAGACTGCTACACACGCACTCGCCTATGTATGCAAATGAAAGGAGAGAATCCTGGGAAAAGGACTCAGGAACCAGCATGTCACCATCCAGAGAGTCACCAAAAAGACATTCCAGCCTCTGGACAACACCTTTGAATGAGTGGTAATGTAACCGTTTCACGTACCGAATTACGAGTCTCGCTCTGAGTTACAGGCACCCTCTCTGGTGGGAACCCCCTGGACTAACAAGCCCTGTTGACTTCCCAGGATTTCCCGCGAGGTTAGAAGCCCGACCTGCCTTCCATCTGCACCTCAGAAGACAGTTTGTTGGAACCTCCTCCTCACTGGCGAAGACCCCAAGGCTGGCACTTGGATGGGTCCCCCTCCCCGCTGAATAAAGAGCTGATTCCTCAAAAAAGGCTCCAGCCCAGATTTTTCCTATAACAAAGGGGTTTGGGGTCCTGCTCTGCACACAATCATTTTTCCCAGGCACATGGCGGGATTCTTGGGGTGTTCTGTGCAGGACTGTTGGACTTGATCCTTGTGAGTCCCTTCCAAATCAGGATGTCCCATGATTCTATAATTCAAAGATCATGCTGCCTCTGCTGTAAAACTTTCAGGGAAAAAGCAATGGTGGGTAACACAGTTGATAGAGATTGAGAGCTGACCATGGCCAGGACTTGCTTTGTCTCCTTGATGTGTCCCAGGCAGCCACAGGCACAACAATCCACCTGGATCACTAATGCACACCTGCTTTTCCTTATTGATCGTTTTCACATCCCTGTGCATTGTCTGCTCCCATCTGTCAGCTGCTGGGAACTGCAGCCTCTTCCAGCATGTGCCCCCTGTGTTGTGCTGTGCTGTGCTGTGGAAGAGGCTGGTGAGAGATTCTCGGGATGTTTCATCAGGGCTTCACTGTCCATGGACATGCAGTGAGATTTTCTCTGCCCCTCTTGGATCTCCATCCATCTTGTCATGGCAGGCTGAGGTCTGCTGGGCATCCAGTGCTTTTCATTGCTGCTCTTTGGGGATTCTCTCAGTTCAGCACTTGGAAGAGTCTCTTCCCAAGCAATGTTTGCCGAGGTTTGAATTTTTTGGGAAGGTTGATTTTTTTTTTTCCTACAGTAATCTCCCAGGTTCTACCCTGCCCTAGGATTTGACATGATTTCTAGGCTCACGCTGTACAAGTGGCTGTGCCAAGGAGACTCCAGGGATTACCTCGTGACTTGGAGGAGGAGAACAGGAGCAGCTGCTTGTACCTTGTCCCTGACAGCTTTGGCAAGCGCTGTCTTGGGGAGGGTTTGGCCACACAAAGTTTGGGGCTTGTTCCAAGACTTGGCCTTAAATGGCTGAGGGTTTATTTTATTGCTGATCTGCCATGTTTGGAGGGAATTACCAGCTCAAAAGGCCATTACTGAACACTGGGAATTTTTTCATTTGTTCATTTGCTCAGAACAGATTAAAACACGACCATCCTTTTTGCCCTTTCTCCAGGGCTTGGGTAGGAAGCAGTCTCAGACTTTTCCGGCTAATTTCCCACGATGGCTGTGCCTTCAGCAACAGCACCAGCAGCTGTTCCAGCACTCCCTTTCCAGCCCGTTAGCAGGTGCTCCCATTTTAAATCCTCTCCATGGATTATGAATCGTGAGCCAGGAGCCTTATGGAGGTATTGTGTTGGCAAACATTTCTATTTCCAAGAACCTTTCCTTCTATTCCCTGAGGGTGGAGTGTTTCCCCCGTTCCAAAAGGGAGGAAGGAATAGGGAAGATTTTCAAAGAGCAAAGAGCTTTTCAAAGATCCCTGGTGTGTAGCTGGCTTGGAGGAGGAGAGAGAAATTGTCTTACCCGGACTGTAGAGTCATTTAGGTGGGGTGGGGGTGTGCAGCTGTTCCCAGCGCTAGTGGGGGCTGTGAATCCTGGGATCATTAAATAGTTTGGGTTGGGAGGGGACTGAAAGCGCATCTCATTCCCCCCGCTGCCAGGGGCAGGAACCCCTGCCACTAGAGCAGGTTGTTCGGGGGGCTTATTTATCCTTTGGGATGGGGTGGAGTGGGAGGCTGAAAGGGAGGAAGGCAGGGAAGATGGCGGGGGCTGTAGGCAGCGCGACCTACAACTCCCAGAATACTCTGCGGGAGGGCCCGGCACCAGCAGCCAATCGGAGCGCGCGCTGCCGCGGTATAAATTGTGACTGCGGTTCTATTTCCGCCTCTGTTGGCTATGGCGGCGAGTCGAGGAAGCTCGGGGTGGGCATCGGGGACCATCCGGCGCCATCCTCCCTCACTGGGGCTCTCCCGCCGCTCGGCTCCGCCGCATCGGCGCCCCGTGAGCATCGCGCCCGACGGCGGCACTTCGGTGCGCTCCGAAGGGCAGCGCGGCCTTGCCCTCGCCCTCTGGCTCAGGCCGGGCTCGGCCCCGGGTGAGTGAGGGACTCCCGAGGCTGAACTAATCCGCTGTCCTGGGACAAGCGGCCGCGCGCGGAAGAGCCCCTGGGACCCACCCGGCCCTATCGAAGCTGCGTCTGTCGGTGTTGTGGTAGAGGCAGTCAAAAAGGAGCCGAGAGCAAAGGGATTTTCCGCGACGGTCGCCGCTCAGATGGACCCTTCGTAACTGTCCGGCAACACTTCCGGAAAATACATGTCACGCCATGGGCTAGGGGGGTTACTGGTGCTGGAAGCAGGTGGCTGGCTGCCGCAAATCCCTGCCCCTGGGGTCCAAATGATGCACCGGGAAGGGGTGGAGGGTGTGTGCCCTGTTTTTCTATAGTTTTGTTTTTAACTTTCTTCTCTTGTAATTTCTGAAGCTCAAGATTCTTCTTCCCCAGCAGCATCCTGGCATACAAGGTAATACCGAGGCATGGGATGACTGGTGATGTCCTCTTCTTTGAGCAGGTGAGATGGGCGATCCAGGTTCTGGGGTCCTCCATTGGGCTGAGAATTTGGTTGGTTTTGTGGCCTCTCTGGGCCAGAGTAGCAACCAGCAGTGTTTCCTGCTCCTCTGCTAGCGGGCAGTGCCAGCACATGCTGTTCCAAGGCTATGCATCCTCCACAGGGCTTGTCCTTGGGGCTGGGCCTTGCAAACTCCCTTAGTTCTTGCTCCACCCAGATCATGTATGAGTGAGATAAGGGCAATTCCTCTCTCTGGGGCTTGCTAGAGGCAGAACTGGGAATCAACCCTGATCCAGAGCCAGTCAATCACTCTGTCACAGACTTGTAAGACTCCATGTTTACCTGCATGTTTATCCAAGAGCTGTGGCTCCACGCAGTAGCTGCAGGTCTCCAACAACATGCCAGAGCAATGGGAAGGTCTTTGACTGCTGGGCCTCTTCTGCCCATGACTGTCACTCACCCCTCCAATACATTTTTGGGAATTGGGCTGTTCTTTGCTCATGGTTTCAGGGTCAAATATGAGTCAAGTGTGTCTATAAGAGTCTGCCGTTCACTGCTGATACTGGGGGTATGTTGCGATGTCTTCCAGGGGTCCTGGGTGTTCCAGAGCTCACCCATCTGATGGATAAACCCAGGTGAGAAGGTAAAACCCTTGTTGGATCTCTACAGCCCATCCCTCCAAATCCCTTTCCCATCAGATCTGAATACCGATCTTGTGGTCGAAAAAGGAGGAAGAGTAAAATTCATGCTGGTCTTGGGCTCTCTGCAGGTGTGTTCTGTGCTGAGAGGGGCCACTAGGAAGACAGGTGGCACTGGCCTCACTATCTTGGGAAGTCTGGTTGGGAAGGAAATTCCTGGTCAGAAGAAGGGATAAAAGCTGGGCACAGGAGGCAGAGGTGCCATGAGGGTTGGAGGGCTGGGATTTGTTGGGAATATTTGAGCTGTGGATTTACAATGACCCATTGGCTTCAGGCGCTAAACTCTGGCTCTGTTTTTTCAGCAGTTACTCTATGGAAAAAGGTGAGAACCTCTGAGCCCTGTCCCAAGGGCTTCAGCTTGCTTCCCATAGGACCTGAGTTGTAGGGAAGCTGCAGTGTGAAGCATGTGAGTGTCCCCTGGGGTTGGGATGGGCAGTAAGTTTAAACTAGGTACTGGGAGGAAATACTTGGCTGTAAGGGAGAGGAGGCCGTGGTTGCCCAGAGGAGCTGTGGCTGCCCCGTCCCTGAAGTGTCAAGGGCCAGGTTGGATGGGGCTTAGGCTATCCTGGTCTGGTGGAAGGTGTCCCTGCCTGTAGGAGGGTGTGGAACGGGGTGAGCTTTTAAGGTGCCTTCTAATCCAGACCATTCTGGTATTGCATGATATGGAATGGGGTCTAGAGGATGGGACAGTTGAAGCTGACTATGCCTGTGCTGGAAGTGGCCAGTTTGTCACTTGGACTGTGCAGGTGGGAATGATCAACCTCGTTTCAGAGGCTTTTAATTGGCCAGAGTTCTGATCAGTGGTGCAGGGTGTGAGTAAGATCAGTGGCAGTGCAGCCTGGTCCATGATGATTCCCAAGTCTGGAGACTGTTGGATGAGTCCTGCGGATATGGGGCTGAGGCCAGGCATGACCTACCCAAAACCACAGGATGGGGAGGGAACATCCAGGAGTCCTGGAATGTGGATGGCATCTCACACAGTGCTGAGCCCAACTGCTCACCAGCTCAGCTGGATTCTTTTTTATCCCTTTTTCAGGTCTAAGCAGAGGGTGAGCCATCTCTGGGGGACTTGGTGCTGCAGTGCCAGACTGTTCTTTGCCAGCCCTCCAGAAGAGGGAGCTCTGCAGGGCCAGATCCTGCCTCCTTCCAGAGCTATGAGCTCCACCAAGTGGGATCAGCCACTTCTGGGTTTCACTCACCTGCAGTGGAGGGAGATTAAACTGGTTTGGCTCCAGGTGTTGCTCAGATTCCCATTCAGGTGCTCCACATGGAAGAACAGTCTGTTCCATGGAGTTTTCTCAGGAGGCAATCTGGATATCAAATACTTGGTTAGAGCAGGGAGCCAGTAATGCCAAGGTGATGGGTTTGATCTCTGTACAGGCCATTCATTTAAGAGCTGGCCTCAATGATCCTTGTGGGTCCCTTCCAACTTGGAATATTCTCTGTGTGTGATATGAGTTTGAATAAATGCAATTACTTCAAATCCTTGTGGTGTCTCCTGTGTTTGAGTTGCATTGGGATGGGTTGAACCTAGGCTAGCTCTGAGCCAGGGAGCCTGAGTATCCCCTTCCCCTGGAGCTCACCAGTGCACAGAGGCGAGTTCCTGTGCTTGCTGCAGCACGTGCCATTGGGGTGTCCCCCCACAGCCCTGGGCAGGGGTCCCTGGAATGCAGAAACACACTAGTGCCTTTATGGAGGTCCTAGAGCAGCTCCTGCAACCTTAGGGTGTTCCAACACCCTCAGCTGGAGCCTTGGTGATGCTGGTTGCCTGTTTCGTCACTGGAGAAAAATGGGTTGTGGGGAGCCACAGCCTCTGAGTTGGAGCCACTCCTGTCCCTGGATGGCTGGGCTGTGGCAAAGCCTCTGCACCTGAGGTAATCTGGCTGCCAAGAGTACTTTGTCCTGGAACACTGAGCTGGTGCCTCTGACCCCTCTGGTCTCCTACCTGCAGGTCTTGAGAGCCTCTTCCGTGTGGAGCATCTCCCAGCTCTTGCAGAATCTTGGCTTCTGGGGGACACCAGCGAGTCTTCACTCACTGGCTGGCTGTCCCTGTTGTCACCAGCTCTGGAGACAGCTGGCATGTTGCAACACAACATCCTAGTGGTAACAAACGACTAAATGCCAGTATGTTGCAAGGAAGTGATTAGAGCTGAACATGTGTTGCTGCTGCAGTTTGAAATGTTGAGCTGTTACTACGGTTTGTGTGTTGGAGTTTGGTAGTTGGAAAGCAGACAAATGGAAAAATGTAAATTTAAAAACAGGGGAATTAAAAAGGCAACTAACTTCATTCAGTGATTTTCCTAAGTGGTTAAAATAACTATGCAGCAGCTCCAAACTTTTTTTTTTTGTGTGTGTGTGTGTGTGTGTGTGTGTGTGTGTATACCTGAGAAGAAGACTTAACCATCTTACTTTCCTCAGTGTTACCAGGAAGGATGAGGACAGAGCTCCCTCCCTGGGGCAGTTTGTTTGTCTGCCTGGGTGACTGCGGGGCCAGAGCCGTCCCTGTCTGCAGGTGGGGTGGGGACAAGGGTGGAGACCTGTCCTGCTGCCACTAGCACAGCAGGAACGCGGTGAGTCGGGATCTGGCCAGCTCAGCCATGGAGACAGCGATAGATTCTCCCCAGGATCCCGACCCCGAGGAACACTTCCAGTTCCGCATCATCGTGCTAGGGGATGCGGCCGTGGGCAAGTCCTCGCTGCTGCGCTGCTTCGCTGACGGGCCAGGTGGAGGTCCTGGTGTGGCAGCCACCCCCGGCCCCACCGTCGGTGTCGAGTTCTACAGCCGGACTATCCTAATGCCGCCTACTGGCAAGGCCAAACTGCAGCTCTGGGACACGGCTGGCCAGGAGCGGTTCAGGTGAGGTGGGTATGTGGACCCCAGCAGCCCACTGAGTCATCCTCCCACCCTGTGGTGTTTGTAAATCCCTGGCTGGGCATGCAGGGACAGACAGCGATGGCTCATTGGGACGCTGATGCTTTAGGGCCAGTGACACCTTGTGCTGAGGCTGTAGTAACACCGGAGCTGTTTAGGGGAGCAGCCAAGGGAGCAGGGCCAGGTGCTGGTTGGAGTGGGCTGGGGCTGGGTGGTTTCTTTCCTGATTGCATCAGGCTGGAGCCAGGAGCATCTGGGAGTGGGAGAGAGGCTCAAATGGGGCACGAAGGGCTGAAGAGCAAAGTGGTGTGGCTGGAGCTGGGCTCCCAAGCCCTGTGCTTCCCTTCCCTGGGAACCTTTTGGGGACCCCAGGGTTGGTCCTGGTGGTGCCCTGTTTCTGTCCCACTGCACCCGGGGCTGTTGGGGGCATAACAGTACCACAGAGTCCCTGAAAACCCACAGGTCTCTTCTGGAGCCCCCCCAGTCTGGGGAGAAAATTGAACAGAAAATGGGGGTGTAAATGGCCAAGACAGGTCTCCCTTTCCCACTCCCGAGGTCCAATCTGTCACCCAAAAATCTCCCAAGCTCCATCTTAGAGTTGTCAGTGTGAGAGCTTCCCAGTATCCTTTGAAACCCTTCTGGGTATGCCCAGATCCATCACCAGGTCCTTCTACCGAAGTGCTGCAGGGGTACTGCTGGTGTTTGATCTCACCAACCGGGCGTCTTTTGAGCACATCCCTGAATGGTATCGCGAGGCTGCGGGGGACAGGCTGCCTGTGTTTGTCCTCGTGGGACACAAGTGTGACCTGGTGGCCGAGCGAGCCGTATCAGCAGAGGAAGCCAAACACCTCGCCACTACCCTGGGCATGGCCTTCGTGGAGACCTCAGCCCGCAGCAACCTCAACGTGGTGTTGACCTTCCAGACACTGACTGGGGGTATCCAGCAGGCACTGGGCCAGGGGATCCTTGCCCCATAGCAGCGATGTGATGGCATCAGGCTCATCCCTAACCAGAGTCGCCACCAGCCCCTGGCAGAGAGGGAGCCCCAGGAGCACTGCCAGTGCTGATGGGGATAGGGGGATGTGGGACCCTAACTCATGGGGATGCTTCTCTCTCCACCCGGCAGGTGCAGCCCTTGGATGATTATGGGGTTGGGTCTCCCACCTGGGCTTGGGTTCATTTCAAACCTTAATTTGGGGACTCTGAAAAAATAATATTCTCCTGTAGGAGTGTTTTTAAAAAACTAAGGCTTTTCCGCACTAAATAAAGCTGTGCCAGACACTGCCTCCCAGGCAGGGACACAGCACTCAACTCAGGGCATGGGGAAACCTCTGCTTTTGGAGGCATTGCTGGTGGGGAAACAGCTCCCCTTGTCTGGGACACTTTTCAGGTTGTCCTGTCCATGGGAAAATGGGAACAGGCACCCCTGAGTGCTTCCAGCTGGATGGAGCCAAAATAAAGGGAACAAAGGGGTTCCAAAGGGGCCATGCAGCACCGATAGTGCTGGGAACGCCTCCTGGGTGGAGGAGCTCCCTGCCTGCCTGCACACGCTCCTGGTGCGGGGGTGGCAGTTCTTGGCAGCCGGCAGAGGCACCAATGGAGCCACGGTGGCAATACCAGTTCCGGGTGATCATGCTGGGGGACTCGACAGTGGGGAAATCCTCGCTGCTGCGGCGCTACACCGAGGGTATCTTCCTGGATGCTGTCAACCAGACGGTGGGGGTGGACTTCTACGTCCAATTCGTGGAGCTGGAGCCGGGGCTGCGAGTGAAGCTGCAGTTCTGGGACACAGCCGGGCAGGAGAGGTTCAGGTGGGTCCATGGTGTGGTGGAGATGGGTGTTCCCCTCCAGATTTGGGGTGGAGTGTTGTGATTCCCAAGCCCAGAGAGGTCCTTGATGTGGCTGTGTTCCCACTTGTCCCTTTGGGTGAGGAACTACCATGCCAAAAGCCAAAGCCAAGGGAAAGAAGCCCTTGGGACTGCCTTGTAAGCCCTTGCTCCAGCTCTAAAGGGGGTACTGTACTCCCCCAAGAACACCCCTACCACACCAGCTGCAGAGGGGGCTGGGGAACATCTGGGAGCCCACTGGGTGCTGAGCAAAACATCTTCCTCAGCTCAACTGCTAGGAGCCTTCACACCTCACTGTGGGGCTGTCTGCACCAGCCAGGCAGCTCCTGGGGACAGGAAAGCTTGGGAGATGTGGCTGCAGGGGATGGGAGAGTGGCAGATCTGGATTTGCAGGAATGGGAGAGTTCCAAGACTGTTGCAGCAGAGATGGGAAAGTACTGGGGACATGGCAGCAGGGACAGAAGTGTTGCAGGACTGTGACAGCGGGGATGGTGGAGCCCTGGGGACATGGCTGCAGACACCGGGGTACTTGGGGGCTGTGGCTGCAGGAGACAGATGAGGTTTGCTGGCTGAGCAGGGACAGAGCTGCCCCTAGAGCTCTTATTGACACAGCAAAAAGCTGATTCTCATTCCTCTCATGGTACTTTGAACACAAGGTGCTGCTTGCAGGAGTAGGTCCTAGCCAGGGCTGCTCTGCAGGCAGGGAACGTGCTGCCTGAGGAGCCACAGGGAACCCCGTGGGCCACTCACCCCCCTGCTCTTGGCACCCCAGGTCTGTGACTCGCTCCTACTACCGCAACTCGGCCGGGGGGATGCTGCTCTTCGACCTTACCAACCGTGCATCCTTTGAGAGCATCCGGCGATGGCACCAGGAGGTGACTGACACGATCCAGCCCTTCCGCATGGTCTTCCTGCTGGTGGGGCACAAGAGTGACCTGGCTGGGCAGCGCCAGGTGGGCCAGAGGGAGGCGGAGAAGTTGGCGGCCTCACTGGGTGTCCAGTATGTGGAGACCTCAGCCAAAGACGCTTCCAATGTGGTCCAGGCCTTCCAGATGCTGACAGTGGCCATTTACCAAGCGCTGCAGACAGGGTGGTTGGTGGCCAGCGAGGTGTGGGACGGGGTGAAGAGCAGTATCCCGCTGCAGGTGCTACCAAAGGCTCAGGCACTGGAGAAGGAGGAGAAGCAGAAGAGATGCTCATGCTAGAGCTGGGGACACTGGCAAGGCAGGGTCATGCTAGGCTCAGGAGGGGAAGTGGGTATGGAGCAGCCAGGCACAGGCAGGAGTGTCATGGCCATATTAAATACCTCTGGTCACCCTCTGCCTGCGTTTTCCTGGGACAGAGGAAGCACGTTGGAAGGATGAAGTCCCCTGGTGGGACTTCACAGGCCTGCAGATATCAGTGTCACCCCTTCCCCTATTATCTTTTGTACTGACTGAGATCCCAATCATAAAGCCGTAAATTCTTTACGTTTTCCCAAATAGAATTAAAAGTGACAAATCTATCATGGAACTCAGATGGTGAATCTGCCACTCAGGCTGTGTACATGCCTAGTTGAGTTCAAAGCAAAAATAACCACATACCATTCTGAGGAAACACCCACTTTCCTTTTTGGATTAATCTTCATACAATATAATTTCCAAAAATTCCTCTGTACAAGGCTGCAGAAAGGAGCTCCCCAGGCTCCTCATTCCACAGTGACAAGGAGAGGAATGAGCCTGGGATGGTCCTGGTGGGGAATCACTTCACCCACCCTGGTTTCCTCTGCAGGTACTGGGAGTCTCCAGAGAGCTGGACAGGGAGATGAGCCCATCTCTGCCTAGGGCTGCAGGAGCCTCCCTGTCATGCAGGGGTTTGCAGTGCTGTCAACTCCCTCATCCCTACAACAGTCCCCACAGCTTCCCTGAGGTCTGAGCAGAGCAGCAGGAACAGGCAGGGGCATGTGGCCTTTTCAATGATCAAGCACAGACAGTATCAGGGGGATCTTGACTTCCTGCCCTGTCACAACACCCCCTCCCAACAGTCCAAATATCCCAGCAACGGGGAAGGGACTCACTCTGGGTTGGAGGTCAGGAGGGAAGTGACCTGGCCACCCTGACTGGCAGGTGAGGGGCTGGCCAAATCCTTGTGGTCTAGAAGGGTCTGGAGGGGAAAATCTCTGGAAGAGCAGTCGAGGACACAGCTGAAGCTGTGTCAGGGGAGGAATAGATTGCATATTAGGAAACAGTTCTTACTCCAGAGGTTGCTTGGGCACTGACCAGGCTCCCCAGGATGGGACTGGTGGGGTGTCCTGGGCAGGCCAGGAGCTGGATTCAATAATCCTTGGGGATCTTTTCCAGCTCAGAATGTTAAACAATTCTGCTCCCTGTAAACTCTCAGGGGATTCCCCCACAGAACAGCACCACACAACGAGCTGAGGTGACAGGGACCCCGCCCCTGCCATCCCTTGTGCGATGCTGCCTGAAGAGCACAAGCCTGTGCCGGCAGCTTAGAATAATTTCTTTATTCATGAAAAACAAATGTAAGTATTTATATAAACACTGACATTACAAAGTACTGGAGCAGGTAGGGGCAGGAAGGAGGAAACAAAAACCTATACAGATGCTTCTAATACTGTCCCACACACAATCAAATGCTGTATCCCTTGGATAATCACTTGTACGATAAACCACTTTCAAGTCACAAATGAAAGTCTCTGTTTGAGATATGTTGCACTCTGAGGAGGAACGAGCAACAGGGCGTAGAATGTTTTTGGCAGGTCTCCTCATCAAGTCAAGATATTGCTGCACCATTAATAAAAAATAGATGCTTCTCTGTAAAGCATTAAAAAAAATATCCCACAGGTAACATCATGGGGGCTTCAGTGGAGAGGCAGGTTTCCCAAACTGCACTGGTGGTATCTCCGGCTCTGCCCAGGAGCTATTTCTTGGTAGTTTTGCGGATCAGTGCCATTCTCTGCAACAAAAGAGGGAAAACCATGGGAAGCTGAGCAGCTCAGAGCAGATGACTGCACAACCACCCACAGCAGTAACAAGGCATCCCAGGTGCTCCCAGGATGCTGCCTGACTTGCTTCCACACAGGTCTTTCTGTTTAAATCTTAATGGAGTCCCAGGCTGAAGTCAGAGGAGAAGGAAGTGTCAGTACTGCTCCACTTGGCACCCTGGGGCAGTGGAATGGAATCAAAGCTCATCTCAAGGCCCCCCTCTCTGCCCAGTGGGAGCTGCTGAACTCACTGCAGGGCAGCTCCTTCTAGACTCTGACCATGGCTTATAAAGCAATGGCCCAATGCAGTTTTAAAGCAAAATTAAGGGTGTATTCAGTCCCTTTGTACAGAGATGGAGTTGCCAGGGGCAACTGAGAACTGCTTGTGTGCAGCTCCCAGTTGGTTTTAACCTTCCCAAGCCCTTCAGCACCAAGAGCTGCTACTTCTCTTTGGGCAAAGCCAACATAGCTGAGGAGACACAGCAACCTCAACCCTCTGGCACAAACAGGTCAGGAGGCTCTGGAAGTCATTTCCGGTCTGAACCACTTGGAAGAGGCAACAAATTCAGTGTCAGGAGGCCATGACCACCATCCTCATATCAGCCTTCCATGTGATTCCTGGTGTTGTGAGGGCTTCTCACCTGTTTGTGAGCTTCTGTAGTGCAGGCTTTTTTGTAGGGCCTGATTTCTTCAGAACCAAAGCCCGGGATCCACATGTTCCACTGGCGTTCTGGAATTCACAGAATGGTTTCAGTTGGAAGAGACATTAGAGCTCATCCAGTTCCAATCCCCTGCCATGGGCAGAGATGCATTATCTACTCACAGGCTTCCACCACAGCACTGCAGCTGTGCCCAGCTGACTCCAGGAGGATCTGAGAGCTGGGGGTAGAGGGGAAAAAACCAGACATAAGTCACTCACCGAGGTGCAACTGGACATCTTTCACTTCCAGGGTATTGGACTTGCGGTGCCGTGCGAGTTGGCAGGCAGCTGTCACCACACTCTCAATGAAGTCATCAGCAATCTGTAGCAGCATCTGTGGTGGAACAAGGGCAACAACCAGTCTGGTCACCACTGAGCAGTTGAAATTATGTGGGAAGACGAAAACAAGCACTCAGAAGCTGGTATTTAGAACTACAGAATGTCCTGAGTTGGGAGGGACCCACAAGGATCATCCAGGCTAACTCCTGGCCCTGCACACCCCAGCAATCTCCATCCTGTGCTTGAGAGCATTGTCCAAATGCTCCTTGAGTCTGGCCGCCTGGAGAGCTGGCATTGCCTGGGGAGCCTGTTCACTGCCCAGTCACCCTCTGGGGGAAGAACCTTTCCCTGATCTCCAGCCTGACCCTCCCCTGACCCTGCTCCAGCCATTCCCTGGGTCCTGTCCCTGGTCACAGAGAGCAAAGATTGGAGCTGCCTCTCAGGAGGAGCTGCAGCCCCCACTGAGCTCTGCCCTCAATCTCCTCTGCTCCAGCTGAACACACCAACTTCCCTCAACTGCTCCTCTTGTGGTGCCTCCTGATTCTTCCCCATCTTCAGAGTCTCCTTTGGGTGCCCTCTAATAGTTTTACATCTTTCTTATATTGTGGTGTCCAAAATTCCACTCAAAGGAGTGGATTTCATAGGTGTTTGCTGCAATTGCTGTTTTAGAAGCCTTTTTGGGACTGGGATGCACAAAAACAGGGATGGCTGAAGGCTGCATGGGAAAACAAGTGTTAAATGAACCAATGCTCCCTCCTTGGACAAAGGGCCACTGATCTGTGACAAATCCCAAATGAACTCTTTCTGCAGACCCTTCCATGGGTTGGAACCTACTTCTTCCACATCTTCATCCAGCTGCTCATTCGGATCCACCTCACGCACCAGGTCCTGCAATTTCTTCTTGGTTAAAACCTGAACGTGTGAGAGGAGAGGAAGGATTTACTGCCCTGCTCCAGCAAAGAAGCTGTCTGTGGAACACAGCCACAACCACAACCACCTCCTCCCCCATGCCGAGTCACACTGTTGACACAGTCTATCAGCTCAGGAATGGCAGAGATAAGAAATATCAGGTGTTAAGGAGTAATTTTCAAGCACCAGTGGTTGCTCTGGACAGCAACTGGAGTGCAGCAGCCAGGATAAATGTTTGCAGCACTAAAATGCTGCTGGCAAGGAGTGGAAAGGCAAAACTACCAGTGTTAAGATGCAGACAGCAAGTACAATCAGCGTATCATTGACTAAAGTTGTGCTCAGGGCACCAGGGAAGCTTTTCCATGGCTCTAGCTTTAGGAGCTTTAGTGCTTCATATGGAAAACAGAGTTGTGGGAATGCTGGGTTATTCCAGGGCAGTTAGACTGGTAGGAGCAGAAACCACACTGGGCTGAAGAACAGGATGCCTGAGTCTTAGAAGATATGGATGGAAGTTGTCAGCCTGGTAGGGTCAAGCAGACACAGATGGGAAATACCTGCCTTTCCTCATTCCTTCACTGCTGTGGCTGTTTTGTGCTGGGGTCTAGCGCACTTCCTAAGAGTTTGGGTGCCAGCAAAGCCATCAAGGAACAATGCCAGGGCATTCCCTGGGCAGCAGTTTTATGCTCATCAAAGGTTCCATGTCAGGTTGGGCTGGAATGGACCTTAAAGCTCATCCCATTCCACCCCCAGCCATGGGCAGGGACACCTTCCACTACCCCAGGCTGCTCCAAGCCCTGTCCAACCTGGCCTTGGACACTCACAGGGATGGGGGCCATGGGCAGGGAGACCTTCCACTGCACCTCACCACCCATTTCACCCCATATTTCTCCCAACTAAATTCCATTTAAAAATAACTTTCCCCATCACACCCCAATATACACTTTCCTAAGACTGGAAAAACCTCTACACCTACAGCATCCAAACCCCATCCAGCCAGGAAGCACCTGGGAGAGAGGAACTCTGAGAGGAAGTCTTGCTCACTCAGTAACTGATACTTTAATAAACATTGTATTTCTGTTGGTGATTTAAGGAAGGTGAAGGAAGCCACAGGCAAGTCTGTGATGCTTGTGATGTCCGAGCATCATCCCTGTCATCCCAAAGTCAGGGATGGAATTACCTGGTTGCTTTCAGGACTGAGCCGCCCTCCTCCGCTGGGCGTTCCTGGCATCTTTGCTACAGTGGTACTGTTGGCCATGGAGCTCTGTGGGGGGGTGCTGGATGGTTCCGGCTTGATCGAGGAGAAGTTGGAGAGATTGATCAAGGTAGAAGGGCCAAACTGGTTCATAATCTGTTGGGCTTTAGCTTTTAGATCATAAAGTTTGTCTAGGTCCTGCTTCTTCTTGGGGTTGTGGGGATCCAAACCAATCAACTTGAAAGGGAGAGGAAAGCCATGGTTAGCAAATAGAAGGAATTCAGCAGGGTGAACAGAACTTTGTCCAGAGAAAACCACAGTGTTCTGACAGAGCCTGCAGTTTATAGATCAGGAATCTCTGCTCACAGCATGAAGGGAGAAGTAATGCTTAGTAGCAAAGAAAACCTTCCCTGGTGTATGGAAAAAAGTTTTCCAGCCTAGCTAGTTTTCCACTAGCTGCATGCTGGTGACAGCAGCACTGACCCATTCATCCCTTGAGATGAATCCCCCCACATCCACCCCCACGCAGCCTTCCTGAACCCATCTCTCACAAAGAATAGACCACTCACAGCAGATTTAACTGCAAGACATGGCTCATTCCTGCTGCAGCAGTATGGAATCCCTCGTCCCCACAATCCAGAGCCCCAGAGAAAAGGCAGGACCAGCCTCCCTGGGGTCTCCACAGGGTACGGGTCTTGGTTTTGGCAGCATCACACTCACAGCCAAGCCTGCAGTGACCCCTCCATATGGGATTGACAACATGAGTTCATTTTGGGTTCTGAGAGCACGATCTGGTGCTCAGAAGGGGAGGAACACGTGTGCCCACACCTGCCCCTTGTTCCTCCCACACTGGGCAACTGACAGCCACAGGAAATTAAGTGGGATTTATGGAGCTCCCAGTGGTGAACCACAAGTGGATTGTGTGGTTATACAGATCCTTCAGGTGCTGAAGTTACTCAGGTTGTTGGTCATGGGGTGAACACTGACTGGCACCTCCTCTGTTTATGCTCTAAGCCCCAGGCTCAATGAAGTTCCAAACCCTGCATCTTCCACTGCCACAATTATCGTGGGTAGCAACAACAGGTCTGTCACAGGGAAAGAGAGTTTAAAGAATGGTTTGATGGCAAAGCCTCTCGTGGTGGGGCCAGATATAGCTGACAAGCTGAGGCTGATCTCACGAGAAAAGAAGCATTTGTTTAACTAGCTTTACGGGATATTCATGCACAGTGTCTGCTCCCTGATCTACAAAAAGACATTTCCCTTCATCAAAGCAAGCCTGGTTAGTTTGAATTAATTAATATCAAAACCTGCAGAGAAAGCACATGGGAGAATTTAGAAGCTTTAGTGCTTCACTCCAATGCACACTCATGCAATTGTAGACATGGAGCCCTTTGAGGGGAATTTATATCCCTGACACCGTTCTGCTGTGCCCTGAGCAAGTTTCCAGCTCCATTTTAATTGAATAAACAATGGAAAATCATCATGTTTACACGCTAAACCCCTCAGCTGGCACTTCTGGCTGAGGAGTCTAGCACAAGATCGAGAGGGACCTTCTGTCTTGGTTTTAGCTGGGGTTGATCTCAGGCTGTTCACCCCATGCCTCACTTCACAGATCCACAAAGCAGGAATTCCTACCCATTATGCAGGGAAGGAAGCACTGGAATCCTCAGACACAAAGCCCCAGAATCCTCGGACAGAAGTACTTCAGCAGCATAAAGTCGTTTTGTTGGTTTATTCACAGATATTACTACACCCTTCACATGCCACTAAGATCCCTGAACATAAAACTCATGGAAGGATTCACAGGGTAAATTCCAAATGCCAGCTTCATTTACTTACAGCTATCTGAGTGTCTAGATCTTTAATTACATCAGCAACTGCTGTGAGCCCAGTGAGTGGAAAAGCCATAGCCCACATCCTTCCCAGAACGTCACCAGTCAGTGTTACCTACTCTGGCATCCTCTTCCACATAACTCTCATTCCTACAAAAACACCAGATACTTTTTGTATCACCTGTTCTATGTAAGATAGTTAGAGAAAACAGTTTCACAAGTTGTTCTCACTGTAGTGCCACAGATTTGTCAGAAAAGATCATACAGTCGTTGCTGTGGAGGACAAGCATCCTGCAGGATTCTGAAGAAAAATACGGCCAAACTCCCCTTTTCTGCCAGGAAACAGAGCATCCTGGTACCTGCTGGTTTCCAGGTAAGCCCAGACTATCACAGCAGCAGCTCCCTCCAGAGCAGGAGGAGGTTTGGTTGCTGCAATCAGCACCATGACTTGTTCAGCTCTGGGACAGCACACCATTAGAGCCATAACTAAAATCCATGTTAATGACAAACAGCACAATTCCTTGGAGTGCTCAGGAGGCTTCCACTTCCATTAACCATAGCGATTTTCACCAAATATCTAAATACAATCATAGAATCTCCGAATGGTTTGGGTGGGAAGGAAACTTAAGCTCATTTCATTCCACCCCCTGCCATGGGCAGGGAGACCTTCCACTGTCCCAGGTGACTACAAGCACCGTCCAATCTGGCCTTGGGCACTTCCAGGGACGATGCAGCCACAGCTTCTCTGGGCAACCTGTGCCAGGGCCTCATCACCCTCACAGGGAGGAATTCCTTCCCCGTATCCGATCCCCCCCTGCCCTCTGGCAGTGGGAAGCCATTCGCTGTGTCCTGTCCCTTCAGGTCCTTGTCCCCAGTCCCTCTCCAGCTCTCCTAGAGCCCCTTTAGGCACTGGAAGGGGCTCTGAGAGTCTCCCGGAGCCTTCTCTTCTCCAGGCTAAACATCCCCAGCTTATAGCGCTCACCAGCCCCACGGAGACCGCCGGGATGTGAACGAATCCCCCTCCCAGTGCAGAACATCCCCGCCAGGAGTCACGGGGCAGAACGAAAGCCAGCGACCACCACGGGGACCGACTCGGTGCTCACTCTTGTATTCCCTCCCGGATTTTCAACACCGGTGTGGAATCCCCAGGTGCTCCGCGCAGCCCCCTCAAGCCCCCCGTACCTCCCCATGACCCGCGGGCACGCCGAAGCACCGCTACCACCGCCGCGCTCCCTCCGCCGCCCGCTGACACCCGGCAGCGCTTCCGCTTCCGGCTGTCGCCGCCGCCAATGGGGAGCGAGTCCCCTGCGCGCGCGCACATCCCCGCCAATCAGGAGAGACTCCGCCTGCGAGTGCGTGCGCGCCAGGCGCTCCCGCCAAAGGCGCTCCTCCTCCCTGCGCTGCCTCAGGGAAGAGGCATGCCCAGCATGCCCCGCGCGATTTGCATAACCCTGGCCGCCCAGAAAGCGGGGAAACCGGCACTTTTTGGAGGGAAACTCGCAGAAATGTCGATAAGAAATGAGCACTGGATGAGGAAGGACAGAAGAACAGACAGACCAAACGTCGTGTTTGGTGTCTGCGGCATCCCTCGCCCTGACCTAGCCGGTACACCGGCGCTTTCCGATTCTGAGTGGGTGAGCGCAGCAGCTTTAAAAAGGGCTTCTGTCGTGCGTGGCACGGGGGGGCTCCGCGCCACCCCTGCGGAATCGACATCAAGAGATTTCGGAAGCACAATTTTTGTGAGAGAGGGCTGCCGGTAACCGCTTGTTCCGGCACCCCGGCATCGGTAAAGGACAGAGAGAGACGGGGGGTGGAGGTTATGACACCACTAGGGCGAATGGTCACATCTCGGGCCAGCAGGTGGTGCGGGGCACTGCGCTCCACATCTTTCTGTATGTAATACATATATTTACGTAGGATTACTTTAAGAAAGCCCCCGGCTAGCACGGGGAAGGTCCTCCTTTACACGCCTTCCCCCCCCCCCCCGCCCAATATTGTGCGGCTATGCTCCCCTCCTCACAAGGCTTCATGGTACACGTGTGCGAGGAGACAGTGCCTAGACCGCTCGTGGGACCCCTCAGAATAGGAACCGTCAGTCCGCTCCACCCCAGCTGACAGCACCCCGGGCCGCAGGGCAGGGGTCTGGTACTGCACCGGGCAGCACCCGGCAGGCCCCGCAATGCTGCAAGTGCTGCGATGCATCCTGGCGGGCTCCGGCTCACTGAATGGCATGGCGTACTCCGGCTCTGGTGGCAGTGGCTCCGCGTACTCATGGTGCTTTCCTGGGACGTCATAGTGGCTCAGGACCAGCGGCAGAGTATAGCCCTCTTCCAGGAGTGGCTTGAAGGTGGAGGGACCTGTCTGGCTGCTGGGGCTGACCTGCACCACGTCTGGCTCAGCGTACTCTGAAACAGGAAGGCTGCCATGTCAGGAGGGTCATGGTACTGTGGCAGAGGTGGGTAGAGTGGGTTGAAAAACTGAGTATGTTTGGATTTTCAGGGATAGGAAAACTGCCAAAATCCATCCAGGGAAGGGCATCCACTCACGGAGACCTCACATTCCTCTGCCACACATACACAGAGGCTCCTGCTGTCCCCAGCCACTCTCCAGTGCCAACAGCTGTAATTGAGGTGGACTACTACTATTACTACTACTACTAAATAATCTGTGGTGTTATTACAATAAATTAGAATAATTAGTTATGATAATTAAATGGGCATGTCTAATTTATCAAGGCCTCCCTGTTGCACAGGACCACAATGCAGGAAGGGTCAGACCAGAATGGCGAAGGATGTGCAATTGGGGAAATTGGGCTCCAGCTCTGGGCTGAGGGACCAGTTCATACCCGGCTGTCCCTGTTACCTGGTGAATGGGTCTGGCTGAAGTCCCCTGGCATGGGGGCCATGGGGAAGGAGGCCAGGCTGGGGGCTGGCAGGCTCTGTGGGGAGCAGACCTGGCTCGACTCCAGCTTGGGGTACCCTGGGGAGGGAGAGGAAACCCTCAGTCATCACAGGCTGTCACCTGCACGTCCAGGTGTTCCTGGGTGGTGGGACAAGTCCAAGCTTGGCAGCAGAACCAGTTAAACCAGCTGCACCCCACAGCACACAGACCCCTGGTTTTGGGGAGGAGTTGTGGACCCTTTTACCTTTTGTGATCCCAGAGTTCAGTTCCACTGCTGACTTCCTGTCAAGGGGAGAGGCAAGATGGGGCAAGAGGTCCCAGCTACCCTGTGCCCACCACCACCCATCTCCTCACACCCACTGCATGAGGGGCTGCACCCCTTGGGACCTGGTGAGCAGCTGAATGAAGCTGCTGCAATATGGGGAGGTGATGCTGAGTCCCCCAGGGCAAAGCAGGGGACAAGACAGGACCAACCTCTTCCTGTGGCAGAGGACAGCCAGGAGCAGGAGGCAGGAGCAGAGGAGCACAAAGCCACCAATGAGCAGCATCACCAGCAGCATGGAACCTGGGGAGGGAGGGCGGTGTCAGCCCCCTGGGCTCCCATCTCACCCCTTTGCACTCATGAGTGCCAAGAGTCCACCTGGGGTCAGCAGAGGAGGAAAATCAATGTGTTCCCACAGGGGGCTGAAGCCCCAGTGACACCTGGAATACCAGAAGACAATGCTGCACCCGAAGAACAGCCCCCCATGGTACCCACCTGCCTTCTCCGGGTCCAGGGCGATGCCAGGGATGGGGGTGCGGCTGCCTGGGTGGCTGGTAGGTTCAAGGACCTCCTTGGGGACACTGGGCACTATGGGGCAGAGCACGGACTGTGACTGCGGGACCACCACTGCGTGCACAGGGACGTGAAGGACCCAGGAGGACGTTTGGGACATGAGGGTGTGAACTCCTATGGAGGGCCTCACCATAGGGACGGGGTGCACGGACCCGTGCCAGCTGGCAGCCCACCACAGCCACCTTCAGTGCCACGTGCTGGTGCCAGCTCTGTGGTGTGACACGGATGTAGCGGGCGACCATGGGGGGAATAAAGGCATTGGAGACCTCCCCCTGGTTGTCAGCATTTCCTTCAAACACCTACCAGAGAGGGTGAAAAGACACCAATGGCCAAATATCCATGGGCAGGGGGTCTCAGCCCCATCATGTTCTCCCCAGGCCCACCTTGTCCTCCTGGCCACTGCTGCCTCTGTAGGGTCTCCAGTTCTTCCTGTCGCAGCTAGAGGAGATATGGTAGGATGTCACGTAGTAGTTGTGCTGCTCGGAGGAGCCCTTCGTGATGATGCCTGTGAATGCAGGAGGGGGGTTCCCGCTGTCAGTCAGGGCTGGGGAAGGGCCGCCCTCTACCCTACTGCCCTCTAGGAATAATCCCCATCTCTGGGATATTCAAGACCCAGCTGGGAAATGACTAGGAGGGCAGGACATGTCAACTGGCAGAGGGGGATCCTTCTGACCCTGGGAGGGGTTTTGGGTGGCAGATTCCAGTGTGGGATGCTCTGGTCAGCCCCGGGAACCAATAACCTCCAGCCCCAGCTGCCAGCCCTGCATTCCTCCCTCCTCCAGCCTCCGGCCGGACAATGTCCCCATTCTCCTCACTGCGGTTGCCAGCTGCTGGCACACAAAGTCCCTGCTTTTGGCAGGCTCGGGCCGGACAAAAGACACTCACTGGCACCAGATGCAAGAGCATAATATTAAGTTGTCTGTCTCAGAAATGGCTACAGATGAGGGGGGCTAAGGGACAAAAGGAGGACAGGAGCAGCGGTGGGGCTAGTGTGCTCTGCATCCCAGTTTGCACCAGTAAAACCAAGGCAAAATGAACTCAAGTGCATCCTGTGAGTTATGGGGGTGCAGCTGCCCTGGGCAGTTATGTGGGGAATCAGTGAACACACAGGCACAGGGAGGACAGTGGTCAAGGTGGCATGGGGACACAGGCAGGTGTTATCTCCCTCCGATGGCCAACTCTCACCTGTGACATTCCTTCGGGTGCCCAGGTCCAGCTCCAGCCAGGCAGCCTTGGCGCCGGGTTCGGCTGCCCAGGAGTGGCCGGTGGTGCTGAGTGCTGCCCGTTCAGCCACCCAGGCTCTGTTCTGGCCCAGCATGTCCACCTCGTACCACGAGGACGAGGCATTGAAGGCGACCACCTCCAGCACTTCATCACAGGCTGGGGACAGGAGACAGCACACTGGGAACCCCGAAACCCCAATCGGGCACATGGGGGTGGCACCATGTCTGACAGCTAAAATCATGCCTTAATTTCAGGGGAAATGGGAAAAAAATACCTTTGTGGAATACGAGTCGCTTCTCAGAGAGAGATCCCCTGTGTAGAAGAAAGCAGGGGGAGCATCAGATGGGGTGAAAAAACCCTGGGGTCTCTGAAGCTGAAAGGTGGCCATTTCCCAGTGTCAGCCTGGGTGGGTCCTGCAGCTCCACGTGGAGTGCAGCCCCAGCCACTCCTCACCCACCTTTTGGAATGGAGCCCGTTGGCAAAGGCCGACTCATAGAGCGTGATCCCCTTCTCCCGGGACAGGGTGACCTGCCCGCCCAGCTCATCTGCAATCACCCCAGCGTGCACAGCTGCCTTGCACAACACCGATGTCTGCAGGGAGTGGGGATTAAGGGCAGACCCCCACTGCAGGCCCAAGCACCCCAAGGCCACACTCATCACCTCTGGGTTGCTGGGGGTGACAAGCAGTGGCCACATATGCTGTGGGGACCATCCCTGGTGGGTGCAGCACGGTGCCCACACTTACATCCCGGTAGCCCTGGCTCGGGTTGCCCCAGATGTCCCCATGGATGTCCTTACAGCCTGCAGGGCAGTACACACTGAAACACATGGTAAGGCGTGGGTCAGGGCTCCCTCCCATCCAACCCCCTCTGCATACTCGCTCTGCTCCCCATTCTACTGGAGCTGTACCTCAGCAGAGGGATGGGGATGAAACCAGGGCTGATGGCGACCCCTGTGGCAGGGGACACCAAAATGGGACCATTCGCCACCCCAACCACTCACCTGACATGATCCTGGGTGTAGTGGGTGCCTCGAACCAGGCAGGAGACCAGGTCTGTAAGGCAGGGACACCCCAGGGTGAGGGACCTCCACCTGCCCCACAGCACACACCTACTTCTGCCCCAGGGCACCCCATTCCCCTTCCCAACTGAATCCAACTCCTCATTTGGGTTCTGCCCTTCATGCTCCCATGTCTGGAGGGGTAGGAAGGGATGGCCCCTTGGTCCCTGCAGCCATTGGTCCCATGGCACAATCCATGCTGCCTGTGGCTCTGCCTGATATTGGGCTGCCACCTGACTTGGGGGTTTGGGGTTCTTGAAGGGGTCCCAGCTGTATGGCCTGGAGGTCTCCCATGTTTGCCCCCTGCCAGGTAGAACATGGATGTTCAGGGAGCTCAGGGCAATAGGAGCTGATCCTGGAGTCAGCAAGGAGCTCCCTTCATGCCCCTGCATGGGACAGGACACTTCCCAGGGGTATCTCTGTATCCCAAGGGATGCTGCCCCCATACCTGGGTGCTGCGAGGTGGCATAGGACAGGAGGAGGCCTCGTCCTGAGCGGTGGCTGGTGCTGTTGAACAGGACGGTCACAGTGCTGGAGTTTGTCACCAGGAGTGGGGCAGAAGGGACAGAGTTCCTGCAGTAAGGCCCTGCCAGCAGGGATGGCACCGTGGAGAGGATTTGACATCCCTGGGGACATGTTTGGGTACCTGGACCCAGGACTTCACCTCCCCTGGCTTGGCCCTTGCCAGGGCCAGGGGGGCTCAGGCTTGTTCCACATCTAGGGTGGCCCATCCCCAAGGTAGTCCCAGCACCAGGGTGCTGAAGGGTCGCCCCATGCAGCATGGCCCCATGCCAGGCTGGGCCCATCCTGAGGATGGTCCCATGTTCCAGGATGGTCCCACACTCAGGGTGGTCCCATGCCATGGCAACTTCATGACAGGATGGTCCCATGCCCAGGCTGGTCCCAGCCCCAGGGTGGCCCCATTGCCCTCACTGGGCACCTGCCACCACATTCCCCACTGCAGAGACTGGTACACATAACATCACACAGGACCCCAAAATGGGAGCTGTGTCCTTGTCTCCTCCCCATGTCTCCTTTCACAGGTGCTGCTGAAGCTGCCTCCTAAACTGCCCCCTCCCCACATTTAATCCACATTAATTTGCAATTCCATCTCCCTGATTAAAACTTCGGCTTAGCAGGCACGCAGATTCCTTAGGGACATCTCTGGTCCCAGCTGGGGACAGCCCCAATCTCTGGACTGCCATCACCCCCTGTGCCCCACGCCTCTGTTCTGTATCATGCCCATCACTGGGGCCTCTGGGCACGCAGAGATGTTTTGAGCAAATGCCATCGTTGTCCTGGGGACAGGGAACTGTATCCCTGTGTTCCCCTGGGGATGCTGGTGACACCTACCCCCATGCCTCAGTTTCCCTACCCTGACCCACATCCTCATCTGGCCTGGGTCATATTGAACCGGGAGGTCAATCCCAGGGGATGTGGAACACATGTGCATGCAGAGATATCACATATGTGACAGAACTGAGATCTGCACGATGTGCAGATGAGATGCAGATGACCTACATGCAAATTTCCCTTCCACCGGTTGCCAGATGCCAGCGCTGGCCTGGGTCAGTGGTGCCACCTCTGTATGGATCTTGGTGATACTCTGGGAGCTGGGAACCCCTCGGCTGCCACCTCCATGGGTACCCTGCCATGTCCCAACAGAATCAGGCCAGGGGCCAGACACCAGCTCTGAGTCAGCGGGAAGGAACCCACAGCCTCCACCTGCTCCAGCCGCTTCCTGAAAAACATCTGGGACTTCTCAAGGACCAGCATCAGCCATGGGAGAGGGAGTGAAACCCAAGCTCTGTGTCATGCTGGCATGGCCCTGGTGGCACCCAAAGGGGCTGTGGGTGCTTGGCCACCTCCTCCAGCCCCTCAAGAGCATCATCTGGGGGTCCCCCCCTTTCCCATATTGCTGTGTCTCAGTCTGTGGCCAGGATGTCTCAGCTTTGGGAACAATTATGTCCCTGAGGCCACAGCAGACGGGATGGGGACCAGGGACCTTGCGTGCTGTCCCCCCTCTGGGGACCAGCCCAGAAAGGGTGAAAGCCCTGAAGGGAAAACTCCCAGTCCCATGGATCCAAGCCGGTTCCTTTCCATCCCGCATTTCCCACTGGATCTCCAGTCCAGCCCCTGCCCCTCACCAGGGCTGCTCCTCCACCCCACCCCATCCCTTGATGCTTTCCCCCACCCCCAAGATGTTTTCTTCAGCACTTGTCATATTTTCAGTGCTGCCAAATCCCTCCAAGACCATTAAATCTGTCTGGGAAAATCCTGGAAGTGTTAGGGCAGCAGCTGGGCTGATGAATTAATTATTCAGTGGCTCCATCTGGGTTCATGTGGGCATCTCCCCCCAAACCTGGCAATAATCATCTCCTTGAGTACTCGCCTCCGTAGATATCCCCATTCGGAAATATGACTCTCCTTTGATATCCTCCTTCTTGGATATCATCCCCTCTATTTGGGTACTCCCACTCCTCAGGTATCCACATCCTTGGATATTTCTCTTCTTTGTATAACCCACTCATAAGATATTGGGTACCCCTTATCCTCGAATATTCCCCTCCTTGAATACTTCCTTTCTTGGATACTGCCTCACTTGGTTACCCCTCTCCTTAGATATTCCCCCTCCCCATGATGAAATCAGCTAGAACCCCAGATTTTCCTGATATTTTCCCTATCCACAACATGGTATCACCCCTGGCTCAGTTCTCCCAGAACCCCCCTTACCATAGGCAGTGCCAGTCTGGGGGTCAGCGAGCAGCAAGGAGCTGTGGGCACAGTGCTCTGAGGGCTCCAGATCCACATCCCCAAACGCCAGGAGTAGGGAGGTGCCCGGGGGAGCTTGGAGCCGCCAGCAGCACATGGTGTGGTTGGGATATGTGCCCGGGTAGTTCTTGGAGCTCAAGGTGCCACTGTGAGGTGTCAGCAATGTGTGGCCACAGCCATTTCCTGGAGAGACACCGGGGAGAGTGCTCAGACAGGCTGTTCCCTGCCTCAGTTTCCCCCCTTGGTGAGACCCCCCAGAACAACCCCTGGGCACCTGCAGCCTCTTCAAATGTTTTCCTCATCCAAAGCATCATTTCCTGGTGGCTTTTCTGGATGCTCCTGGATGCACTGGGAACTGTCCACAGGGAGATCCAGGGATGAAGCTGCCATAGTTTCCCCCAAAGCCACCCAGCACACCTCTCTACCTCCAGTTCCTCTGCATTCCCCAGTCCAGGAGAACTCCAATTTGGGGGTATACAAAAGGATTCGGGGAGAGAATATCCCCACTCCGTGGGGCTGTACAGCACTGGGCAGCCCCCTGGACCCCATGACTGCAGCCTTGACCTTGAGGATAACCTTGGGCAGCTGCATCTCCATTGCCTCCCTCACAGGGTGATGCCAAACCCACCACAACAGGGGCTTTTCTCTGGGCTTACTGCCTCTGGGCATGAGGGAATATCCTGGAAATAAGCTGAAAGCATCTGGCGTTGAGACCTGGCCAGAATTTCTGGGCAGGATTGGGGTGCAGGGAAAGAGGGGAAGCAAGACTTAGCCCCACTGTGTGGGCCAGTGTTTGTAGGGGTCCAATGCTCCACACCTCCTCCCCACATCCCCCAAAAGCTGTTACTCCTGCCAAGCATCATCCTGGCACAGCCAGAAAGAAAAGGGATGGTGGGCGTAGATTTGCCCAGCCTTGGCTCCCCTCGCTGTCGCTGGGAGACAACACAAAGCGCCAGCAAGGGAAAATCCTGCAGGGATAAAAAAGGGGGGGGCTGGAGGTGAAAGATGCCAGCCCCCCCACAGAACCCCCCTCCTCCCCAGCCTGTGGGAGGGGGTGGCGTCCAAACTGTGGGGAGGTTTATCCTGTGGGACTGGGAGAAATCAACAACTTTACCCCTTTCTCAGCAGTGTCCGCTGATAGAGCAGAGCTGGGAAGGATCAGGCCCTCCAAGAGTGGGGGCTGGGGGGGAAGTGGGGACCTCAGGGCTGCCAGGACAATAGCTCCCAGAAGGGGTGCTCTGCTGGGGGAGAGAAATTTAGGGTCTTTCTATCACAGATGGTCGAAGCCATTGGGATCTGCATGGAAAACCCTCTATGGCCAGGACAGATGAACATGTGAGCCCAGCTGGGGGGTCTTGGATGGATCCCCCCAGATCCATATCCATACTGATGGTGCAGAGAAACTGTGGTGACCCATTCCAGAAAAAACCCGTCCAAGGTAAGGAAATCTTTGTTAAAAACATCCTGAGTGTGAGACCGGTGCGTGCCGGGAGGGAATGCCAGAGATAAACTGAGAGCTGCAGGCACTCCTGGGAATTTGGCTCCAAAGATGCTACCGAGGGGCCAGGAATAGCCAAGACACAGCTATGGGGGACTTGCCCCAAGCCACAGAAACTTTACTCCCCTCCCAAAAAATGTGAAAACTGGGTTTCTGGTGAGTGAGGGTGAACTCACAGCTGGGCCCCGCTGAGGTCATTCCTGCCAGGGATTTGTTTGTTTTCTCACAGGATGCAAGAAAGACACAACAGGGCAATGCTCCGACAAAAGCCCGGCACGCTATTGCCTCTATCATGCTGCTGGCCCAGGGAAAGCTCCCCCGCGTCCACTAGTGGGTTTGGGATCTGGTGGAAACGCGTTGCATCATGAGCCCCAAATCATACTTGGGGAACGTAGCGGGATTCTGCCTCCAGTGATTTCAGCCTGTCCCCGTGCCTCAGTTTCCCCTCGGGGAGAATAATGCTGTGGATGACCCGTCGTTTCCTCGCCCTTGGATGAGTTGGGGACGAGTGACACCGGGAAACACGAACTTTGGGATCACATTTGGATGAACATTCCCTCGGGGTCATCCCGGACCCCGCAGCTACAAATTCCCCCGGGAGCGACGCCGCCGGGCTCCGCGGCATTCCCGGGATGGAACCCACTGCCCAGCTCTCCAGGCTCTGCATGTAAACTCCAGCGATCCTCTTAACCCGTGGATTAGGGGTTCCCTGGGAAAGCTCTGCAGACGCGATGGAGCCGAACGCTCCATCCCGGGACTCCCGGGACACCTGGGGTAGTCGCCACAGGGGGCTGGGACAGAGAGAGCTGGGGGGGCTGCGGGGAAAATGGGCGGATACAGGACCGGCGTGATGCGAGGGTAGTGGCGGCAGGGAGAGAGTTCGTCCCGTCCGGTACTTCAGCAGAGGGATACTGGGGACCCCGTCCCGGACCAGCACCAGGACAGAGGGAAGGCAGGGACCCCGTCCAGTCCGGAACCGGGACAGAGGGATGACGGGGATCCCGTTTCGGATCGGTACCGGAGCAAAGGGATTACAGAGACCTTGTCCCGCGTCGGTACCGGGACAGAGGGTTAGCAGAGATCCTGTTCCGGAAAGGAACCGGGGCAGGCGCACCACGACGACCCTGTCCCGGTGTGGTCCGGTCTGGACACATTGGGGAATCGTTCCCGGGAGCCCATCCTGGTTCGATCCCAGTCCAGACACAGCGAAGAGCCCGTCCCGGACCGTCTCGGGGCAGAGGCGAGCACGTCCAGTCCCCCTTCCCAGTCCCCATCCCGCACCAAGTTCCGGTCCCATCCCGGCGAGCGAAGCGGAAGCTCCGGGGATACCGGTGGGAGTGGGGCTCCCGGTGTGGGATGTCCTGCCGTCGGTGCTCCGCAATCAGCACTCACCGTCCTGTGCGCCAGCCGAGCGCAGCCCCAGAGGGCCGAGCAGGAGGCAGCGGCGGACCAGCGCCAGCGCCAGCGCCCCCGGGGCCGCCCCGCCGCCTGTCCGCATCCTCGTCTCGCCTCCGCCGCCGCCGCCGCCACCCCGGCTCCGCAGCGCTGTCGCCCCGGCCCCGCCCCCCTCCGCCCTGCCACACCCATTGGCTGTCGCCGTCCGACCCCGCGTCACCATTGGTCTGCCTCGTTCTCAGTCGCCCGGCCCGCGCGGCAGGGGCAGTGGGGGATTTAGCGGGCCGGCTGTAGGAGATCCCGGGGGTCCCGCCGGGCCTGGCTTGGGGCGAGGCCTGGCTTGGGGCGGGGCCTGGCTTGGGGCGGGGCCTGGCTTGGGGCGGGGCCGGGCGGGGCAGGAGACGCCCGGTAGCGCTTTCCACGACTCGCTGCTGGGACCAGGGGGGAGCGAACCCCGCCGTGACACCCGTGCCGGCAACTCGTATCCTAGGCTGGCGGGTGACGCTGGGAAGGCGATACTGCCGGCGGCCACCAGGGAGCAGCACTGCGCCGCGTGCTTCACCGGTCGGCCCCTTTAAAGCAGGCGGCGGCCGGAAGTGCTGGCGGCCGAGGCCGCGGCGGGCATTGCGCATGCGTTGCTGCTGCCCGGCCCGCCTTCCCCCNGGGGAGGGAGGGGTCGTCGCCGTACGTGCCGCCGCCGCTGCCGCGAGGGCGGGCGTCGCGCGCGCGCCGCTCGGGGTGAGGGGGGGCAGCGGGGGGGTAGCCAGCGCTGTGGGGAGGGGGGGCGAGGCCACGCCTCCTCCCCGGGAAGGCCACGCCCCTTCGCCTCCGTGCGCGCCGCGGGGTGGCCCCGCGGGTCCCCTCTCACGTGACCTCTCGACCCCAGCGCGGGGGAGGCGGCGACCCCCGAACCTCAGCCCGCAGAGCCCGCGGGGGCCGGGGAGTTCCCCTGTGTAGCCCCCTCCTCCTCACTTAAGGCCACGATCGCCGCCGCGATTTGTCCGTGTCCTACTGACTCCCCCCGCTCCAGATATCCTGGGGAAGCCGAGCCATCTCTCGGGGGGTCCCGGGTGGGTCTGTCTGTCCCCCGGAGCGGGATGAGGTGCGGGGGCCCGCCCGCCTGGAGCCGGGTGGGCGCGTGGCCCCTGTGCCGGCGGCTCCCCAGGTTTGTCCTGGTGTATCCTAGCTAGGGAATACCGAGCCCCTCATCACCCGCCAGGAGATCCTGACCTGAAATCTCTAAGATTTAGATGGGATATTGAGAAGAAATTATTCCCTGTGAGGGTGGTGAGGCCCTGGCACAGGGTGCCCAGAGAAGCTGTGGCTGCCCCTGGATCCCTGGAAGTGTCCAAGGCCAGGCTGGATGGGGCTTGGAACAACCTGGTCGAGTGGAAGGTGTCCCTGCCCATGGCAGGGGGTGGGACGAGATGAGCTTTCAGGTTCCCTCTGACTTGAATCATTCCACGATTCTGAGACTGGCTTTCCCAGCAGCTTGTAGACCCCAGGCTTGCAGGGATGACCTCCAGCTCCACACTGTAACAAAACCACCTCTGTGCCTCATGCACAACCATAGGCACATTCCCTGAGAATGCAGCTTCTCTGGGACCCCCTGTCAGGTCCTCCTGCTGTGGCACCACACCTTGACACCAGCTTCTACTGGGAAGGATCACCCCCATGCATGTTCCTGGTAGCGAGGGATCAGAGCATACCAGGGGTGGACCAGAGCATTCCTGCGGTGGCTGGAAGCAGTGCTGGTCAGGGCCAGTGGGAGAAGCTCTGTGTTGGAAACACACTCTTGCCAAAACCCACCCGATGTGAGTTTGTTCCTTGGTGCCAGGTTGAGGGGTTGAGAGCTGGAGAGAGCTGCCGGCTTGGGAAGTTATGAATGGGATGGCACTGGGGGGATCTGCCTCTGGGATCTGTTCCTAGCTCTCGTGATCCACAGGGAGGAGAAAACCTTGCCGGGTTCATGTGAGAGATGGCGAATGCCGAGGTGAGCGTCCCTGTGGGTGATGTGGTGGTTGTACCAAGTGATGGGAATGAAGGGGAGAACCCGGAGGATACCAAAACTCAAGTGATCTTGCAGCTCCAGCCGGTGCAGCAAGGGTGAGTAGGATGGTACTGGTGTGACTGGCAGGTGCAAGGTGGGATGGGGACAAAGCGTGACTGTGTTTTCCAGGTCTGCATCAGTTTCATGCCATGCAGAGGAGAGAGAAAATACAATAGATTAAATCTTTTATGTGTGTGGCTGTCACAGGGCCTCCAAGGGCTGAAATTGTCCTACAAGGCTGTGTTGGTGCAGTGCTCCTGGATCATGGAAGCAGTGCTGTCCCAGTCTTTCTCTTCCTTCTCCAGGGTTCCTCTCTCCAGTCCCAGGGTTGGTTTTTGCTACACTGCAGCTGCTGAATGCAGTGGTCTGTGTGTTCAGACCTTCCTGTGCCTCTGTGCCAGCTCTCCCCTAAAATAATCCTCTTCTAAAATAAAGTGAGGCTGGGATGTGGAGGGGATTTTATAGCTCCCTGGCAGCTGCTGCAGAGAGTGGCTTCATTTTCACTCTGGATCAATTAGGATGGAAAAAAACTGGCTCTAGTTTGATAATATTTGCAGGCAGAGTGGCTGTGGGCCTGACAGTGACTTCCCTTTGTGGTCATCTGTACTGCAGTGTCACACAGGGCTAGAAGGGAAATCCTGGGACACTGGGCTCTGCTTCCTGCTGTCAAGGGTGACAGAAAGCAGAGGAAAAGGCACAGGGAAGTGTGCAGAGCTGTCTCAGTTGCTCTGGCAGAGTGGAGGGTGGGATGATAGCACTGGGAATGCCTCTGTGTGTGTCAGCCCTTGGGATTACTAGTGTTTCGTTTTATTAATGTTCGCAAAACATTCCTGGTGACTGAAACTGTATCAGACATAATTAATGTCCCTTGAGGACTGGCAAAAAGAGACTTACTGAATTTTTTGTCCTTGTGCTGTGAATCCTAATTTCCCATGATTTATACAGTTGTTTATGGATGGCCACTTTCATCACAGGATTTACCAAGAGGGCTCGGAGGCCAGCACCGCTGTGGTGGCTGTGGAAACCCACACCATCCACAAGCTGGAAGAAAGGATTGGTGAGTTCCCACTTGGCGTGGATGAATCCCCTCCTGTGCAGGGCTGGTGTCTCCAGTTTGCTGGGCTTCCTTCTGGCTCTGCCCCTGCAGATGCTGATTCCCAGGCATGGATGTGGGTACAGGGGCTGGGCATACTCTGGAATAAGAGTCTGCTGTTACTGCTTGGTCTCAAAGTCCTGGAAGTGAGATCCTGGCTCTCCTGCATGAATGGTAAGGGGTCCCATGGGGTCCAGGGGAGCCAGGATGTCACCTTAGTCCTGGTGTGCAGACACTGGCAGCAGGAATGATAGTGATGAGGACATGGTGGCTGAAGCATCAGGCACTGGTTGTGGGGTCTTTGCTGGACTAACTGTCTGATGGTTTGGACTGGATGTTCATAAGAACCAAGCAGGTTGACTCAAGTGCTCTATGCCATTCTGAACAGTGTATGGGAAAAGGCTCCTGTCACCAGGTGCTGTCACTAGATCTTGACTATAGTTTTTCCTGTGTGGGTATGGGTCTTTTGGCAGGATTAATAGAAACTCTGCACATGAAGAGAATATATTATCAGTAAATATCTGATATCATTGCTAAAGAGATACCAGAGTTGCAAGAATCGGAGAGATATCTGTGCTTCAAATTTTAAACCATTTTGTTGTCACTAGGATCGTTCTCATTGACACCTCCCTCCTTACAGATGTGTTGGATTTCTGATTTCATGTTTCCTTATAGATGAGCTTCATTTGGAGTATTGTTATACCAAAAAGCAGATGCCAGTTGCTGTTAGAGTTAATCTGAACTAACTCTGAGAAGATGAAGAGAGGACTGATCCTGAACTGGGATCTGCCCTTTTTCCCAAGTGCTGGTCTCACAACCTATGAGCTTCCAGCTCCCACCTTGTGGGATTGGAGCCTCTTGGGTGGAAAGTTTCATTTTGAGCCATTCCTCCCTCAGACCCCAGCACCCTTGAAACGAGTGAGGAAATTGAGATTGCCTATCCCATCACCTGTGGGGAGAGCAAAGCCATCCTTCTCTGGAAGAAGTTTGTCTGTCCAGGAATTAATGTCAAGTGTGTGAAGGTAAGGGATAAACTCACAGTGGATTCATTCTCTGCTCTTCAGGTGTGCTGGTTTGCCTCCACAGGAATTCCTTAGTTTTTGTGTTTCATCCTTACTGAGTCTTTGGATTGTTGGTGCCAAAGTTGTTTTTTGGTGGGAAGAAGCATGGAAAGAGTGGATCAAGGAAGAAAGGATATCACCCACTTCATATTTCAGTTGTATTGGCTCTTGATGAGGGACTGAAGGAAGGCAGGAGATATGTGTTGAGATCTGGCAGAGCTTCACCTCCTCCCTTTTTCTTGGTGTCCTGGTACTCCACTCCTGTCAATTCCTTGGTGAGCAGGTTGCATTGAGAAGGGAAATCTTGGTGTTACCTTTTCCCACCTGAGAGCATGGCAGTGTGACAGCCAAGGCCCTTGTGCCCCTGCCCCTCAGCGGGAACTACTCAAGTCACTGGAGGAGGACAGAATGAACGCCCAAGGGAATACCTGTGTCATCTGGATGCTGCTGGGCCACTGGATGTAGCAGAAACCTCCTGTAATGATCTCCAAAATGACTGTACGTGTCCATAGGAGATGATGTGGTTTATATAAAGCCTTCAGGGCTGTTCTTGGTTGGATCTATGAATGCCTATGGTTGGCAGGTCAGACACGCTTCCTGGAGCTGTGAGCATTGCTGTGCCCAGGGGATCAAAGCTAGGAGGGATCTGAGAAGCAGCTCCTCTCTCTGGATGGAAGTGGGGGCTCAGATGAGCTCTGTTGGATGTCCCAATCCTCCCAAGTGATATTACCCTGTTTGCTGAGTCTTTGCTTGTCTCCTTGCCAGTTCAATGACCAACTGATTAGCCCGAAGCACTTTGTTCACCTGGCTGGGAAGTCTACCCTGAAGGATTGGAAGAGAGCCATTCGCCTTGGAGGAATCATGCTAAGGTATTTGACCTTGTCCAGCTTCAGGGCACCACCCCTGCAACTGCAGGACCCCCAGCAGGTGTTTTGTCTGCTTTGCAGTCCCCAGGAGGCCTCTTGGAGGCCCACAGTACCTGGCCAGCAGCCTGCAGAGAACCCAACCCCATGATGTGAGGGTCAGGATCCCTCACCCTGGACAGAAGTGGCATCACCTGGGGAACCTGGGGTGGAACAGGACTGAAACCCTGTATGTGAAGCTGGGGGTCTCTTGTATTTGCCATTTGAAAATCTTGCAGGAGAGTTTTTGGGTGCAGAGTGGCCCTGGGATCTCCCTTTCTCTTTCCTTCCCATGGCCATAGCATTTCCAGGTGGAATACTCCCTTTTGTCTCTAGGCTGAGATTTGAGCTGAGCCTGATTCTATCCCCACTCCCTGCACAGGAAGATGATGGATTCGGGGCAGATTGATTTCTACCAGCATGACAAAGTTTGCACCAACACCTGTCGAAGCACCAAGTTTGATCTCCTGATCAGCAGCGCCAGAGCACCAGTGCCAGGGCAGCAGAGTGTGGTGCAGACTCCAACCTCAGCTGATGGTAGGAAACCAGTTACCAATGCTATGGGAACTTCCCTCTGATGTTCGTCTCCCTCCTACACTCACTTTACACCTTCTCCCTGGGTACATGAGGGCAGTC
Source organism: Nicator chloris (assembly GCA_013400495.1). NCBI lineage: Eukaryota > Metazoa > Chordata > Aves > Passeriformes > Pycnonotidae > Nicator > Nicator chloris. Next base: position 61,046 of record WAAE01020036.1, read on the forward strand.
CCACCAGGAGATTGCTCTGGTTTCTGGGAAGGAAAATGCTTCTTGTGTCTCTTTGGAGAAGTCTTGGCAGCATCTGTCAGGGAGCTCTGCTCTGTGGGACTGGGTAGCCTGGAAAACAGCTGGCATTAAGCAGCTGCTTTCCAGAGAGGCAGCCCTCATAGCCAGGAGAAGGATTGAGAGCCTTGCAGAGATCCTTGTTCTGGGATCATCACATAAGCAAACACCTGTGAGAGCTCGCACAGCATTTTCCGATAGATTTTCCATTTGGGAGTCTGTTATAAAGGCATGACTTGGTCCCAGGAGTAAATTTAGAAATGCTATCCTCCTTCAGAACATCCATGAACAGGATGTGGTGGCTGGATATGATTTGATTGTCATTCCAACTGCAAGTTCTCAGTAATCCTGTGCTCCAGAGCAGAAATTGATCTCTTTGCTGAGGTTAAGGGAGAAGACTATTCCCAAATGTATACATCATTAAGCTGGGTAGGTAACATTTCTCTGAGCCTCTTGGTGGGTGATATGGCAGAGTTGTCCATAGGCTAAGGAGAACCTCTTGGAAAGCGCCATAGCCGACTTACAGTGGCTGCACATCGGTTTAATCCCAAGTTTGATTAATAAACTTAGAATTGCGTCACATCCGTTTCCATTCTATAAACCAGCTGGAACCTCAGCTCCATTTTGTGAGGTATTAGAGGTGCAGAGCTTCCTGTGGATGATGCAAGGGGAGAAGGGTGGCTGGGCTGAGCCTTCTTTGTTCCCTTCTTTATTGTGATCCCTTTCTGCTCCCTTGAGGTGGGACTGCACTATGCATGGCAACTGTTTTTCCCTCCAGAAGCCCCAGAGCTTTTCACAGTCACAGTTACAATGAGAAGCAGCAATATTTGCTTTTAACTGGTTTGGTTGAAAGAAGCCAAGCACAAACCTGACTCAAAGAGTGAAAGAGAGCCTGAGGAAGGCTGAGGGGTTGGGAAGCAAAGCAGGGGTTCAGGCTGTCAGAGGGAGCTGATAGGAGCTTTCTGGCAGGGAGCATCACCCAGATCGCGCTGTCAGAGGAGAGTATGGAGGAGGGGATCGAGTGGAACTCAGCTCTGACAGCTGCTGTCACCATGGCCACTGAGGAAGGCATGAAAAAGGACATGGATGAGATCTCAGGTAAGCTCAGGCTGCTTGTTGGGTGTTTTCTTCCCCTCTCCTCCCCTATTACATTTTGGAAACCTAAATCTTGCAAATAAGTAAAGTTTGGGCAATGACAAAGCTGTCGCCCAGCCCCTTGGATCTCCAGCATTACCCAGGCATCCAGGCTTTCTGCCAATGAAGCTTCTCACCACTGTAGGACTTTGGCCCTGGCCTCCTGGCTGATGGATGATCCCTTAGATCAGATGTTACTGGTTACAGTAAGAGGCTTTTCTGTTTTATTTCAAGGATGTGAAACACATCTGCCAGCCTGGAGCCAGGGTGGAACCAACCAAGAGCAGAGTCGTGTTTGTTCCCTGTTGACTCTCTGTTCTGTGTCTCTCTGGAGTATGGAAGCTTAGCTAGAATTTCCTCAAATGATGATTTTAAGCTCTGCACCTTGCAAAAATGTGAAATGTTGCCTTGGAAGTCATGGACTTGCTTAAAAACCTGTTCCTGATTTGCGGCCTGAGTCCATTTTGCTTAGTTTGGGGTTGATTATTTTTTTCACGTCATGGAAAAAAAGTCATGGACTTGCTTAAAAACCTGTTCCTGATTTGCTGAGTCCATTTTGCTTAGTTTGGGGTTGATTATTTTTTTCATGTCCTGGGACAAAAGTCATGGACTTGCTTAAAAACCTGTTCCTGATTTGCTGAGTCCATTTTGCTTAGTTTGGGGTTAGTTATTTTTTTCACGTCCTGTCCACCCCAATAGCCAAACTATCTTGCAAAGGTAGTCACCTTGAAAAGATACACTTGCCTGAGAGGTTTAAGGTGGCCCTGTGGGAAAAATGCAAAATGCTTGTACATGTTGATTTCTTTTCCTCCTCTTTTGTGCCAGAGGACACGCTGATGTTCTGGAAAGGAATAGCTGATGTGGGGCTGATGGAAGAAGTGGTGTGCAACATCCAGAAGGAGATAGAAGAAGTCCTAAGAGGTGTGCAGCAGCGGTTGGGTCAGTCTCCCTTTCAGATGACAGGTAGGTTGTGAGGAAGAAGCCTCAAAAGGGCAGTTGGAGGCAAAAAAAAAACAACAAACGGTGCTCAGGGTCCATTCCACCACGGTGAGTCAGGATGGGGAGAGAGTTCCCACTCATTAGCTGAGTTGTGGGAGCACAGTCTGTGTTCTCAGCTTGCCCAGCTGTGAAATGCCTTTGCTTGAAAGCACAAGGACACACCATTCCATCATGTTCCCTGAGCAAACACGGCTTGCTCAGTTTTGCTCAGTTCCATGACCCTGGCAGCTTGCTGGGACCATCAGATGACTGTCCACACCTCCCAGCCCTCATGAAAACTTTCCAAGAATCACTTGGACTGGAATTACTCAAACACTTCTCTGTGATACTGCAGGGTTAAACAGGTCCTGCCCCCTCACTTCTTGTTTGGCTTTCACTGGTGCCAGAAAATCTGTTTTGGGGGCTCCCTAATCTGTTTCAGCACATGCCCCTGTGAACACCTCTTGTTGGTGCTCTTCCTGAGAGAACATCCTTGTAGCCGCAAACTTCTTTTTACCCAGGATATATTTTTGTAATTTTCTACTTTAACTTTGGGCTGGTGCATCTTTGTGTCTGGTAGGTATCAGGTTTTGGGAACTGTGAATGATTGAAGTCAGTGGATTGTAACAGACATTTTGCACAGCTTTCAGTGGAGTTTGGTATGTTAATGACACTGTCAGCAGCACGGGGTGATGATTTGTAGGTGGAGAGCTTGTTTGTATCTCTGCGATTGCAAATTACACTTTCATTTGCAGCAGTTAGGAGCTGCTTGACACAGCTCTGTCCAATTTGGTTTATCATGTGAATGGGATTATTTAATCCTGGGATGTCGGAAGGATGAGGGAGTTGGGTTTCCTGTTTTCAGCTAGCCCTTGTGAAAGAACAGAGTGTTTTAAAAAGCAGTAGAAAACTTTTGGTGTAACAGGAGCATCTTTTGAGTGCCCAAGTCTTAACATCCCTGTGCCCTTTCCTTGGAGATGCCGCGGTCCTGAACAATGTTGCCCATACATTTGGCTTAATGGACACAGTCAAGAAGGTACTGGACAACAGGAAAAACCAGACAGAGCAAGGAGAGGAGCAGTTTCTTTACACACTGGCAGGTAAAGTGCCTAATAAGGGTTGACGTCCTGCTGCTACTCTTGGGAATGGACATGACTTTCCTTCCACACAACCCCAATGAATTAGAGTTAGTGTTCAGTACAGGCTGCCCCAAAACAAGTGCATCCCAATTCTAGGGCTTGAGTGGAATTTCCTCTCTCCCCTGTCTCACAGAGAGCAGCTGCTTGGGACGTTGGACAGCCCAAACTCTGTGCCCTTTGCTGCAGATGGGGTGCTGCGGGCATGAGTCCAATTCCCTCAGGATTAGGGATAGCACAGTGCTGTGCCATGGTCACCTGAGCCATGGACAATGTTGTGCTGTACCCAAGCTAATAAGCCTCTCTGAGTATGGGGTGCTGAGCTTCTGCTTGCTATCAGGGCTATCTGCTTGTCTTGTGGTGCTATTGGGTGTCCTGCTCAGCTTCTCCTGAGCTAAAGCCACTGACTGACCTGGGAGCCTCAGAGCTGCTCACTGGATGTGTCTCCCTCCTCACCATGTCCTGTAGGATCTGTTGTTATCTCAGATAAGGTCTTAGTCCCCTTCTGCTCTGGATAAATGAGGTCGCTGTGCTACTTCTGTCTCCTGGTGTTCCCATTGACAAGGGTTGAGGGGGATGTTTCATTGACCCAGGCATCCTGCTGGCTGTCCCCTGTGCAGGTGCTTGGCTCCTGGGGAGGTGACCCAGCCAAGCTCAGGAAGCAATTCCAACTGCCTGGAGGCGGTTATCCACTCTCCCTTGCAGGTGGCTTTAGCGTGTGGGGAGCAGAAATGTCCATCTCCTTATCAGTAAGAGTAGCCAACAAGTATGGAACGTTACCTGTGTCTTACCCAGGCGCTGGCAGCCGGAACATTGACCAGGTCTATGTGGGTGGCAGGAGAACCTACCCTTTTCCTTCAGTGCCCTTTGATCTCAAGGGAGAAGCCAAGATCAGGCTCACTGGTGGGTGGGTGACCTCCTGTCACAAACCTGGGAGTGATGGTTGGTTATGGAGCCCCAGGAACTCCTACTTACCCTGGCGTGACATGTTGCTCAACCATTCCCTTTGCAGACCTGGAGCGTCAGCTGGAAGAGCAGAAGAAACTTGCCAGAGACCAGAAGGCCAAGTCCCAGACCATCCAGAATGTGGTGCTGATGCCCATGAGCGCTCCCAAGCCCCCCAAGAGACCCCGTCTGCAGCGTCCAGCCTCCGCCACCATCCTCAGCCCCTCCACCCCCATCCAGCAGTCTCAGTTCACTGTCATCTCCCCCATTGCCATCGCACCTGTTGGACAACAGTTCTCTGTGGGCAACATCCCAGTGGCAACCCTCAGCCAAGGCTCCAGCCCAGTGACTGTCCATACCTTGCCATCAGGCTCCCAGCTCTTTCGATATGCCACCGTGGTTTCATCCTCCAAGACCAGCTCCTCAGACACTGTCACCTTGCACCCATCCTCCAGCCTGGCACTGCTGAGCTCAGCAGCCATGCAGGACAGCGGGGCTCTGGCCAACGTGGCAGCCATGGTCAACCCCGTGGAACTGGTGGCCATGGAGTCTGGCATCACTTCTACCATCCAAGCTGTGGAAGGCACCTCAGATGATGGGCAGACCATCATAGAGATCGACCCGGCGCCAGATCCTGAGGCAGACACAGACGAATCAGAGGGCAAAGCTGTGATCCTGGAGACAGAGCTGAGGACTGAAGAGAAAATGGTGGGAGATGTGGAAGACCATCAGCACCAGGTCCATAATGTGGAGATTGTGGTCTTGGAAGACTAGCATCAGTTAGGGGAAGAGTTGGGAATTTGTTTTATTTCAGGCTTTTTTGTTAAGCATCTTTTCCAGCCACCCCATTCATTACCATGGATATTTTCATTGTACTGTACATTATATATATATGTAAAATTTTGTTTTTTAAAACAAAGCTGGAGAAACATGTGAGATGTGGATAAGGCTCTGTCTTCGTGGAGCACTGAACAATACCACCTGTGGCAAGGTCATGGAGAGACTGGATGGACAACTCAACCAGGAGGAACTAGCCATGCCTCGGTGCTTCTGCTTCAGGGCTCTCCTGGCCCGGAGACTTTGAGAGACAGTAACACCTGAGTGTGTGTGTGGCTGTGAGAAGGGGTGACAGATTTGGGGTGGAACAGGTACCTCATTTGTATTTTTATTTTCCCCGGGGAAGGGGATTCTGTCGGACTCTTCACTGTCACCTCAAATGGGATTTTTTATTATTTTTCTTGCTTTGGGGAGGTCAACAGTACAATGAATTTACTGTCCATGTTCTCCTCCTCCACACAAATTGTTTTTATATCTCTGTTCTTTTGTGTTTGTTTGCTCTCTCTCTTGTCCAGATTTCCCAGCTACAAAGCCCTGGGACCTTCTGTAAGGGCCCCTGTATCCCAATCCCTCCTCTTCCCATGGCACTTTTCCCCCATTCCTTTCCCTGCCTGGCAAGGCTCGGTGCTGCAAATGCCGCTTGAAGACTCCCAAGATCACTTCAGCCTTTTGTATAAGGCAAAAAATACCAACTCAAGCTCAAACCCAGATCCTCCTCTTTGGCTGCTCAGCGCCACAGGGACCTTTCAGGGTGTACAAAGCATGTTCTGCTGTTGCTTTCCGAGAGAGCCGGATTTCAGATCGGGACAGTTTCTGTTTACACTGTGTACTGAGGCTGCTCCGTGCTTGTCACTACTTGTTTGGTGGTTTTATTTTTGCATTATTTTTTCTTCTTTCTTCCTATAATCTCTTGGCAGGGTTAGAACTGGCACATTGCTGTACTACTGTGCACCCCGCTGTATTCCCTCTTTCCCTTTTTTTTTGGTGGTTGGAGATCCGTTTGGGCTTTGCCATACTAGGAAAATGGAAGGGGGAAAGCACCGGGTGGCTTTAGAGCTGCGGAGGTTTGTGAGGGCTGGGAGGATGGGAGCTGCTTGGCTGGAAATATTAAGCAAAACAACAGCAAAGGAAACACATCTGGGGGGAGGTGGGGAGGGCAGGAAGATGTGTTTGGCTATTTTTTTGCATTAAAAGGAAAAATGGAATTAAGCTCCCATAGATTTTTTTCATCGGAGAGGTGAAAGGTGGTGCCTCCGTTGCCTGGGGACAGCAGGGGATGGGCAGGGATTCCTGAACCCCAGTATGTGAGAGGTGGTCGCTGCTACTCTGGTCTTGGCTTCTGGGAAGTGTTTCCTGGCTTGGGGTGGAGGTGGGAACAGCTGTGGGAGCCAGATGCCATGCTCAGCCTGGAGAAGAGAAGGCCCCAGGGAGACCTCAGGGGCCTTTCCAATGCAGAAAGGGGCTCCAAGAGAGCAGGAGAGGAACTTTGGACAAGGGCCTGGAGGGACAGGACGAGGAATGGCTTCCCACTGCCAGAGGGCAGGGCTAGGTGGAATTATGCAAAAGAATTCTTCCCTATGACGGTGGTGAGGCCTTGGCACAGGTTGCCCAGGGAATCTGTGGCTGCTCCATCCCTGGAAGTGTCCAAGGTCAGGTTGGACAGGACTTGGAGCAACCTGGGATAGTGGAAGGTGTCCCTGCCCACGGCAGGGAGTAGAACAAGATGAACTTTCGGGTCTCTTCCAACCCAAACCAATCTGGGATTCTATGGCTTTGGATTAGGGATCAACCTCCATCCATATCCAGCCACCTTCCCTCCATTCTCCTCTGGGTTGCTCCTTGCAGGTAGCCCCTTGATTGAAGGGCAATGGGATCCCCTTCCCCAGTCCAGGCACACAGCAGATCCTGTCAGGTTCCTGCTGGAGCTGTTCTCGTCTCTTGGCCGGGAAGGGGGGTGAATCTGGGCTCCCTGCTCTCTGTACACCCACCCAACACCCAGGTAGCCCCCTTGACCTGGGTGAGTGTCCCATAAGACTGCTATGTCCCTTGGGTCCTCCGCACGGGGGGAGCTAAAATGTCGCGGCGCGACAGGAGGAGGTTGGGCTGAGCCCACAGCCGGCCCCCGAATTTGCTATTTTTTGCCTTAAAACCTCAGCGGGGCCACCTGGCCCTTTAAGAGGTCTCCCACTTCCAGCCGAATGGGGGCGCTGCCCCCCACTCGGTCTGGTCCTCCGCCGTCCCGGCATGCACTGCGCCCCCCATTTCCCGCCATTGTGCCTGGGCGCGCGCGGTGCCGCGTGACCGGGCGGGGGGAGCGCGAGGCGGCGGGCCCAGGCCATAGAGACGCGCGGCCGGGGGGGGGGGTG
>WAAE01020036.1:69383-99913 GCA_013400495.1 Nicator chloris
CCCGCCCCGCCCCGCCCCGCCCGCAGCCCCGCCGCGGAGCCATGTCGGCTAGCAGCCTCCTGGAACAGGTAGGAGTCTCCCCGCCGATACCGGGACGGCCCTGCCAGGCGAGGCCGCGGCTCTGGGCCTAAGAGGGTTGCGCCCCGGGCCAGCCAGGGGACGGCTGCGCCCTCACTCCTCTCCTGTTGCAGGGCCGCGCTCCATTGTGATGCGGCCGGGCCAGGCCGGGCCTGTCCGCGCAGGGCTCGACCCCGCCGGTCCGGATCTTTCCCCTCCCCGGGCCGGGTCTGTCCCTGCCGGGCCTTCGCTTTCCTCTCGGCGACGGGTCGGTTTTACCGACGCCGCCTCTGTCCTCCTCTCAGCCCGGGTCGGGTCTGTGTCCCCACCCGAGCCAGGTCTGTTCCTCTGACTGACCGCTCTCCTTCTTTCTCTCCCCATGTCGCCGCTGTCGAGCCAGAGACCCAAGGGCCAAGGCAACAAAGGTGAGATCCCGGGCGGCCGGGCAGGCCTGCCTGGGAGCGGGAGGATCCCGCCGCTGGGAGAGGGAGGGTCTCCCTAAAACCTGCCGGGAGGGAAATAAACCCTGCGACCAGGCCTGGCTGCTGGGCTGGGGATAGTGTGCAAGTGATGCATATGCGAAGGGGAAGTGTCCCTGTGCCGTGGGCTGAGTTGGTGCGTTAGAATTGGCAGAAGCTCGTTATATTCTAGGGTTTGACTCTAAATACTTTAAGCTGATAATAATGGGAGCTCATTGCATAAGTTTTTCTGATGTTACACATCTCTTCTCAGTGCAAAACGGCTCTGTGCACCAGAAGGATGGGTTGAATGATGATGACTTTGAGCCCTACCTGAGTCCCCAGGCCCGCCCGGTGAGTACCTGCTGCAGGCAGGAGCACCAAAACCACCAAGGTTTCCTGCTGCTCCAAGGGAGGGGTGTTTGGCCTCCTTGTGTGTTCCTCGTCTCCACTGATTGCATTTTGATGTTTGCCAGCTGCCTTACTTACTTCCTATCCTACACCTGCATTTGTGTAGGTAGAAAGCATTAGCTGCCCTTAGGTTGTGGTGGATGAGGTAAGAAGGTTTTCAGCAACTTTTTGAGGCTGTGAGAACTTCCTAGACTTAGTGTCCAGATTTTTTTTTTTTTTTTAATGTGACTGTCTCAAAGTCACTGTTTCTGCTCTATCAGTTTTAGTGTTGTGCCTGTGTTGGTCTCTGGTTCTTTACACCAGAGAGATGTGCTGAGTTGGGTTGTAAGGTTGCTTCACATGAGGCTGCTGCCCTTTCGGAGGACCAGATCAACCTTCTTACCTCTACACCAGGTTGACTGATGATGCCTGTCAGGGGGATTTCTCTGTTTTTCCTCAAAAAAACCTGAAACCCAGAGCCCACACGTGTTACAAGTGTTGAGATTTTCTGAGAACTTCGGTTATAAGTTGAGCTAGAGAGTTTTGGAGTGTTGTGACCGGATCCTGGAAGTCAAACTTGCAGCTACTTTTCCTCTTCCCTTTCTCTTAGAGTAACACCATTGTTAACTGGTGTTTGTTTGTTTTCCTTAATGAGCTGCAGGGGAGTGACACAGAACAGATGGAGTTCCGCTGATTAGATGTACAAGTGAGTACCATAGATAAACATCTTTAATAGCACTAGAGCAGTCAGTTTATTCTCTTGGCTTCTCTTTCCAGTTGTGATCAGTAAAAAGAAGCTGTTCTGGTTTCTCCTTGCTCTATTTTTGCATATTTTTACTAGTCAGTACATTGTTTTTTTCATGTGAACATCATGCATGTTTTATTAGAACACAGGAACAGATTTCTGTCTCAATTAAATTTTCAACAAGTATTTTCCTAGTTTGTGCTAAAGATCTGAGGATAAGTATTCTTTGTCTGTCAGCTGTTCATAGTCTTCAGAATGCAGCCTGTCCATCAAGACAACTCACTGCATTCAGCCCTTGAAAAGTTACAAGCCTAAATTCAGCCTTCATAGAGTGAGAGAACATTATTGCTTTCTCAAGTCTTGAATAAAAGGAGCTACTTTCCTAGTATCTGTCATTTAATGCTGTTTTTTTCCGTCTCAGCTATCAACATCCCTAATTCCCAGCTTCTTTCTGAATATGGATGTATTTCCTACAAACTACAGTTTTATTTAAGTTTTCTAAAGACAATGAGGGTTACTATAATTTTGAAGCAACACCATATTTTAGTTTCATTCTGCATGTTTTGATGAAGTATTTCTGGATCTTTCATTCCTTTCAGTGTGTCTCAGGCTAATAAAAATTAGTTTTAAAAATAAGGAAGTGATTGGATGTGCCCCAGGAGGCAGAAACTGACCTGGAGCAAGGTGAAACTACTAAGTTAACTTAGAGTGGAACCTTTGAGTAATTCTCAGTTCCTTGTTGTGTTGTGTTGCTGGTCTGTATTCTATAAAACAGAGTCCAAAACCTCCAGAGCTCTGTCTGGAGGGAGGCAAAAATACACAGATACCCACGGGTACACCTCTTTGCTGGAGATGGGAAAGGGAGTTAGAGAAACTGATCTGAATAATTGAATTAAATGAGTTTTGGGGTTGCTTCCTGAGCTCTCCACACACCTCTGAGGTAACCATGTTGTGAAGTTACACTGCTCCTTATTCCCCACCTGCTCTGTCAGGTATGACTGTTACTTGTCAGTTCCCATGAGGTTACTGTGTATTTTAAAGCTCAGATACAGAGTAAATGACTTTTCAATGCTTTAGAAACCAATAGCTCAACAGGCTCACTCAGAACCCTGGTTCTGGTCTGAGGTGAAGAGGAACAGTGAATTTGAGGAAATAACTGTGCAAAGAGTCTTAGTCATGGAGAGAATGAGAAGCTGGTGGAGTTTTATTTGCATGGTAATCAGCAAGTGTGTCAGTTGTGCGGGGGCAGGGGAGCACAGCGAGGTGCTGTGTTTGATAACAAAGCAATGTTGGAGACGTTCAGGTGGAGAACAGCAATGACTGTGTCCCAAATCTGCTCTGAGCTGCCTGTGCTCAATTCTTGAACTGCTCTGCTACCTCCTCACTACTTGTATGTAGCTGCTTAGCGCTCCACAGGTCATAGCTTGATACACCCTGTGTTAGAGATCTCAAAGTTGAACGTAATTGACAAGTGGGAAAATACGGTGAGGTGACAAGAGGAAAGATTTTTATCTGATAGTGATGTGTTTCGAATGCTCCTGTGGAGAGAAAATGGCTCTGCCTCGGGTTTAGGGATGGGCTGGCATGTTCCTGTTTCTTTAAAGCTGAGTTCAGGAGAAAAAAATATTACTCTTATCATTGAGGCGATTAACTTACGAAGTGACTTTGCTGGCTCAAAATACTAATAGGAAGTTCTAAGTTTCATTTGTCTTACAAGTTAGTGTCAGCGTTGATGCTTTTGGACATACTGAGTTCTGGGTTTAGCAGGATTGAGTTCCTCAGTTAGTAAAACGCTGGATGAGAGTGAGTTTTTTACTGATTTGCTTTTGGGAGACCTTTGTGAAAACAAAGGTTGAAGAGAGCATCTCTGAGTTTTCAGGCAGTACCACAGAAATCTTGTCTCTGAACACATGGTGTTAAATAATTCCTGTTAATTTCTGTAAAGCTGGGGCTTGGTTAGCCCCAAGCCTGTTGCTCTCCTGTAAGTAGTAGGTAGAGTGGCAAACCAGCTATTTCTGGAGTGTGCCAGAGCCATCTTGAGAGACTCCCTGGATTTCAGCGTGGCATAAAGTCCTCTGGGAGCTGCGCTTAGCACATGAATACATGATTCAACGAAAAATGGAGCAGAGCCTGCTACAAGCCAAGCTTTTAGCTGGGAACTGAACATGCTTTTGATCTCATCTGGGCTTGTGTGTTAGCGGCTGGGCAGCATGAGGCTCACAGGTTCAAATTAATCAGGATAATGTCCATGAGCAGGGCTGAAACCACTCCCTGGTGGGGACCTGGGTTTTAATGGGAAATGACAGATGTTTTTCATGTAAGCAAATCTTGGGGATGTCTGAGACTTCCCTAATTGTCAAATTAGGCATTTGTTTTTTGTAACCTAAAGGCTGCTTGGATATTAAAAGGGAGATCAAGGCATGGAGCTGGGGTTTTTTTCCTCTGGATTTGAAACCTGCTTGTGTTGGTGCTGTCCCTGTGCTGTAAAAGGCTTCTACTGATTACTTCTCATTTTCAGGTAATTTTCAGTGTATGCCCACAGCACTGGAGAATTTTGTGTTTTGAGGAACAGGCCTTAAATCCCTGCTTGTTCGCAATTTCTTGGAATATAGTCAAGTGTGGGACTTTAAATTGTAGGAATAAAGCTGTTTTCATGGCTAGTAAGTTTAAGGAAAGCAGTCAGGGACACTTGTGATCTTCGCAGGAAAAAAGATTCAGCTGGATCTTTTTCTTTCTTATTCCCCTTTTCTCTGCATTCTTTACCCAAATCCTCCCTGGAACGTCCTAATAAGGGTTAAGTATGTTAACAGACAGGAAAAACCCTTGTTGGAAGTAGCTACTAGCAGAAGATGATTTTTGGATAGAAGATACTGGATCTTAAAGCCTGAGCAGGAGCTCTGGGACTTCCCAGTGTCCAGTCCCACACTGTATGCCAGGAACACAACACACTCCCCTCTTGGCATGGGAAGCTTTATCTTTAACGTTTCTGGTAATGGAACAGGTTTTAGAGCCCTTGTAACAAAAGAGGTGTTCAAGGCGGGGCCTGTTTATCTGCCCAGCCCTAAGGTAGGGAGGAGTGGGGCATGGGAAGTCTAAGCTGCCTTTATCCCTGGTCCAGTAAAATTGGTTCAACTCCTTCTGACAATTCAGTGCTTATGTTTTTGTGGTTTTCTTTCAGAATAATGCATACACTGCAATGTCTGATTCCTACTTACCAAGCTACTTCAGTCCCTCCATTGGATTTTCCTACTCCTTAGGCGAAGCTGCCTGGTCCACAGGGGGAGACCCTCCCATGCCCTACCTGACCTCATATGGACAGCTGAGCAACGGAGAGCCTCACTTCCTCCCTGACGCCATGTTCGGGCAGCCAGGGGCCCTTGGCAGCACTCCATTCCTTGGGCAGCACGGTTTTAACTTCTTTCCAAGCGGGATTGACTTTTCGGCTTGGGGGAGTAACAGTTCTCAGGGACAATCCACTCAAAGCTCTGGCTACAGCAGCAACTATGCCTATGCTCCCAGCTCACTGGGAGGGGCCGTGATCGACGGACAGTCGGCCTTTGCCAACGAGACTCTGAACAAGGCTCCTGGCATGAACACCATCGACCAGGGCATGGCAGCCCTCAAGCTGGGCAGCACAGACATGGCGAGCAGTGTCCCAAAAGTCGTCGGCTCAGCTGTGGGGAGCGGATCTATCACCAGTAATATCGTGACATCGAACAGTTTGCCTCCGGCAACGATTGCACCGCCAAAGCCGACCTCATGGGCTGACATTGCCAGCAAACCTGCCAAGCAGCAGCCCAAGCTGAAGACCAAGAATGGCATTGCAGGGTCAAGTCTTCCACCGCCTCCCATAAAACATAACATGGATATCGGAACTTGGGATAACAAAGGGCCAGTGGCAAAAGCCCCGTCACAGGCCTTGGTCCAGAATCTTGCTCAGCAGGCAGCACAAGTGTCTCCGCAGCCCGTGGGCCAGCAGATCAATAGTAGCCCACCAGTGACTCAGGCTCCGGGTGGGCAGCAGCCACAGGTGCTGCCACCGCCAGCCCCGCTGCAAGTGCCACCGGCACAGCCCACCCGCTGGGTTGCCCCTCGGAATCGTGGCAACGGCTTCAGCCAGAACGGAGTGGACGGTAACGGAGTGGGACAGGCTCAGGCCAGTTCTGGTTCTCCTTCAGAGCCACACCCGGTCTTGGAGAAGTTGAGATCTGTCAATAATTACAACCCCAAGGATTTTGACTGGAACCCAAAGCATGGGCGGGTTTTCATCATTAAGAGTTACTCTGAAGACGATATCCACCGTTCCATTAAATACAACATCTGGTGTAGTACGGAGCATGGCAACAAGAGACTGGATGCAGCCTATCGCTCCATGAATGGGAAGGGCCCTGTATACTTACTATTCAGTGTCAATGGTAGTGGTCACTTCTGCGGCGTAGCAGAAATGAAATCTGCTGTGGACTATAATACCTGTGCAGGTGTGTGGTCCCAGGACAAATGGAAGGGACGTTTTGATGTCAGGTGGATTTTTGTGAAGGACGTTCCCAACAGCCAGCTGCGACACATCCGCCTAGAGAACAACGAGAATAAACCAGTGACCAACTCCAGGGACACTCAGGAGGTGCCTCTGGAAAAGGCTAAGCAGGTGTTGAAAATCATTGCCACCTACAAGCACACCACGTCCATCTTTGATGACTTCTCACACTATGAGAAACGCCAAGAGGAGGAGGAAAATGTTAAAAAGGTAACATGTTTGTGTGTCTTGTCTGAGTTCTGTGGGGCAAGAGGTGGTGGGGGCTGCCTTGCACTGGACAAACTTCGGGTTGTGAAGGGGTGGACTTGTGGGTGTTAGCCTGCTTTTTGGCAATCTGCCTCCTTGTACCTGGAACCCACACCGAGATAGTAGCCCCTCTTTGCGGGAGAGTATGTCCAGAGAAGCCATCAAGGTGATTAGAGGGATGCAGCACCTCTCCTGTGAGGAAAGGCTGAGAGAATTGGGATTGTTCAGCCAGGAGAAGAGAAGGCTTTGGGGTGATCTAATTGTGGCCTTCTAGTGCCTAATGGGAGCCCACAGGAAAGATGGAGAGAGACTATTTACAAGGGCCTGGAGAGACAGGATAAGGGGGAATGGCTTTAAATTGAGAGAATAGGTTTCGATTAGATATTAGGATAAAATTGTTCCCTGTGAGGGTGGTGAGGCCCTGGCATAGGTTGCCTGGAGAAGCGGAGGCTGCCCCATCCCTGGAAGCGTCCAAGGCTGGGTTGGATGGGGCTTGAAGCTGCCTGGTCTAGCGGAAAGTGTCCCTGCCCATGGCAGGGAGTTAGAATTCGATGATCTTTAACATCCTTTCCAATCCAAACTGTTCCATGATTCTATGAAATGAGTGCCAGCACTTGGCAGAGCAGGGTGAGAAGCCTTGTTCAGGCCCTGCCTGCAATTGACTGTATGTTGCTTACACTGAATCTCAGCCTTCACGACTGATGTGGTGTAAACAAAATGTATTTCTGTGCCATTATCAGCTCCTGGATCAGAGCAGTTTGAAGTTGGAGATCATCAGGGCATTTGGGAAGTTGTTAGAAACCAGAGCCGGGTCTTAGAACGGCTGCTAATCCACCCCCTGTCCACAGTGGGGTCGGCATGACAGATGTCTCTCTCCACTTGTAAAACCTCCAGGAACAGCAGTTCCTGTCCCTCCCCAGGCAGTCTATCCCTCTTCTTAATTATCCTTCCTGTAAGGAGGCTTTGTCTAATTCCGAACCTAAATCTCCCTCCCTGCAATTGAAGTCCGTGACTGCTTGTCCTGTGGACACGGTCGTTGTGTTCCTCGTTGCTCTGTTTGGGGCCATGGTGGGCTGTCACCTGCATGGCACTGTCAACAGTGTGACACATGAGCTGAGCTCACAACTTGCCTTACAGCTGCTCTCAAATCCTCCTGTCATCATCTACTCCTTAACCATGCATTAATTGAAAATCCTGCCCCAAATTCAGGAATCAGTGGGCTTGGAATCTTACTTGGGTTCAGCTGTAGTAAAGTCACCTGAGGCTGCCCTTCCCCTCAATGTGGGTCTGGCTTATGTTTGATCAAAATGATAATTAAAAAATTAGCATTAGTACAGCTAATGTCAAGTTTGCCAAGTTTCCTGATGATCTCTTTAGTTTGAGCAATGGGGAATTTTTCACCCAAGACTTGAAGAACAGAATCAGGAGCTGCAACTGCTCACTGTGACAGTGAATGCATTTTTTAATTTTTTATATATATTTTTCATGGAACATTGTATAAATGAAAACACTTGAGCACAAAGGTGGTCACTTGCAGTGCTTGGAGAAAGTCTATAAGGGAGGAATAATAAATGGAAAGGTGTGAAGGTATAAACTGGTGTTTTGTGAGGACCCTATTGTTTTGTGTGATTTCACCTCCTAGAACTGTTTAACTTGTTACCCAGCTTTTATCGTCCCTCTGAGGGTGGTGAGGCTTTGGCACAGGTTGGCCCAGAGAAGCTGTTGCTGCTCCATCCATGGAAGTGTTCAAGGCCAGGTTGGATGGATCTTGGAGCAACCTTGTCTAGTGGCAGGTATGCCTGCCCATGGCAGGGGGTGGAGTGTCGTGCTGCTTTTTCAGCATTCTGATGTTCACCTTTTGGAAATTCTTTTCTCACGCACATTTTCTGTAAATAATAGATTGTTTACATTCTTTCATGGAGGAGGAGTTCTCTTGATGGACATCTATCTTGACCAATGTGATTGGAGAGGTGTTGACTTCGCTTACCAATCACTTGGTTTGCTTGATATACTAGATAATGGAGTCAGCGATGTAATAAAGTTAGTCCTCTTGGTTGAACCCAGGTCAGAGTTCGTGCAGTGCTTTTAGCGTAGCAAGTCTGACAGTGGAGCAGGATCATCTGTAAGGTTTTTTCCAACTTAAATCATTATGGGATTCTGTGATACCCTCCAGACCTGACTTCAGGGAGCAACAGTTAGCATTGTTACGGAGTCAGACTTTACAGCAACAGTTTGATCTCCTCGGTCACTCACTGACACAGCCTGGAATGTGGTTAAGATTTCTGTAACTTCTCTTTCATGGCTTCATCGAGGACCAGTTATTTTTGCTGAAGGAAGGTTTTAGTTTTTCTTGGAGTAATTCCTACCATGGGACTAGAGGTGCCAAAAAGCCCAAGCCATGCTCTGTATGCTTTTGAAGCATCTCAAGTAATCATCTGAATTAAAAAAAAAAATATGAGGAACCACAGTTGAACCACTGGAAAGTTAAAACGCTGCTCTGACAGCAGCTCCCTGCCTTCTTTTTGTGCTGCTTTGCATTGGGGAAATCCCATTGTTCCCAGCTCTTTTCTCTCTCCCACGGTGTGGCATGTTGATGCTCTTGTGTTCCTTGAAGCTTAATGTTTCAAGGTTTGGCTTGTTTCAAACTTCTCCCAAGCTGAAATTTTTTCTCTCAGCTTCAACTTGCCCAAATCTTTGATTCCTACTTGCTGCCTGAGCAGATGGGTGATCTCTTTTGAAAGTCTAGGAACTCCTGAATATTCTTTTATACTTCTCAATGTTAGTCATTTCTTCAGAATCCCCTAAAGCAGGTCCAAGAAATTATATGAAAAATGTATAGTGTGTATGCTGTTTCCATTGTCCAGTGAAGGGAGAGGGGTGGATAGTTAGTTCAGTGTTGAAAACACTGAAATAATCCTGTTTCTTTTCCTTTCCTGTTGCCTGTGCCCATCCTGTTCCTCTAAAGCTAATCCCCATTCATTTTGTGTTGCTTTGCTCTACTGATCCAGTTGTTTAAAAGGTCTGAATATTCTCCTGACCCAAAACGGTGGAGCTGAATCGCAGTGCAATCCTGCCCAGAGCAGTCTTGAAACCCAGAACAGCTGCTTTTATTGTAGAACTTGTCACTGTCTTCCTCCATGTAAGAATTATTTTATCTTTGCTTTAAACAACCAAAACAACAACACAAATCTCTGCCCCATGGTCACGCACTTGGATTTCTAGGAATGCTGCAGTGACCTGGGTGTAAAGATCTCCCATAATGATCTGCTTGGTGTGAAAGGTTAACAGCTTGTGTTTTGTGGAAACGCAGTCAGTGGAAACCTTAAGGGAAATTTTTTTTTTTTTGGGTTCTTTCTGCCTGACTAGGCTTGAGATATTTGGCTACTCACATGTTCCAGGGATTTTAGGAAGGCTATCTCATGAGAACCAGTCCTCTGTAGAGGGCTTAGTGGTCAAGTTTGCAGCTGAGAAGAGGCACTTTTCACTTTGAGTGTTGAGTCAGGCTGAGCTGTGCAGCATGGGGAGGGCTTTGGTGGGGTTTGTCATGCTGAGGATCAGCCTCAAAGCACAAAGATAGGATTGGCCAGACTGGATCTGTTATTTCTGGAATTGTGCTGCTTTGTGCCTCAGCTGATGCTGTCTGCTGGTTAAAGGAGTATTAATAGTGCACTGCAAGTGTCACTGCCTCCTTGCAACACATGATATAACAGAAAACTGAGGGGTGTTGTATGAGCCTATTTGAATTGGACAGGGTATTTCACAGTCACTGGAATACACAAATGCTTTCTGATGGATTTTGCAAAGCTCGTTCTTTTCTTCCCAATTTGTAATCTCGGGAAGAGAGAGAATATTCCCTAGAGGGTGGACCAGGATTCTTTCCTCCTGCTGTTACAGTTGTCCTGGAGAATGCTGCATTTGCTTTAGCTTTACCATATTCCACAGGACAGTACTTCTGACTAGAAGATTCAATTCCTGGATATTCTATATCCAGACAAAGCCAACTGTTCTCTGCGGCAGCAAGGGAACACTCCTTCCACTCACACAGTTCCTTTCATTCGATGATCCCAGGTCTATTTGCTGTTTTCTGCTCCAAATCCTGGCCGTAGTGAAATTAATTGATTGATGCACCGAGACAGAATTTCCACTGTGCTGTTCAGCAATGCGCATGGTTTTAGTTTATTTCCAGGCCATTTAAATGCTGTATGTCTGTGTCCATGCTTGTATATTTGCCCCAGAATAGAGGAAACAAACGATCCTGCTTATACCAGTGGCTTGGCACTGGCCGTTTGTAAGGAATGCTTTGTGCTTATGATATTTTTAAGCCAGCCCTTAACAACACTGACAGATATTTGCTTGTGTTCTAGCTGTGTCTAAAGACAGGAGAAAACTGGAGGGAAGACTTGGAGCTGTCTGATGCTCTAATCCATGTTTTCTGCTGTGAGACAGGAGCTCTGTTTCCTCATCCCTAAAACAGGAGCAGCTGGGAGCCTTTTCACTGCAACTGAAGTGGAATCAGAGCAGTTGAAGAGCAAACCACTTGCACTTGCCTTGTAGTCCTGTCTCTCACTATTAGTATTGTGTTAGAAGTCTTTAAAATAATATTCTAAGGTAATGTTTGTTAATATTACAAAATAATATTTAAAGTTGACTTGTTGACATTGGTCTAAAGGCCTGTTGAGATACACTGTTTCAATTTTTTCAATTGTTTTATCCCTGTCCATGTTAGAGGGTTGGAACGAGAAGATTTATAAGGTCCTTTCCAACCCAGGTCATTCTAGGATTCAAGGACTGGGATTGGTGTTGGGCCAGACAGAGAGTGCAAGCCTTCTGCAATGGGGTTTCACGCCTCTTAGAGGTATGGCCTTGAGCAGGCGGAGTTTATTCCCCACCCTGTTCTTGTGAACTTGTTCCCAACCTACTTCTTGCCCTCTCAGTGTGGGCAAAGCTTCATGTCCCCCCTCCAGGTTATCTCAGCTGGATGATTTCAGCTCTGAGCTGCAGAATACGCTGAACTAATTTTTCTTATAAATATGTTAATTTAATTGATTATGAACATATTAATGACTTCAAATGAATAAAAATTTTAAAAACACATTTTTTTTCCCCTTACGCAGATGAATTAAAATGGAGGAATGACCTTAAACTGAAGTAGGGTAGATTTAGATTACATATTAGGGAGAAATTAATTTCTGTAAGGTGTTGAAGTCCTGGCAGGGGTTGACCAGAGAAGCTGTGGCTGTCCCTGAATCCCTGCAAGTGTCCAAGGTCAGGCTGGATGGGGCTTGGAGCTGCCTGGTCTAGTGGAAGGTGTCCCTGTCCATGGCAGGGAGTGGAATGAGATGGGCTTTCAGGTCCCTACCAACCCAAACCAGACAGTGATTCTGTGATAAATTGTATGTTTATGGCTGGCAAATTCCCTAGAAACACTGTGAAGGGCTTGGAATGCAGAAGGGAATATGTAAGGTGTAAGCAGTGGGGGTTGCTTTGGTTTTTTTCCTCTTTTTCCTCCAAGAGTTCAGGATAACTTGCTGGCACCGAGGTTAAGAGCTACTGACACAGGTATGTGTTTCAGGTTATTATATTAACAGCTGCTTCCCCAGGAAAAGTACTTGTCTTCCAAGCAAAACTCTTTCCTGGCTGTTTCATTCAGCGAAACCCGCAGGGCACGGTCTGGTTCAGTTCCCTGAATTTTTCCCTAGTGCAGAAGTACAGTGGGTCACAAGACATTGCTGAAAGCCAATTAGGATCCCAAAAAGACAGTTGAAGCGCATTGATCTGTGGGCAGTCTATCAAGAACCACTCCATGCACAGTGTTCCTTCCTTGTTCTTAATGAAACTGTAATTCTGCACCAGCTTTTTGCCTGAAAGAAGCCGCTTCTTTTCTGTCACAGGTTCACAAAGCTCCTTGTTTTGTGCTGCGTAGTCATTCTCACCGCAATTAGTCCTCTCATTTTCCTGCATGTTCTGGTTTCTACCTGGTAGTAATTGTGCTGTCTTATGGCTTTGTGAGTTAATGACTAATTTGTTAGTGGTGCAAACCACTGGAGGCTTGGCAGCCAGAACAGTGCCAGCACCCTGCTCTACCACAGCAGTTCCTGGGGAAGTCCCTGCTAAACAGGGATGATCATTATCCAAACTGATGGCCAGGGTAGAGAGTTGTTTGCAGCTCCTTCCTCCTTCCAGTGACTAGTGCTCAGTATGAGCCTTTCTAATAGACATATAAGTCATATAACTGTGTTTGAACAGTTAATAATGAACCATTTGGGGTTTGTGCAAGAACTTGGAAATTTCTGGTTCTTTATAATTAGAATTTTTTTTTCTTAAAAGCACAGTAGTGAGCTGCTTTTTGAGTGGTTAATTGCAGAACTATTGTAATGTAATCCCAGTTTGGAAGACATAGATAAGATCTACCTAAAACTCCTGTCTTTTGTTTCTAATCTTGGGGGGAAAGGAAACCACACTCTTTAGTTTCCATCTTTGTATCTGTGCACAGTGGGGGAAAGCTCTGCTCTCTCCATCTCAGCTGTTATTTGTGGTACCATCTGTAAAATACCTTCAGAGAATTTACCATCATCATCTCAAAATTAAGGAAATAGAGAAGTCCTGATCATCAGCATTTTGGCTATTGCAGCCTGATTTGGAGTTCAGCTGATTCCAGAGCCATGTTCTTGGTACAGGAGGAGGAAAAAAAAAAAAAGATGTAATACAAAACTCTGTTCCAGTGAATGTGGCTTTGTGTTCCCTTTCGAGTAGCTGTAAAATGACAGCATGTGCTATAGGGAGTGTTGGCTCTTTGACTTGAACTTGTGAATTCAGCTCTTCCTGGCTGACAGAAGCAGGCAAATAGATCTCCTCTGGTCCTCTCATAATACAGAATATTGTGGTGTGTTTTTCTTGTAGCATGAAGACATCTTCTGTCTTACTTGGGATGGAGGTGGTGTTTAAGCCTCAAATACCAGAACAGCTGCAGTGGGTCAGATCAAAGTCTGTATAAGTGTGTCTCATGTGGCTGCAGGAGCTGCACATCTGCTGGGCATAGAGAGACATTGCTTGGGTATCCCTCCTCTCTGTTTCCAGTTACAAAGTCCTGTGTGCAGCTGGCAGCAGTTGAGAGCAAACACCTGTGAGGACAATACAGGCATGAATCCCTCTCTGAAGGTTTGTCTTCCCTTGAACAGTATTTGGCTTTGGAATTTACATAACTACGAGGATGTGTCTTTATCAGTTCATGATTTTTCTGTCCAAGATCTCAATGCTGTCCTTGAGCATCCACAGGATCTCCAGTTCTTCAGCTAAATTATGTGTTGTATGGGGGAGTGTGTCCTTTTGGTTTGCTTTGAGTCTGCCTCATGATTCCCCCTTGTTCTTGCATGAGAAAAGGTGGCAAGCAAGTATTTCCATCTGTCTGTGCCTACTCTGCCTTTCCAGTCATCTCTCTTCCAGGCCAGAGTTAGAGCACAGTGGCTCTGCAGATGGAAATGCTTCTGTCCCTTGCTCATCCCTGTTGTTATTTGACCCTTTTCCAGTTCTGCTTCATGCCTGTGGAGGTGGAGAGGAGCAGAGAGCTACACTCTGCTCAGAATAGATCCTGTCTGGGTTTGAATAACAGCACAGCGTTATGTTTTGTTCACTGTGATACTTGCTTTTCTTCAGGGTAGGCAATTTCCTGGAGTTACAGATGGTGTTTCCGATGGTTAGTGGTCAGTTTGGAAACTGTAATACTGGAATTAGGGTAGGGATTTTCTGCACACGCATCGTTTCATTTTTCTCAACCAGGTAGACCAAGTGTCCTGTAAAGTTCAGCAACTTTTTCTTACAAAGTCGTCCACTTAGTCAACTGCTGTTTTTATTATATCATCAGTAAACTTGGGCACTTATTCACTCCTCTTTCTAGATGTTTTATGAATATATGTAGCCACAAATGCCACTGAAGCTCTGTGGGTTTTCAGTCCTTGGCGTTACACTTGCGTGGTGTGACAGAGGGCACTGCCAAGGCTTTAACTCTACAGCAGTGACGATTTTGAAACATTAAAGTGGAGTTCCTTCCTTTTCTAAAGAGTTTCGTGGCACTCATGGTAAGACTTCTTGCCTGAGTGATGGCTTAAAGTAACAAAAGTAATGAAATGCATTTCCCTTGTGGTAATGGGGAAGAATAAAAAACTCCCTGGTTGTTGAAGACCAGGAGAATTTTCTTTCTTCCTAATGACTGGAAAGGACTTGTGTTATTTTGCTTGTGCTCCAAAGTCAGCCATGCCAGTTCCAGGCTGTGTTGTGAGCCCAGTTGTCCTCCCATGGAATGCCACTGGGAATCCTCCCAGCTTGCTCTGTCTCCTTTGCTCAAATATTCATGCATGTTCTCAGCTTTTCACCTTTCTGTTTCCTGTCCTGTGGGACAAGAGTCCCTATGTGAGAGTAATTATAAATGTTTATGGGAATTGGGCTGCTTTATTCAGGCAATTAAATATGATGTTTAAGCAAGAGGAGGTTTGTTCTTTGCAATTGATTGTATCAGTTTCAAAAGGTGCCTGGAAAGATTCTGGGGAACAGCAGTGTTCCTGAGGATATCCGATAGCTTGGACCACCTTGTGTGAACCCTCCTGTGGAGGAAAAGCCTTGGTTTCTTCATGCCCTTCTTGTCCCAGGCTGGTTACTCTGACTTAGAAATCAGGTGTCCAAGGCCATGTGTCTCTTCTTGGCTCCTGCTTATTCAGTGATGGGAGTTTGCTGTGTTTAGGGTTCTGTGGATATTTAGATTTGCTCTGTTAGATTTTGATCCATAGAAGAAAAGGCCTGTCCTGCTATGACAAAAAGCACTTTTATTTGCATTATCTCCTGTCTTCCTTGGTGCTGAGCCCCATTAAGTGAAGGGGAGGTAGGATGAAGGTGTCAGGCTATAACCAGATCACTACCTGATTTTTATCCCCTTTTCTAGACTAGGAGGTAGCTCTTTTTGTAACTGTGATGGCTTTCTAATGCTGACAACAGGAAAAGTCATGTTTGGTTTGTAAATACCAGGACTCAAGACTGCTTGTGGAGCAGTAATATACAAGTGAGGCATTGTCCATCATTTGTGCTGTGTCCCTTGAGAAGATCCTGCTGAGAGGGCCAATGGCTGCAGTAACTCCTGATTTCTAAGGCAATGATCTAAGATGTCTGCCTTGGAGACACTGGCACATGGAAATCCTGCTGGATTGCTTGGCTGGGATTGCGTCAAGCAGCAAAGTGCAACGCCACAGGCTGAGTGGGGCTGTTGAGGTGCTTGTTCAGTGTGTGTGTGTGTGTATGTGTATACACCAAAGCCAGGGTTTGATTACAGGCTCTCCAGGTCATGGGTCCCAAGGCTGCCAGAGCTCCAGAAGCATTTGGACAATGCTCTCTGACACAGGCTGGGGTATCCTGTGCAGGGCCAGGAGCTGGACTTGATCCTTGTGAGTACAACTCAGAATTTTCTGATGGGGCGTCTCAGCCTTTTGGGGAATGATACTGGGAGGTCCAATGCTCCAATGAAGGAATCTCCTGCTGTTTCCTCTGTTGGCAGGCACTGGACAAGTGATGCCTTTTGCTTGGAGGACCTTCTCAGGCTGAACTGAGACTGGGCCTGGCCTGGCCTGGCCTGCCAAAGGACTTTGGGCTGTGCTGCAGCTCAGGCAGGTCCCAGCAAACTAGGGTTTGTGTGCTGCACAGCTGGGAGCTGTGCCCTGGCTTCTTTTCCAGGTCCTCCTTTGGCTTAGTCTGCTATTTCCCTGTCTGTGGTGTGACAATAAAATCCTTACCTTTGCTGGGAGTGTTGATGCTGAACCTTGGTTGTCAATCAAGGTAAGAGCCTCTGAACAAATGGGCAGCGTTGTCTCTCATTGTCATCTTGTCGTGCACAAACGCTTGAGCCTTTTGTTGTTGGCTCCCCTGCAGTGTGAATATATAAGGTGATCTCTTATTGCTCAGTTGCTGTTACCAGGACCTGGCTTGTGACATGGCTGCAGCTCCTGGGGACAGCAGTGACAGGACTGAAGTTGCTTTGAGTGGTATGATCAGAGAGGGCTTGCATTTGCATACTTGCCCTGTGTGAGCTTGGTGTCAACACAGGATTTGAGCCATGGCACATATCAGCCATTCCTATGCCATGCTGTTCTTGCCCTTCCTGTTCCTGAGGGGTTTGATGGATGGGGATGAGTCTGAGCAGGTGTCTTTCTTGCTTCTCCCCTATGGATCAATAAGATGCAACCCAAGTTTAATGAAAGTGCAGCCAGAGGGCATAAAACACTTCCTGATGGAATCCCTTTGCTCTCCAGAGATTGTATCCCAGAGCAAAGCCCAGTGTGTGTGCTTAGATGCTGCTCTGCCTTCTGGGGCTGTCGTGTAGCTGGGTAGGCTGTGACTTAGAGTGTTCTACAACCTGTGAATTCGGACGAGGACGAGCCAGGAAGGACAAGTGTTTGCAGTGTGGTTGAGTCTTGCTGTGTGTTCTGGTAGATCTGGCTGGTGGTTGAATGCTCACTGTAACACCCCAAGGACCAAGATGTCTTGGATCTCTCTGCTCCACTCAGATGAGACTTACATGCAGTGGTGCATCCAGCTCTGTGGATTTCAGCATCAGAAGAATATGGAGCTGCTGAAGCAAGTCCAGAGGAGGCCACAGAGATGCTCCAAGGCTGGGAGAGCTGGGGGTGTTCACCTGGAGAAGAGAAGGCTCCAGGGGGACCTCAGAGGCCCTTCTAATGCCTAAAGGGGCTCCAAGGGAGCTGGAGAGGGACTTTGGACAAGGGATAGAGGGACAGGACACAGGGAATGGCTTCCCACTGCTAGAGGGCAAGATTAGATGGCATATTGGGAAGGGATTGTTGCCTGGGAGGATGGTGAGACTGCCACAGGGTGCCCAGAGAAACTGAGACTGCCCCATCCCTAGAATTGTTCAAGGCCAGGTTGGACAGGGCCTGGAAGAACCTGCTCTAGTGGAAAGTGTGCCTGCCCATGGCAAGATGAGATTTCAGCTCTCTTCCAACCCAAACCAGTTGGAGTCTGTGGTTTTGGATCAGGGATCCACCTCCTTCCATATCCAGCCACCTTCCTTCCATTCTCCTCTGGCTTGCTCCTTGCAGGTAGTCCCTTGATTGAAGGACAATGGGGACCTTTTGGGGATCCCCTTCCCCAATCCCAGTTTGCAGCAGGTCTGAAGCGAAGATACTCACTTTGGTCCCCTCTATAGCTTGGCATCATGGAGGGCATCTGCTCTAGCCTCTGTTCTGACACATTGGTATTTAAGGGGGGGATTTTCTCTGGGGTTGGCTCCTTATTAGCTGCACGCAGGCCTTGGGAGCAGCATCACCTTCTCAGCAGAAAGAGTTGATGGACTGGGGTCCAGCTGCTCAGCTAACAGGGTGATCTGTGCAGCAGGACCCTTGGCCACTGGCCCAGCGCAGGACACTGGCCCTGGAGATGCACAGGGTGTCATTAAATGTGGCAGCCAGCTTATCCCGTATCTGCATTTGGGAAGTGGTGGCATTAGCTCAGGCAGTTGCAGCTGCTTCCCAAAGGGATGCGTGACATTGCCATCTGTCCCTGTGTAACATAACATGCTGGCTGCTGAGCCAGGAACAGGACTTGGCATCTTCCTTTGGATTTGTGGCTCTCCCTGCAGTGCTTGTTGTGCTTCGTGTTCAGGCCTGGCTCTGCTTCCCACCCTAGCAGTTGGATTTTGCTGTGGTGCAGTGTTTTTTTTGGCGATGAAAGCACCTGCAACAGACTTGGGCAGAGTTACAGGAAAAGAGGGGAATTAAATTGACTTACGTTGCGTAACTGTTCTTGATGAGAACATGTGCCTTGGTCTGATCCCTATCCCCAGAAGACAGGAGAGGATCACGCTGGCCTTGCTTTGCATCCTACAGAGGAATTGGAGGTGAAGCCTCCTTGGGTGTGTGGCTGAGAGGCCAAAGCCAGTGGTGTTCTTCTGAGCTGGAGGCCAGGCCTCCCTTTTTGGGAAGGTTTCTAAGGCTAGATGGCTGCACCTGTTGTCCCAGGATTGAAGTGGTTTGGGGATAGGCTCTCCCTGGATTTAGCAGTGGTAAAGGATGGGGTTTCCTGTAGCAGCCTGTGTGCTTGTGGCAGAGGTTGTGTGAGCTGCCAAGGTGGGAAGGTGCCTCCCATCACCAGGTTAGCATGGGACTGTGGGAAGCAGGCAGGGGACTCTGTTGCTGTCCTTATTTCAGGGGATACAACTCCAGCAGAGCAGCTGACACGTGGGGCAATATCCTGAGCTGAACCAAAGCACCAGCTTCAGAGCCCGACAGCATCTCCTCTGAGTGAAGAGGGAAAACCTGCTGTACCTGTGGGTACCTCCTGCAGGTATGGCTTTGCTGTGAAAGTGGAATGGACTTGGCACCTCTGAGACTGGCTGGGTGTTGATGGACTCACTCCACAGGAGCTGGAGCCCCACAGTGCATATCATGCCCAGACTGCAGATATGCATGATATCGCCTGTTCTCAAGGAAGAGGCAGAGCCAGGAAGGAGCATCAGCTCAGGGCCCTCTGGCTTCATTTCTGGGATTGTGTCTTACGATCTGGTAATGACACTTTGAACACCTCATAACTCTTTAGGGAAGCCTGGACCTGCTTCTGTGACAGCTTCTCCATTAAACCCAAGCAGAACCCAGAGGAGATGGGCACGGGGTGCTGAGAACCACAGAGAGGGTGGCAGCCTTTGGTGTCCAGGGGTATTTGGTGCTGCACTGCCTCTTTGTTCTGGTGTGAGTGTTTGGACAGGGTGTTTCCACAGTGCCGGAGGAACACCCAGCAGTTAGTGGGAAATTCCTGTGAGGTTCTTGTTTTTCAAGTGAGATGCCATCAAGTAGTGTCAGGAGTATCAGGGAGGTTTTCTGCTGGGTGCTGGGACTTGTTTCAGTCCCTGCAGACCAAGGCTGATGTCAGTGCTCCCTGTCAGTTGAGCTCCAGCCTGCTTTGATGCATACATGGGAGTTCAGGTGGAGTTTTTTCATAGGCTCATGGAATGATTTGGGTTGGAAGGGACCTTAAAAACCATCTCATTCCAATGCAGACATACCTTCCACTAGACTAGGCTGCTCCAAGCCCTGTCCAACTTGGCCTTGGACACTTAAAAAGATGAGGCAGCCACAGCTTCTCTGGACAACTTGTGCCAGAGCCTCCTCACCCTCACTGGGAAGAATTTCTTCCCAAGGTCCCACCTAGCCATGCCTTGGCAGTGGAAAGCCATTCCCCTTGTGCTGTCCCTTCAGGCCCTTGTCCAAAGTCCCTCTCCAGCTCTCTTGGAGCCCCTTTAGGCACCAGAACGGGCCTCAGAGGTCTCCCTGGATGAACACCCCCAGCTCTCCCAGCCTGTCTCCAGAGCAGAGGGGCTCCAGCCTTTGGAGCGTTTCTGTGGCCTCCTCTGGACTTGCTCCAGCAGCTCCACATCCTTCTGATGCTGGAATCCCCAGAGCTGGATGAAGCTCTGCAGGTGGTGAATCACCTGAGATGAGAAAAAAGGAGAAGGGGAGCTGTTCAACCTCAGCAAGGTCACATCTCTGCAATGACTGGATGCAGTAGCAGCACTTCTTTTCACAAGAACAATGCTCTCTTCCTAGCTTTGCTGGCTATGGGACAGGCTCCATGGGAGAGCCATGTCTTGGAATGCTGATGTGTAATAGTGGTGAATAAAACTGCTGTCAGCTAATACGATCCTCTGTTACTTCTTTTGCAGGAACGCCAAGGCCGTGTCAAGTAAAGGGCCATTCTTCCACCACAGATTGCAGCAGAGATTGCATCCCAGCTGTCTTTCAGAGAGAGAAAGGAGCAGGAGTATCCCAGAGGGAATTAGGACTTTTTTTTTCTTAATTCCTTTGACTTCAAAAAGACTTTTACAAACTTCCAGTTTAAAAAAAAGAAAATTGGAATATCACAAGACATAGGACTAAAAAAATAAAAACAACAACAAAAAAATCCCTTCTAGGTAGAGTAGAGGTAAAACCTGTCCCTTTCTTTTCACTTTGGTTGTGATTTCAGAGCATACACTTCATTTTTTGTCTTTTTACTATGGTTTTTGGCTTTTCAAGTCTGTAAGTGGCATATGCCTTTTTTTTTTCCTCTAAGTTTTAAATCCCACCGTTCCCCGTCCTTCCACCCTGTTGCGCCTCCTTCCCTGGTTTTGACATTTGCACTTGGAACACTGAATCGTAACAGCCACCAGGCAAAGTGGAGTAACTTTCTTTTTCTTTCTTTCCCTGGGCCAGAAGAGGAAGAATTCTATGAGGAAGTTGGTGTTTTGGCCTAAGAAGAATTGAACAGATAATTGTCCACGAGGTTATGTCTTAAAGGTGGTTCATTTTTCTCTGACCCTTTGTTACTCGAAAGTCAAGTACTAGGAGTCCTAAGAGATGTTCTGTTCTTGTGCATTATATGGATTTAAAGATTAGGTCTGGATGAATTTGATTTTTTGAAAGCTCAGAACAGTGGTAAAAACTTTTTTGTTCACAGGAAAATTAATTTTGGACAATAAAAAAGCCCGAAACAAACCAAGGAAGAAATACTGTAAAATGTGTAGTAACTATGTTTCAGTTTCTTGTTAAGCCAATGAGGAATGGGCGTTGCCTTTTTTTTTCACCATTAATCACTTCTCAATAATAAAAGTGAGATCCTGTTGAGCATCACTGTTGTCTCCTGCTCCCTTCCCTGTGCTGTCAGCTCCTTGGATTCCAATTACTGGAAAAATACCTGAAAATAAGGAGTGGAGAGGTAACTTTTTCTTGGGTTTGAAGTAAAGTGCTCTCACCTTGGCATCCCCAGCTCAATCCTGGGGTTATTCGAAGCCCTTTGGAACTGTTGTGGCTCCCTAGTGTGGCCTCGCTCCAGGTGTGAGGGGCAGTGCCCACCTGGCCTTGAGCTCAGGATTCCTTCCCATGTCATGGGTAAGTTTGGGATGATCCAGCTCCTTCCAGGTGTGGGAAATGCAGACACCTCACAGCCCAAATAATTTTCCCTGGGAAAACCACTCATTGTCAAGAAAATAATAAAAACCCCTCCCTCTTCCTCTTCTGTCATCATGGACCCTGCCACTCATTTTTGGTGGACTCCACCTCTGTTCAGCAGCCCATTGCTCCAGGAGCTGACCAACTGACCAGTGTGACAAGCGCTGCTCTGGAAACAACGTCAGGTATCCTGAGGGCATGGCCAGTGTCAGGGCCCCCAAGTGCCAACAGACTTGATGAAGGAACTTGTTATGTGTGTGATGGAATAAACCCTTACTGGCTGCCTTTTCCCTCCTTTTGCACTGGGGAAGGGGCTTTGAGGGAGCCCTGGGTAGGAGGTGATGCAGAGATGGTGTAATTTGATGCAGCCCAAATGTCACTGGGACAGTGAAGATGCAGTGGAGGAGAAGGTGAGTCAGTTATAAGAGGGGTTAGGTGAGGTCCTTCCAGAAGAGGGAGGTAACAGCCCAAAAATGCTTGGAAGTTTAGGGGGTGTATTTGTGCAAAAAATTGTAGCATTTCTTATCTTCTTATAGATATATAAATAATGATTTTTGTTAAAATTGATTTCAGAATACAACCCTGTATCTATTATATACAGGATCACGGAGAATAAGAAATTCTAAATATAGATATATAGGGTTTAAAAATGCAAATACATTTTAATTGTATTTCAAATACTGAATATTGAATATTTGTATTTTAAATTTCAATATTTAATGTATTTCAATACATTGAAATCTTGCGATTTCAATGAGAATTAATTGCGCAAGCTTCAGTCCCTTTCCCTGCACTTCTTGTCATCCCATTCACTTTTCTTGTTTTCACTTGGTTTCTGAATTTTTCCTCTTTTTTTTTTTTTACATTTCTTTTTGTCAAATTCTTCTCCTGTCTCTTTCTTTACATTTCTTCCCTGATTTCAGGATTTAATTGGAGAAATTTTGGCAAGTTTTGGTCCTTTTAACTGCCCCTAATTTCATCTCATCCATTTGGTTGTAATCACTCCATTTCCAAATTTTCTGTTTTTTCAATTGCATTTTATTTGATCATATCTCCAGAGCGTTTGTTAGACTTTGTACGCTGATTTCAAGATTTCATTCCCTTGGAGTTCAAATTTTCAAAAGAGGGTCAGTCCTCTTTTGTTTACAACCTGCAAGGTGCTGTCAGATCGCCGCACTCTGCACAGTGCTTCTATGCTCGAAGTACCACTGTGCGCATTACAGCTTCGCAAGGACTAAAAATCCAGAGAGACATCTCACAGAAAAACGTGCCAGGACAAAATCATGTCCTGCATGTCTCCTTCTCATCGCCCAGATTGTGGTGTGTGAATGCCTTGGACACAGAATGACTAATCCGGCAAGTGCTTCTCCCCTGCCACATTTCGCTAAGCCAGAGCTACATGGACATTTTGGACTCTGTGGAACAGGAAGGATTTGAATGTACCTAAAGCTGAGAAAAAAACACGCACAAAATACAGTAGTTCTGTATAGTACATGCGCTGTAAAGCACCAAACCTGAGTACCATTGCTGGGCTTCAGTTCTGTCCGAATCACATAAGGCAAAGAATGAAGCACCAGAGCAGTGGGCTTGTGTGCGCAGCTGTCCTGTCACAGTTGTCTGCACCAGATGTAGCTGAGAAGTTTCCATTTAGATTCAGACGACAAGACAGGCAGAATATGGAGCTCCTTAGCTCTTAGAGGGAAAATACATGATGCAGAGCTGTTTTGGCAGAAGCAATGCTTACGAGCGCTTTGCTGCCGGCACAGTGTTCTGTGTTCTCACCTCCAGGAGAATGAAAGTGCAACAGGATACAGAAGGCGAAGTACGAAGCCACCAGAGCAGTGGGCTGGTGTGTGCAGCGTACAGGCTGTAAGAAAAGTGGCTGCCTCTAACCTTCCAACCGAATATACAGTGTCAAGTCATAAGGAGACAGTTCAATGAGAGCTACTTGTGCTGCTACCTATTCTTCCTGCGGAAGCAATTGCGCCTTGCCTTCAGGCTCCGAGATGCACAGAACACAATCGTAGATGCAGTGGAGAAGGGAAAGACACAGTGATTGGGTGAGTTTGCTGTGATTCACTTTTGTGAGGAAAGCAGAAGATGCATCCCTGCACTGGCTTTTACTTCTAGAGCCTTTTGCTGTAAGAGCAGCTGCTGAAAGTTGGCAACGGAGCTGCGAGAGTGGAAAATGTAGATGGGCATGCCTCTCTGAGAAGGAAGAGAGGCAGTGTGCTTGCTATACACTGTTTCAGTACTATTTGGAGAACACATACTTTAAGAACACCTTCTGTTCTGCAGAACTCTGCAACACTTAAAACATGGTGATAGTCTTTCTTACATCTTAAGTTCAACAGTGGTGTGATACTTTTTCAAGCAGCTAGAGTGTGCTCAGCTGACTGATTGTGAACAGGTTTTTGCTGCATCTTTACAATTCGGTATGCTGCTCAAGCAAGCCTGGTGCTCTGCCGCTTCATTCTTCGCCTTAGGTGATCCAGACAGAACTGAAGCCCAGGAGTGGCATTCAGCTTTGCCGCTTTACAGCACATATACTGCACACAACCACTGTGTGTTGTGCGCAGTTTTCCCCAGCTGTAGGCACACCCATATCCTTTTTGTTTCACAGAGTCCAAACTGTCCATGGATCTCTGGCTCAGCGAAATGTGGCAGGAGAGAAGCACCTGCTGGATGAATCATTCTATATCCAAGGCATTCAACAAAGCACCGCAATCTGGGCGATGAAAAGGGGATATGAAGAACATGATTTTGTCCTGACACATTCTTCTCTGTGGACATCTCTCCATGTCTTTAGTCCTTTCAAAGCTGTAATTTGCTCGGTGGTATTCAAACAGAGAAGAACTGTGCAAAGAGCACAGTGATCTGGTGGTGGTTTGCACGTTGTAAAAGAAAGAGGACTGCCCCTTGAATATGGTGCAAATACAAGTTTCAGGTGCAGTTGATGTCTAGGTGCAGTTCTCTATGTGAGATGTAGCCGAGAAGCTTTCAGTTTAGATTCAGACAAGAGAGGCAGAATGATGTGATACGTAGTGTTTAGAAGCAATGTGCGTGGCCCAGGGGTGTTTCAGCAGAAGGAATGCTTTAGGAGTGCTTCTGTTGCCAGCACAGTGATCTGTGTGTGAAGTAGACCGTGATTCGCTTCCGGGAGAATGAAAGCACGACAGGTTGCAAAAGGCAAAGAACAAAGCCTCAGAGCACAGGGCTGGGTATGTGCAGCCTACTGGGTGCAAGACATGCATGACCACCACTGGCCTGCCAGCCGAATTCCCAGTGGCAGTCATAAGGAGGCAGTTCAGTGAGAGCTACTTGTGCTGCTACCTTTTCTTCCTCCTGCCCTCAGTGGAAACAACTGTGCTAACCTTGTAGGGTCCAAGATCCAAACAACACAATGGTAGATGCAGCAGAAGAAAGATAAAGTGCACAAGTGAGTTTGATGTGGCTTATGTGAGGCAAGGGCCACGTAAGCTCTGCACTGGCCTTTACTTCTATAGACTTTATCTATAGGCACAGATGTACTGGACATTTGCTGCAAGGATGTGAGAGTGAAAAAACTGACAACAGGTCTGTCTAGAAAAAGATACAGGGCCACAGTGCATTGTGCACAGTTTAAATGCTGCTAAGAGAAGGAGGTGCGTTAAGAACATCTTCTGTCCTGGCACTTCCAATCTGTGTGATCTCTCCCTGCCTGGACTCAGCAACAGGGATAGTGATTAAACTGTGGATACCAGGTTTCACAGGGAAGACGGTAGAGCAGCAAATGCCTTCTGCCCTGGCTCATCTCTCAGTCTGAACTGCAGTTGGAAACATTTCACTGTAATGATGGACTCTGCCACTTTGAGAAAATGTGCTGATGCTATATATATAGTTGAGAAGGAAAGTGCGAATCACTAGTGCATTTTGTCATGCTTACAGACTGCAAAGGGACTATGAATGCCAGCCCAGGCTTTGTGTTGTGCGACTTTTTCTTTGCAAGCAGCTGCTGGACCTTTTGAAGGGGTTTGGGATCTGCGAGACTGAGAGGGTAGGATGGTACATAGAGTTGAAGAGTAAGCGCAACTTTCCAGAGAGGTGCATGCAGTTCAGTGCGTGCAAGCTATATCTTGAGCAGCTGCTCACAGAAAAAACTTTCTAAAAAGGAGAGGCCATGCTACAATTGCATTATTTTGGCTACATATAAACTGCTCAGCCAACAATGAAATGATTCCTCTTCTTTCCCCGCTGCATGCATGAACACATTCTTTCAGACTCAAACAGCCAGGATCCACAGCGGAGCACTTCCCCGCCCTGCCCCCACATCAATGGGGCCGGGCCAGGAAAGTGCTTGCCTTTTCCCTTGGCACTGTAAGCGCTCATCAGAACAACCACACGATGCCGCTGTCGACTCGCAAAAGAAAGAAACGCACTGAGCCCAGCTAGAAACCACCTGGAGGGCAGAGCCAAGTTGCAAACGTCCCTGCTCTCAAATCTACAGTGCCAGCACAAAAAGATTTCCCTGATCTTCGCATTCTAACTGCATAGTCTTCTTTGCACCAAAAATAAAGAGAAACAAAAATTCCTTTGCCTTAACAAAGCTTTTCGTTCTCTCAGAGTCCTGTAACCAACTTGAAAATAACTGGCTAAAACACAGCTCACAGAATTGCCAGCTGAGAAAGATCTTTCTGCCTACAGTTTCAACTGCACCCAACAAATTACAAGCACACATCCTGCTGTGGGCACTTTCTTTCTCAGCTCTAGGTACGGTCGTAGGCCTCCAGTTTCACAGAATCAGGATCCAAATGGAACGACAGCACGGACTGCTCACACGTGAAGGCTTCATTCCTTGCTGTATATGATCCAGGCAGAACTGAAGCACAACCACAGCACTCAGCTTTGACACTTTAAGGTGCGTATACTACACACAACAACGGTGTTGTGCACAGTTTCTAAAGCACTTGAATGCCGAAAGGGAATGTTTGGCAAGAAAACAGCCCTCGTGCTGAGTACTGTCTTTGAGGGATTTCTGCAAGTCTGCCTGAAGGTCCCTCATCAGCCTGGGGTTTTTCTGACTAAAGCTCCCTCTGCACCTACTCATTGGGCTTGTCCTGCATATCCTTCCCCAGCTCCCTTGTCCTTCTCTGCACACGCTCCAGCCCCTCCATGACTTTCTGCTTCCCAGTGGCAAGCAGTGTTCTCTCTGCAAAATGGAGCTTTCCGTTCTTGACAGCTCTGAAATGGAAAAGTAGCAAATAGCCAGCAACGCCTTTGCCCTTGCTGCTTGCAGATATGGAAAACTCGTAACAACTGTAGAAGAAGCATAATTAGGGCTGGAAAAGGCAGGAAAGTTGCTGCAGTATGCATCTTCGCTTGCTGGGAAAAGAGAAAACTAATCAAGCTTCTGACCTAGCAAACTGACAAAGCACAAGCACACAGACCGAAAGATGAAAGTTTCTGTCCTGCAGTGTCTAAAGCACTCGGATGAAGCGAGGAGATATTTGGCAGGGAAACAGTCCTTGTGCTGAGCACTGTCATGCAGGGATTTCTCCAAGTCTGCCTGAGGTCCCCCACAAGCCTGCAGTTTTTCTAGCTAAAGCTCCTTCAGAACCTTCTCACTGGGCTTTTCCTCCATATCTTTTCCCAACTTCTTTGTTCTTTTCTGCACATGCTCCAGTCCATGCATGCTTTCTTCTTCCCAGCCTCAGGCAGTTTTCTCTGCAAAACAGAGCTTTTAGTGCTTTACAGCTCTGAAATGAAAAAGTAGCAAAGAGCCAGCAACACCTTTGCTCTCACACTTGCAGACATGGAAAACTCCAACTGTAGCAGAGTCTCATCCTGTGCTGGAAAAGGCAGGAAAGTTGCTGCAGCAGCATTTTGCTTGCTGAAAAAGAGAAAAGTAATCGGCCTTTTGCACCTTGAAAAATGACAAAACACAAGCACACAAAGTGAAAGATGAGAGTGTCACCTCCTGCAGGGTCTAAAGCCTCATATGTTGTGAGGGGCTGTTTGGCAGGGAAACAGCCCTTGTGTTGAGCACTGTCACGTAGGGTGTTGTGGTTTGTTCCAAAGTTCGCCCCTGTTCTAATGGTTTTTCCCAGTTTGAGCACACCTCCTTGGTTGTCACTTTTCCCTAAACCCAGCCTGTATTCTTGATCCTTCCATGTCAATCCCTAAAATGCCTCCCCTTTTCCCTGTCAGTTATTTGGTGTCCACACCTCCTGTTCCAGAAGGTTCCCTGGTGTTCAGTCATTGGCCACGAGCCATGGCATCCACCCCTTTGCTTCCCCTATTGGCTCCCAAGATGATTATCGCTTCTTTAAGTCTTCCCATGATGTGCCCTCATTGGTTATGTGTTAGTCCCCTCCTATGGATTGTCCCCTCCTTAAAACCTTTTTAAGACGGTGTCTTGCATCTTTCTGTGCTGTCCCTTCGTGTAGAATAAACCCTTGGATTATACAGCACTGAGGACCCTCCTTTCCTTCCTTTGCCTGCACTTGATGCTTTGTGTCCTCCTGTGCAAGAGCTATGGCTCTTAGCCACCCTCTGGGTCACCTGTGTCCTGGAGAGTGTCCCCTGCTGCATGCCGTGCCTGCAACTGGGCTTTACAGGCAGGAGGATTGGGGTAGGCACTGCGTCAGTAGGGATTTCTGGAAGTCTGCCTGAAGATCTCTCACAAGCCTGCAGTATTTCTGGCTAAAACTCCCTCAGAACCTTCTTACTGGGCTTGTCCTCCACATCATTCCCCAGCTCCCTTGCTCTTCTCTGCACACGCTCCAGCCCCTGTATGCTTCTGCTTCCCACCCTCAAGCAGCGTTTTCTCTGCAAAATGGAGCTTTTCATGCTTTACAGCTCTGAAATGGAAAACTAGCAGAGAGCAAGCAACAGCTTTTCTTGTGCTCCAGCAGACATGGAAAACTCAAACTCTTGCAGAATCTCATCCTGTGCTGGAAAAGGCGGTGTTGCGGTGCATTTACCCCTAAAATTCTGTCCACAGGTGTCCCCTCCCAGATTTATGCTAATCCCCCTTCCCCCTATACCTTACCCAGGGTTTCCTTTTCTGCCCCTGAGGAAGTCCTCAAGGGGCGTCGAGTGATTGGTTTAAATAAAGGAAGTCCATCCCTATCTTTCAGGTATTGGGCTTCCCAGGTATCCATCTATTCCCGATCCACTCCTTCCTTTTCCCTGGTTGGTAGACTTCTTGCCCCTTCCCTTTCCCCCCTCCCTCAATGTAAGCAGCTACCGACCGCATGGTCAGGCGTGCTAGCTAGGTAGTCACAGTGTTCAGACCTCTTTGCTACCATCTCAGTAAACTCTGGACTTAGATTGCCTGGCTAGCTCTGATTTCTCTCCTCCATGGTACTCAAAACCTCTCCTTGGACGGATCCCGCCTCGCCTGTACTTGTCCAGACAAGCCTGGATTTTGTACCAGCACGGGGACTGGATTTGCCAACAAGCAGGAGGCATCTCTTTGGGAATAACCCTTTGTAGCCGTCTCTCACAGGCACTAATACAAGCCTGGGCAAGCCTCACTCGGTAAAATGCAATAACCCCTGCAAGATGGGAAACTAGTGCAGCAGCATTTTGCTTGCTGAAAAAGAGAAAAACAATCGGGCTTCTGCACCTAGCAAAATGACAAAACACAAGGCATCAAACCGAAAGATGAGAGTGTCACTTCCTGCGGAGTCTAAAGCCTCACATGTTGTGAGGGCCTGTTTGGCAGGGAAACAGCCCTTGTGCTGAGCACTGTCATGTAGGGGTTTCTGCAAGTCTGCCTGAGGTCCCTCACAAGCCTGCAGTTTTTATGGCAAAATTCACTCAGAGCATTCTTACCGGGCTTGTCCTCGACATGTTGCCCCAGCTCCCTTGTTCTTCTCTGCACATGTTCCAGCCCCTGCATGCCTTTCTGCTTCCCACCCTAAAGCAGTGTTCTCTGCAAAATGGAGCTTTTAGTGCTTTACAGCTCTGAAATAGAAAAGCAGCAAAGAGACAGCAATACCTTTACTATGGCTGCTGCAGACATGGGAAACTGAAATTGTAGCAGAGTCTCATCCTGTGCTGGAAAAGGCAGGAAAGTAGTGCAGCAGCATTTTGCTTGCTGAAAAAGAGAAAAGTAATCGGGCTTCTGCACCTTGAAAAATGACAAAACACAAGCACACAAAGTGAAAGATGAGAGTGTCACCTCCTGCAGAGTCCTAACACTCCTATGTTGTGAGGGCATGTTTGTCAGGGAAACAGCCCTTGTGCTGAGCACTGTCATGTAGAGATTTCTGGAAGTCTGCATGAAGGTCCCTCACCAGCCTGCAGTTTTTCTAGATAAAGTTCCCTCAGGACCTTCTCACTGGGCTTTTCCTCCACATCTTTCCCCAGCTCCCTTGTTCTTCTCTGCACACACTCCAGCCCCTGCATGCCTTTCTGCTTCCCAGCCTCAAGGAGTGTTCTCTCTGCAAAATGGAGCTTGGAGCTCTTTACAGCTCTGAAATGAAAAAGGAGCAAATAGACAGCAACACCTTTGCTCTTGCTGCTGCAGACGTGGAAATCTCCAACTGCAGGAGAATCTCATGCAGTGNTCCAACTGCAGCAGAATCTCATGCAGTGCTGGAAAAGCCAGGAAATTTGGTGCAATAGCATTTTACTTGCTGGGAAAAGAGAAAACCAATCGGGCTTCTGTACCTAGCAAAATGGCAAAGCACAAGCACACAAACGGAAAGCTGAGATTGTAACCTCCTGCAGTGTCTATTGTCATGTCCTGCATCTCCATTGGAGCCTGTCCGTTGGAGCAGGGAAACCCTCTGGGTATAAATTTGAATTTTTAGGGACAGTCACAATGAGAACTGTTTTGAGGCAGGTGTTGTAATATAGGGTTTATATTTTTCTGCAGGAAAGAAAGCAGGAAGAAAATCCTGCCACAATGAAAGAGAACTCAGCATGGCCTATCGACGCCCTACAGATACACTGATCATATCAGCCCACTGAGTACTGGGTGCATATAATGCAGAGTGCAAAGCTTCTTCGAATAGATAGGAGAGATGAGACTTGAAGAAACAATTTTGCTGATGTTGAAAAAGCGATCAGACCCCCACGTCCCTTGGCTCAGGCTATGTTCTGCTAAATCAAGCATTGTTGGGGAAGGTGATACA